>JAOTOL010001479.1:652500-1075000 GCA_034440575.1 Imbricaverruca yamaguchii
CTTTTCTAACGCATCACACCATGAACAGTTCGAAACCTCTAAAACAGTTACATCTCCGAACGTTCAAATAAACTAGCTGTTCACTAAGCCTAACGGTTCAAAATTACTACGGTATCAATATGCCTATAGCTCAAATCCTAAAAGCACTCAAAGCATATAACGGTCAAAACCTCTAAAACGTTCACAACCTATAAGGTTCAGAAACCATAACATTCAGAATATCTAAGAGTTAAGAACCTCTAAACCTTGGGAAGTAATGCGCGTTCAAATGATCTAAATCAAGAACTATGGTAAAGCCGGTGACTACGCGTGAAGCTCTCGGTGCCGACGTCGGGCAGGTTAACGTTATTTCGGTTGAATTGCGTCTGTGGGAGGGAAGGTGTATGTGATGTTCGGATGTGAAAACTTCGCAAGGAAATGCTTGCTTGGATTTGTATTTATTTTTCATCACTTGTTGCCAACACCAGTAATTCTGCAAAGCCCCACCTGTGATCGTATTGTTCATGGTCACTGATGCCCAATCTAATGCACATCCCAACAGTTAAAAAAAAAAACTAAGCCATTCTGAGATGGCTCGTGTAATTGGTAGATGAATATCAGATGAGTATATCCACGACAGGCTATGACATGTCAAGAGCAGGGAGAACATTTCCATTGGTCATTGCCTAGTGAAAATGCCGACAGCGGACCGACGTCGTTCCGCTGCCCGGACGCCAGTGGCCCGCTGTCGGCTAAGGAGTGCATTGTCCGCCAAGTCGACATGCAGCCGACGCCGACGCCCATCCAACGTGGGACCGCTGTCAAGTTGCTGCCGGGACGCCAAGGGCCCGCTGTCGGCTGGGGAGTGATATGTTTGACAATGGCCCGAAGTCAGCTGGCCGCTATTGATATGCCTAATTCAACCTGACATGTTGATATTCCAGATCAGTATGCCGATATCGAGCCGGGAGCGGCCCGATGTCGGCATCCCGTTCTCCAGATGTCGAGCTCGCTCAGACACATGCAGACAGCGGGCCAAAGTTGGCGTGTTTACTGGGTGGAGATGCAAATATTAAGAAAATAGAGTTTCTGAAGGTAGTGTCTACCTTACGTCGTTTCACCTAAAAAATTAATCATTTGGTCACACTGTGACGGAAAATCATCGCCGGTGGGAACATGATATTCGTTAGTTATATTTTCGGACAATGCAGTCCAATCGTATCCACTCCACAACATTACTAGCGAATTTGAAATGTCCTTGTCCCGCACATCACTTTGAATGTGCGTTGCCATCTTTGAAGAAACCGCGCAGGACGAAGCAGGACAGTGATATTTCAGTACGAAAGTTCCTCGCGGATTCAACGAAATTTGTTTACGGAATTCGCGATAAGTAGACAAAGAACGACACATAACGTCAAGGTCCACGGAATTCGTGGACGGAACATGACAAACAACGCAGCCAAAATATCGTTCGCGTGACACCTATCGGAGCAATATCGCACTTCTGCAAGGCAAAAAGTTTTTGATTAGCAGCTTTGAACCCGTTAGAGGTTTTGATCGTTACTCGTTTGCTATTAGACGGCATGAACTCCTGCTGTTTTCGTGGATTCGATGTTTTGATACCTTCGAGCAGGGATGCGGAGCCGGGAAAATTTTGGACGGCTCCGGCTCCGACTCCGGCTCCGGGGAAGTATCCTGGCTCCAGCTCCGGCTCCGGCTCCGGCTCCGAGTAAAATGTCCCGGCGGCTCCTGCTCTGGGCAAAATGTACCGGCTCTGGCTCCGGCTTCGTACATCCCAAACGTGATCGATCCATTAAGTAAGAGCTATTTATTGGGATGTAAAAAAAGTTAGCCGCGACCACTCAGAGGCGCAATCTTCTGACAATCATAAGCAACTTTCCCGTATAAACCCTGTATCTATCTTCAAATAAACACCCGCCCGCGCCCAAATCACTTTTCGGTGTTATTCCCTCCTAAACTGACGCTCGCTTCGTGCCGTATTGGGACAATCAGAACAGGGGAGACTCGAATCAGCAACACTCCCCATCCCGTGAACGGTCCAAGGAACACCATTGTTGTAAATTGTAATGTTTGACCTTATCCCTAATAAGGTACAACAACCCGTTGACGATGGAAACAATAAACTTAACTAAAATAAACATGGTACTATTGCGTTGACTACTGAGGCTAGAATATGGTTATTGGTTATTCTATCATACTTTGGTGATATTTTCTTCATGTTGCTCGTACTTAAACATGTTTGCTTTCAAAAATGCGTTTTCATACCATACCATACCATACTAGGTATGCTTTCATTTCAAGTTTGCTAATTTTGTTGAATTTACACCTCTTTCGGAGTCGAAGCCGCCCTGCTTTTGACGGCTCCGGCTTCGAATCCAGCTCCGAGTAAAATGTCCCCGCGGCTTCGGCTCCGGGAAAAATGTTCCGGCTCCGGCGGCTTCGGCTCCGGCTCCGCATCCCTGCCTTCGAGGTTAACACGAGTCTTTAGATGCTTTGAACTCCTAGAGAATTTGAACGTTTCGAGGTTTTGGACATTAAAAGGTCTGAATTTCCCCATACGGAATCAAATCTGCGAATTTAGAAGCTTCGAACGCCTAGGCCTTTTGATTCCTATATGTTTTGAACCGTTAGGGGCTATGAGGATTTGAAGTTCTGATATAGACCCGAAAATGCGCCCTTCCGGAGAAAATGGCGTACTCCAGAAGTGCCCCCTCCCCTATCAAAATTCCTGGATCTGTCCTGATTTATATATGATCGTTATCTAGAAATAGAAGCAGATTCTCTCAATTGCAAAAATGCGCCTTTCCGAAGAATCAGGCGATGCATAGCAGAGTGGAAAACTTACTTTCCGGATTTGGAGTCGGAGTGCATACCAACTTCTTCCGCAAATGTCAAAACATAGGAACAAAGAAGTGGACAATGGATGACACCGCCAGGCAGCGACTTGTGATAATCAGCACTGTTCCGTCCCTTATAACTCACAGGAGCAATGCGCCTTCTTTTCACTGTTGGTCTCAGTCAAGGCCAGCCATATGAAAAAAAAACTTCACACTTCACCCTCAGCTCAGATCGCATACCGACCTACACAGCCAATTCCCTACGTAATATGAACGTAGCTCCGCTACGGCACACGCCACAGTCGGATGTGATAGCGTTGCACAAAGCAAAGGATCAGTGAAGGTCTTGTGTTTGCAGCATGACACTGTTAACCATGTATTCAAAGTGGCTAACTGTAATGACGTCATATAAAAAATACCTTGCATTGATTGGTTGACTGACGGATTTCAGAACAGAAAACGCTAACGCAGCCAGTTCTGATCGGCGGCCTACGTGACTCCGGAGGTCATCTCTCGAAACTGTCAAATTTTCCCACTTATATGGGTGGCAAACAGGGTGGGAATTAAGGCACTTCATGCATAAGATATTTCACCTCTTAAAACATTTTTGCACTCCGGATTCATACTGAATAGAATGGGCTCCACATGTACTCCGACACAAACATGCAGAAGGAACAAAAATACCACTAAAAATGTAATACAAGATTGAAGAAAATATCCACCAAACATGTTATTCTACTTACGGTTGCCAAATAACTTTACACCTTTCGTACCATCAAGCACACAAACAGCAACCGAACACACACACCACACGAAACCACAACCAGCGGAAATGCCGACGACAACGCGCCAAACTTCGCGCCTGCGCACTGAATATAGTGGCCTCCGGTTGCTACGAATTCGGCCGGTGCGTCTCCAGAAACCTGCTTTCGAGCCACCCTATAGTGGGAAAAACTGACCGTTTTAAGAGACGCTTCCGGAGTGCAGCGGAGGCCGGCGATCGAAATTTGCTGCGTTAGCATTTTCTGTTACGAAAACTGTTTTTCAACCAATCAATGAAAGGTATTTTTTAAATGACGTCATAACCATTAGCAACTTTGAACACGTGTTTTGAACACTTAACTAATGCTGCAAACACAAGACCTTGACTGATCCTCTGCGCACCGCCGTCGATTCCGACTGCGTGTGAGGTAGTGGTGTTGGGTCCGTATCGTGCTGGGAATTGGCTGCGTATATAGGTAGGTGTGCGCTCTGAGCTGAGGGTGAAGCGTGAATTATTTGTGTTTTTCATTTTGCCTAGCATTGTGCTGAGACCAACAGTGAAAGGAAGGCGCATTGCTCCTGTGAGTTATGAGAGATAAAGCTGAGCTGATCACAACTCCCTGTCTTGTGGTGCCATCCAATGCTCACTTCTTTGTTTCTATGCTTTGATGTGACCATAAATGATGATGTGTATTACTTATGCATATTACGTAGAAACTGACTAGGTACATTTGATTTTCTCGTCGGTTACCGGCAAATAGATTCCATGCATGAAAAATAATATGTGCATGAAAATGTACTCCGGAAGAAATCTGTTTGCACTCCGACTCCAAACCCGGAAAGCAAGTTTCCCACCCTGGTGGCAAGAACACAAGTTTTCAGAGACTCGGCTCCAGAGCCGGGAACATGTACTCAGTGCGCAAGCGCACCATCTTGCAAGTGCTGTTGGCGCGTTGTTGTCTGCAATTCCGGTGGTTGAGATTGAGAGACGTGTGTGAAGCTGTGGTCCGGTTGCTGGTTAGTTTGAGTGGTGACCGTGGGTGGAATAACCAGAGTATTTTTTTTGGGGGGGAGGGGGTGGTGGTGGTGTCGTTCTGTTTTTTTTTATATCTTTGTTCCCACGCGTGCGTCTGAGTGCATGTAAAGCCCATCCTATCCAGTATGAACCCGGAGTGCAAAAATGTTTTGGATAAAATTTCTTAAGGAGTGATTTAATTCCCACCTTGATGACTGGTGTGATCCGCAGAATCCTGAAGTATATACTATATCCGATGAATCTTTGGAATACGTAGATGAATTTTAGCATGCCATTGTTAATACCAACAAATGCGTTTGGGACACTTCAAGACGACGTGCGCCACACAACGGTGTCTTCAGCTTACATTATCCCAGTCAACATGCTATATTAAAGACGCTTATCTCTTAGCAAGCGCCCCTCCCCATCACAAATTAAAATAAAATATTGCTACAGGCCTGATTTTCAGTCGCACTGCCCTTCCGACTGCAATTGTGTCAGATTGGTTAAGGTCACCTGGCCCTTCTTATGTGCGGGATTTATGGCGGTTCGCGGACCATTCGCGTTCTTTGCTGTTGTGGACAGCGCCGACGTGTCCATAAACCGACCTTAATCCTGGAGCAGCTCGACAGCGATGTCTCGGCCCCTCTCAGTTTCCCCAACAGTCGTCGCCGTCTGCGCAGGATCCACCGAAGTCCACGTCCAGGCACGACGTGCCACCCGACACCACTTGCCGCGTCGCGACACAGACCACACCCCGTGGCCGGGCCGCACAAACTGGCTGTTGGCACCCCGGCTGCACTCTCCTGAACGGAGGGCGCTGTCCGGGCCCGCCGTGGCGTGGCCTGTCTGCGCGTGCGCAGTTCACTGCGCAGTCCGTCGAGGCGGCCGGCCCGTGCGGCTCCGCTGTCGCCATCGATCTCGACTCATGACGTCACGTAACTGGCTCGTCACGTGGCCAAGAACACCAACCGTCTGCCGATTGCAGTCACTGCCCGCTGCACTGAATCAGCTGATTGCCGGTCGCAGGGACAATGGAGGGTGGAGTAAGTCGATCAATGAATAGAAAACAACGTAGGAAACAATGCTGGGTTTTTCAAAACAACTGAGTTCGATACGATTTGATTTCATGTCAGCACCTTTCAGAATGACATCACAAAGCTGCTACGAAAATTATTGTATCTTGCCCAATCCGATGCGTATTTGGGGGAAGCTCACAAGATCTACTTTCAGAAGACCTACGTTCAGTAGATCTACTTCTAGAGGATTTATTTTCACAGGATCTACTTTCAGAACATCTATTTTCACAAGATCTACTCTCGGGACTGGGTTGTTCAGAAGATCTACTCGAAGACGAAAGTGTTCACAGGATCTACTTTCAGGAGAATGTTTTTCACAAGATCTACTCTCGGGACTGGGTTGTTCAGAGGATCTACAAATAGGCCCCAAGTGTTCAGAAGATCTACTCCCGAATGCAAATGTAAAGACATAAAGACATAAAAGATTAGTGCAACTCTGAGCCACAAGGGCCCTTCTTGGTTGCACTCTGTACACTGAACCGGTTGCCCACCAAATCTGCCAATCAGCCCTCCCTGTAATACTGAAAAGCAAGCCCTCTATTCTTATAATGATTGTCTATGCTGTTTTTAAAGATGTTCAATGTGCTGCTACTGACGATGTTTTCTGGCAGCTGGTTCCAGTGTTCCACTACCCTGTTGGTGAAGAAAGTTTGCCTTAACCTTGTTCTGCTGTGGTTAATTTTAATTTTGAATTTATGACCTCTAATTGCATCATTTCTGTTAAATTCAAACATTTCCCCAAGGTATCCCCTCTCCAGACCATTGACGAATTTAAAGACCTCGATGAGATCTCCTCTCAGCCTTCTATATCTAAGTGAAAACATATTCAATTTCTTCAATCTTTCCTCATATGCCAGGTTGCTTATGCCATTAACCATTTTTGTAGCCCTCTTTTGTACTCTCTCTAAAAGCCAACAATCTTTTTCATAGCTAGGAGACCAAGCTTGGATGCAGTATTCCAAATGTGGCCTGACGTATGCACTGTAAAGCTTCCTGATCACTTCCTCACTTCTGTATGATACATTCCTATTTATTGCCCCGAGCATTCTCAGTGCCTTCTTCCTGGCTTCCTTGGTCTGTTCTGATGCCCCCAGTTTTGTGTTTAGAATAACACCTAAATCCTTCTCCTGTTGAGTCACTGATAGCACTTGGCCACCCATCAAGTATGGAGCCTTCATATGCTGCTTACCTACATGCATGATTTTGCACTTATCAAAGTTAAATTTAATTTGCCATTCTTCGGACCACTTCACAAATTCGTCTAAGTCTTTTTGCAGCGAGATATGCTCATCCTGACCTGTTATTGCCCTAAGGACCTTCAAATCATCTGCAAATTTCAAAACTTTACTGCTTAGGCCACTTTCAATGTTATTTACAAATATAATGAACAGTAATGGCCCTAGTACTGACCCCTGGGGGACTCCACTAAGAACATTTTGCCATGATGACTTTGTACCATTTAGCATCACTCTTTGCTATCTATCTGAAAGCCACAACTCTATCCATTTTAAGATGCTACCTGCAATACCATGGGACTGAAGCTGTATCATTAACCGTTTATGGGGTACCTTGTCAAAGGCCTTACTAAAGTCAAGATATGCTACATCAACCTGATTTCCCTGATCAAATTGTTCTGTGGCGAAGTTCAAAAAGTCCAAGAGGTTTGTGAGACACGATCGTCCTTTTCTAAATCCATGTTGAGTATCTTGAATCAATCTGCTACCTTCCAGATAACTAACTATTCTATCCTTGATAATTGATTCGAGTACCTTGCAGACTAGGGATGTGAGACTTATGGGCCTATAGTTTTCAACTTTCCCTCTTTCTCCTTTCTTGAAAATAGGAACTACATTTGCCCTTTTCCAATCGGTTGGAATTTCATTATGTGAAACTGATCTACAAAATATTATTTAATACAACGAAGAATGGCTCTTAGATGCTCCTGGGTTTTAGACATTGCGTGAGACGAAATGTACGACCCTCAATATACCAGGAGGTGCTGGGTTTACTCAACATCAAAAGTAGCGTTAGGGATCATGCTATATTACTCAACGTTTCGGCCAGGGGCCATCATCAGGAGTCAACATACTGATTTGAACTGCTTGCTCAGCTCCTCAACCATCTCACTATCCTCACCCAATGTAGTCCCGTTTACTTCCAGTGGACCAATTGTGCTAGAAACTTTACTCAGCTTGTAGAAACTAAAGAACTTTTTACTGTCCCCATTACAGTTTCATCATCAGGAGTGACTCCTGATGATGGCCCCTGGCCGAAACGTTGAGTAATATAACATGATCCCTAACGCTACTTTTGATGTTGAGTAAACCCAGCACCTCCTGGTATATTGAGGGTCGTACATTTCGTCTCACGCAATACAAAATATTATACTAAGTGGAAATGCCAGTTCCTTTTCAGTTTCCCGCAACACCCTAGCATAAATATCATCAGGTCCTGCTGCCTTATTTGGCTTTATTTTCCTGATATGATTGTAAACAACATCACTACCAATGAAATCAACATCATTTGTCAGATCCCATGCAACTGAACTATGGTGTACGGTCGGCAGATTGGTCATATCTTCCAATGTAAACACTCATTTGAACTGCTTGCTCAGCTCCTCAACCATCTCACTATCCTCACCCAATGTAGTCCCGTTTACTTCCAGTGGACCAATTGTGCTAGAAACTTTACTCAGCTTGTAGAAACTAAAGAACTTTTTACTGTCCCCATTACAGTTTCTAGCTAAATCCAGTTCCTTTGCTCGCTTTGCTGCTCTGGTTTTTTGCTTCACAGTGTCTCTAGCTTTTCGATACGCCTTTAGATTAATGACATTTGCGGCTTCTTTAAATACTCTAAATGCAGTTTTCTTAGCCTTAATTGCTTTTATCACGTCTGGTGTAAGCCATGCTGGCTTTCCTACCTATGTTCAGAGGATCTACTGAAAGCTGGAAGTGTTCACAAGATCTACTCGCGGGACTGGTTTGTTCAGAAGATCTACTCGAAGACGAAAGTGTTCACAGGATCTACTTTCAGGATAATTTTTTCACAAGATCTACTCTCGGGACTGCATTGTTCAGAGGATCTACAAATAGGCCTTAGTTGTTCAGAAGATCTACTGCTGGAAATGTTCAGAGGACCTACTCGGAGGATGGAAGTGTTCACAAGATCTACTCTCGGGACTGAATTTTCAGAAGACCTACTCTTGGCCCGGAATGTTCAGAAGATCTACTCTTGGGCCGGTATGTTCAGAGGATCTACTTTCTGGACTGGATTGTTCAGAAGATCTACTCTCAATTCCGATGTCCAAGAAGCATAAGTTCAGCTTTCTCTCGCTAGGTAGCAGCACGGTCTTAGTATTACCGCGTTGAATAAGGAATGAATGTCAGATTGAACGCTGAAGCATAGATAACAATATTTATCGGTAGATGGCAGGATGATGTTATTGAATACGAGCTCGTTGTGTGCCTGTATTGTTAGCGTTTCATAGCTTGGCAATCTGCTGCCGTCCCGAGGGAAACTGATATGCAGAGTAGTGGCGGATAGAGAGGACGCACACATTGTTCGGACCTATTTGTATCTGAGCTTACGGTTGGCTTAAAATGTTAGATGCACTGTGATACTCTCGCAATATTTACATTGTATCCACCCGCAATATGGCGGCTGGCCATTCCCTGGTGACGCCATTGACTAGCAGCCTGGGAAGGACTGAGAAAACGCAGCGTCTGTGGCGCTCCAAATTTGTTCCCGTCACGCCGGCAATGATTCTGCAGCGGGAGCGCTTTCTCAGCGCCCTGCGGCGCTGCCGTAGCTATCGCCCATGCTGAGGCGGATGAGATCGTCATGCACTGATATCATTGTGCGGCGGTGCCGACATCTGCATGCATGGATCTACTGCATGTTATTAATAGTAGCATTGTGAACTGGAAAATCATTACAATAGTGCCGATAGATAAAGGCGACGATGCTAAGCGGTGCAACTATCGACCAATATCGATATTGCTGGTCGTGAGTAGGCTTTGTGCGCTTACAGTATGTACAAAACTGAGCAATACGTACTTAGTCTGCATATTATATCCCGTCAACAATATGGCTTCCGCCCTGACCTATCGACGAAGGCGGCAGTGCTTGCTTGAGCTGTAGTATATGCGACTAGCAATGTTGACAAAGACATGATGATTTCATTAGTCACGGCAGACACCTCAAAAGCATTCGACAGTGTTGAGCACTGCCTCGTAGAGAAGCTAGGGTGGTACTGCATCGACAACCAGTGGTTCGCCGCATGGTTTAGCAATGGCATGCAGTATGGGTGACACGTCTATGGGTGACACGTCTATGGTGACACGTGTCACCCATAGGCCCTATCGGTGACACGTCCACGTTCAAATGATTCACGTTCATCCACGTTCAGATGGACCCCAGGGAAGGTTGGAATTCTTAACTCACACGGTGTCGAGAATAACCCCTTTTATCTTGGCATGGCGCTTTTGTCTTACAACACAACATGACGCATTTCATCGAGTGGCAATTTATGGAGGTGTCCAGACGTGTGAAAATGCTATGTAGCCTGACAATAAGTATGAAACAAATAGATGAAACGAAAGTATTTCTGAATATGGACAATAAAAAAGCTATTTAGGTTTACCAAAAATGTTGGTATAATCTAGCACATATGTTAAATACTGTATTTTTAGCAAATACTGCCTTTTTAGCTTCAATTAATTACCGACAAGTAATGAGTACATGATACATGATGGTTATCTGAAGAATCTGATGGTTATCATTTGGTCGCTGTCATACGCGTTGTAGATAATTCGCGATGCAACGCATGTACCGTACGTAGGCTTTGGTTGTGAACAATATGGGTTATAAAAATATAACTGATATACCTCATGAAGGAAATGTGGATTTCAGCACACTATAATCCGATTGGACACGTCGAAATCCAAGCTATTTTTACACACGAAATGCATTATTTTCGGGTGAAGAACAGACCATGGGACATGGCACAGATAATGGAGTCGGAAAGGAGAGCGCGAGTGACGGCTTTCAAGTGTCCAAATCTGCGACAAGTGACATTTATTAAGCTGACTTCGGAATCCAACACCAATCCAGCACCTGCGAATTAGACAGCACATGTCAGACTGTTGCAAGCAGCTCACCACTGCTTAATCCATGATTCCGACGGAGGGAGGGTGGGCAGGTCAAAACGAAGTGTCATAGATTAGGAATCAGATTGTGAGGCACTGAAAATTAGCACTAAAAATAGGCACTAAAATTAGTAGCGGAGTACAATCTAAGCATACATGGGATAAAAATATAACTTGCAATGTCTTTATAACCATTGAAGGGTTTTTAAAATGAATTACTAATATTTCAAGAAATTTCCAACGTTTCGGATTTCGTGATCAATTGCTGGGATACGGTGATCATGTCGGAAGCACGAGGCGTCGGCAATCTAGTGGAACAATATGACTTTTGAGTATACAGTCGAAGAACGTTTTGTTTGTTTGTTTGTTTATTTATTTAGCACATCATAGCACACATAGCATGAACAATTTTGCGATTGGCACAAAAGACCAAAATCATCTTAATTCGAAGTGCCTCTCGCAACAACGTTTCCATCCAATAAAACTTGACCACCGACACGGTGCGACAATCGCCGCCCGCCCGCCAGCACGCACCATCGTCACAAAGTATGCACACATGTGTGGTACTCATATTGCGCCCGCACCCGGCAGCACCTGGTTAGTTCTGTATGTTAATTTTTTGTGTTAAAGCGTTTTGTGTTGATAAGAAACGTCTGAAATGCTAAGGCTACACACAGCTGAAGGTTCTTACCGAGACCATTTCCAAAAATGAGCGTTTGTGAAATCTTCTTTTCGGTTAAGTTAGTGAACATATCGGTCGTGTTTCTCAGTTTGATAAATATAATATTTCTATGGTAAGCATAAAGAGGACAGTGAAATATGAAATGCATTGCATCTTGTTTGGAATAGCCGCATGAGCATGATGGGTCATGTAGAGGATTGACAACAAATTTGTCTGCGTTTAGTTCAGTGAGGCCCATCCTGAACCTTGCATGCAGCGTGTTGCCTGGTTTCGTACCGAGACAATAATATTGTGGCTGTATCGTGGCACCTGTGCGACCCATAATTGCCCTGTTGAATTTATTGATGTTTCGTTCATGCCTCAAGTTTTCAGGAAGATTGTTCCACACCTTTGTTGTGGCCAGGAAAAACGATTTTTGGAACAACGCGATTCTATTTAGCGGGACTGTCAGTGTAGTTGAATTTCTGAGACGCCTTCCTGTAACTGTATGTCGTGGTTCAGTAACTAGTTTTCTAATATAAGTTGGTAGACCCGGACCTGCGTGCTTGATTTTGTGGAACAAAAGAAGTTTATGAATTTCTCGCCGTGTTTTTAGCTCATCCAATCCCAATTTCGGTCTAATTTTTCCGGATGATGTTCTATATAGTGCACCGGTGATTAATCTAGTTGCTCTTCTTTTTGTAATTTCTCAAGTCTGAGTGCATCAGATATTGTTATATGTCCGTCATATATAGTATCTGCATAGTCAAACAGAGGCCGAATGTAAATTTTATACAAGTTAGAGAGGATTTCTTTGGGAATCTTACTTGCAACAGGATAAAGGGGGCTTAGTGCACAATTGACCTTTAGGATAATATCGCTTATGTGACTATGGAAGCGGAAAAAATGTAAGGCCGAGGTGTTTATGATTTCCTAAGATTGGTATTGGCTGGCCTCCCATTCTGAGATTTAGCGGTTTACTGATACTCTTACATGTGAATGTTTGTTGGATCGTTTTTGCCGCATTAAATTGTATGCCCCATGTTGTTCAAAATTCGTGTATAATACCGAGATCTTTTTGAATCGATTGTTGTGCTTCTAGTGAGCCTTGTATATGTGAAGCGTAAAGCGACGTGTCATCAGCGAAAAAAAGGATTTAATTTGTAATCATGTCTGCCAAGTCATTTAAATATATTAATGTCAAAAGGGGTCCCAAGACAGAACCCTGTGGGCAACCCGAATTTATGGTAGTTGGTGGTGAAAGGCTGTTTCCTACCCTTACACGTTGTTCCCTATTATGTAAGTATGATTGCAGCCACATTAATGCAGTGCCGTCAATCCCACAATGGTTTTTGCACTTAAAATTAAGCCCTGCATGCCATATAGTATCAAAATATTTTCGTATGTCCAAATATATACATGTAAAGTCAAGATTTCGATCTAAAGATGAATATAACGTATGTGTCAAGTGGAGCAACTGTAGTTGGGTCCCATGATATGGACGGTAACCACTTTGCCTTTCAGAGAGTATATTGTTATCAGTTATGTGTGAATAAATTCGTTTAAAAACTAACTTTTCTAGGATTTTGGACAAGCACGATAAGAGGATAATTGGCCTATAATTTGTGGGATCAGAGTATGATCCTTTCTTTTTTAATATGGGCGACACATTTGCTTGTTTCCATTCCTTGGGGAAAACTCCAAGTGATAACGATTTGTTGAATAATTTAGTAAGGGGTTCGTAGATAAGAATAGCAATTAGTTTAAGCAGCCTGGGAGGTATATCATCGGGTCCTGTCGATTTATTTGGATTTAGATGGTTGAGTTGCTTAAGAACTTCATTTTCAGTAACTTGCATTTCTGCCAAACTTGGAATGCTATGATTATTTTGTGCGTCCATAGAAGGCAGTTGCAAGTTATTAGGCGATTGGGATTGTTTCATAAAGACATAAAGACATAAAGACATAAAAGATCAGTGCAACTCTGAGCCACAAGGGCCCTTCTTGGTTGCACTCTGTACACTGAACCAGTTGCCCACCAAATCTGCCAATCAGCCCTCCCTGTAATACTGAAAAGCAAGCCCTCTATTCTTATAATGATTGTCTATGCTGTTTTTAAAGATGTTCAATGTTCTGCTACTGACGATGTTTTCTGGCAGCTGGTTCCAGTGTTCCACTACCCTGTTGGTGAAGAAAGTTTGCCTTAACCTTGTTCTGCTGTGGTTAATTTTAATTTTTAATTTATGACCTCTAATTGCATCATTTCTGTTAAATTCAAACATTTCCCCAAGGTATCCCCTCTCCAGACCATTGACAAATTTAAAGACCTCGATGAGATCTCCTCTCAGCCTTCTATATCTAAGTGAAAACATATTCAATTTCTTCAATCTTTCCTCATATGCCAGGTTGCTTATGCCATTAACCATTTTTGTAGCCCTCTTTTGTACTCTCTCTAAAAGCCAACAATCTTTTTCATAGCTAGGAGACCAAGCTTGGATGCAGTATTCCAAATGTGGCCTGACGTATGCACAGTAAAGCTTCCTGATCACTTCCTCACTTCTGTATGATACATTCCTATTTATTGCCCCGAGCATTCTCAGTGCCTTCTTCCTGGCTTCCTTGGTCTGTTCTGATGCCCCCAATTTTGTGTTTAGAATAACACCTAAATCCTTCTCCTGTTGAGTCACTGATAGCACTTGGCCACCCATCAAGTATGGAGCCTTCATATGCTGCTTACCTACATGCATGATTTTGCACTTATCAAAGTTAAATTTCATTTGCCATTCTTCGGACCACTTCACAAGTTCGTCTAAGTCTTTTTGCAGCGAGATATGCTCATCCTGACCTGTTATTGCCCTAAAGACCTTCAAATCATCTGCAAATTTCAAAACTTTACTGCTTAGGCCACTTTCAATGTTATTTACAAATATAATGAACAGTAATGGCCCTAGTACTGACCCCTGGGGGACTCCACTAAGAACATTTTGCCATGATGACTTCGTACCATTTAGCATCACTCTTTGCTGTCTATCTGAAAGCCACAACTCTATCCATTTTAAGATGCTACCTGCAATACCATGGGACTGAAGCTGTATCATTAACCGTTTATGGGGTACCTTGTCAAAGGCCTTACTAAAGTCAAGATATGCTACATCAACCTGATTTCCCTGGTCAAATTGTTCTGTGGCGAAGTTCAAAAAGTCCAAGAGGTTTGTGAGACACGATCGTCCTTTTCTAAATCCATGTTGAGTATCTTGAATCAATCTGCTACCTTCCAGATAACTAACTATTCTATCCTTGATAATTGATTCGAGTACCTTGCAGACTAGGGATGTGAGACTTATTGGCCTATAGTTTTCAACTTTCCCTCTTTCTCCTTTCTTGAAAATAGGAACTACATTTGCCCTTTTCCAATCGGTTGGAATTTCATTATGTGAAACTGATCTACAAAATATTATACTAAGTGGAAATGCCAGTTCCTTTTCAGTTTCCCGCAACACCCTAGCATACATATCATCAGGTTCTGCTGCCTTATTTGGCTTTATTTTCCTGATATGATTGTAAACAACATCACTACCAATGAAATCAACATCATTTGTCAGATCCCATGTATCTGAACTATGGTGTACGGTCGGCAGATTGGTCATATCTTCCAATGTAAACACTGATTTAAACTGCTTGCTCAGCTCCTCAACCATCTCACTATCCTCACCCAATGTAGTCCCGTTTACTTCCAGTGGACCAATTGTGTTAGAAACTTTACTCAGCTTGTAGAAACTGAAGAACTTTTTACTGTCCCCATTACAGTTTCTAGCTAAATCCAGTTCCTTTGCTCGCTTTGCTGCTCTGGTTTTTTGCTTCACAGTGTCTCTAGCTTTTCGATACGCCTTTAGATTAATGACATTTGAGGCTTCTTTAAAAACTCTAAATGCAGTTTTCTTAGCCCTAATTGCTTTTATCACGTCTGGTGTAAGCCATGCTGGCTTTCCTACCCTTCTTTTGCGTCTTTGCTTTTGGGGGACATGTCTAATCTGAGTTTCCTTTAAGTAAGATTTGAACTTTTCCCACATTTCACAGGCATTTAAATTTGAGAATTCTTCTTCCCATCTGATGGCACTTAAAGCCGCTCTCATGCCGTTAAAGTCTGCTTTATTGAAATTTGGAACCTTTACCAAATTATCCTTGATAGTTTCCCCTACATGTGCCTTGAATCTAACTATGTTATGGTCACTTTTTCCCAGAGTTTCGCCTACAGTCAAGTCTTGAACCAAGTCACTTAAATCCGAGAATACAAGGTCCAAGAATGAACCATGCCTGGTAGGTTCCGATACAAACTGGTGTAAGAACAGGTCCTCTTCAAGGCATTTCCTGAACATTTTGCATGATGGGGAGCCAACACCAGCATTTTCATAACCTTTTAGATTAAAGTCACCGAGAATAAGGCACTTCCTCTTAAAGTTTCTACTGATTTCCTCACAAATCACCTTGTCAAGCTCCAGTTGCTGAGAATGTGGCAGGGTTCCTGATCGGTAGAAAGCTCCTATCCTAAGAGTATTGCTGTTGCCTTTTCCCACAGTGACATCAAGCCAAATGGACTCCACAGACACATTTTTATCCCCACCTGCTACTTTTTGAGAACTGAATAAGCTATTCACATAGAGCATTACACCACCCCCTTTCATTGCTGGACCCCTATTGCACGAAAACATATTGTATCCCTGGATCTCATAGTCCTGTAAGTTATCTCCAAAATATCCTTCACTGACCCATGCCTCCGTAATGCAAACAAAATCCGGTTCCTCCTCAGCAACATAACACTTGAACTCATCAACTTTGGACCGGATACTCTGAGCATTAAACATCATACACTTAACAAATGCTCCGTAACCACCTTTGGCTTTTTCATATTGAGGAGTTCTTTTATCACTAGATGAACTATAACTCTGTCCCCTTGAGTTGCTGCTGTCCCTATTTGCAGACTTTGAGGTTCTATTGCCTTGGCTGACACTATTGGAATATTCCTGAGTTGGCAATGCAATTTCATCCCTCCCCACCCCATTTCCTAGTTTCCCTGAAGGACATGCTCATATACTTTGCCTAACACATTCCCTTCTCAGAAAAATGCAGGCCATCCTTCTGATAGAGGTCCCACGATGCATAAAACCTGCTCCACTCGTCTACAAATGTAAAACCTAGCTCCTGGCAGAGCTTTCCTACCCTGGTGTTAGCTGCCAGTGCCCTAGAGCTCCACTCAGGGGAGGCTCTAGCCCTAGGCAAAATTCCTGTTACAAGCACTCTATTGGTACCCTTCAGGGTGGCCAGAAGGGCCCTGTACTCCCGCAGAAGCTCCTCGCTCCTAGTATGACCTATGTTATTTACCCCTACATGCACTATGACTGTGTTAAACTGGTGATCACTGGTGACCTGTGCCACCGCAGTTACCAGGTCCTTCACCTTGGCACCAGGCCTGGTGATGCACCTCCTGTCCCTCCTACCTTTACAAAATACCCGCTCTAAATGACGCACACGAGAGTCTCCTATGACCAGCACTGACTCCTTACTACTGCTATCCTGGGGGCAGTCATCCAATGCCTGGAACATATTTGTTGTTACTATGCCTGCCCGCTGGGCCGGTCGGCTACACTTCCTCCCGCTCCTACCACCTGCCACCTGCCACTCACTGACCCTTTCCTTAGGTTCGCGTCTCCAAATCCTCCACCCCCTGACCTCATGCCACTTCCCCTCCTGTGACCTACCAGAACTACCCCTCCTCTGTTCACTATTAACACTATTAACACTCCCCTCTTGAGAGATCCCAGCCACCTCCACAGTAGGGGAAACCTCAGCTACCTGGTGGCCTGCGACCACCTGGGCATATGATGTCCCTGCTACGGATTGACCCCTTGTTGCTTTATCTTGCCTACCCTGTGCAACAAGGGCAGCCTTGAGGTTGGAAACCTCTGCCTTAAGGGTCCTAGTTTCGCAAAATGGGCGTTCAAGAGTGTTGCCTTCGTAGCTTACAATCGTCTATGAAACCTAAACTGATCCACCTTAAACTTTACTTCAATTACTCATAGTTCCTCAGTTGGACACGGTCATGTCGTAGACCGGCAGACGCACACCGGCAGATGCTACGCCAGACGTTCAGCAATGACACCATCATTGGAGGGCCCCCGAGCCTTGAGGCCTCAGTCAGCGCGATTTTTTATCCGGTGCATCCATTGTAAGCCTCAAAGCATATTTTTATAAACTCTGCTCGATATTTCAAGGGTCCCCTTGTTTTTTATTGATATAAACTGAACCATTCCGGGACCCTGTGCAAGCTTTGAGGCCACGGCACAATTTTTCTGCTTCCATCGCGATTTTTCGGGAGGATGGGTCCGACGATTTTTGGGTTCTGGTACGATTGTCTTAGGCTGCGGTGCGATTTGTTTGGAGCCCAGCAAGGTTTGTTTGAGCACTCACTATCGCCGCTGTGGGGTCGGGCGATATTTTTTAAGGGGATTCCCAGCGTCTTTGTTTTGAGGTGGGGGGCTTAGGGCCGCATCGACTGCAGTGGACTGAGCTTTGTTTTGAGGTGAATGGCTCACTTAACCTAACCACAAGATACCGTCTCAGTCTCGGAACACCCAACCCTACATCTTGTATTGCAAAGTTTTGCAATGTCCTTTTCGCAGCGTTTTAAAAACAAATTGTGATGCCTATGATTATGAAAGTATGAAAGTATGAAAGTATGAAAGATAAGCCAATGTATTACGAGTCGCTACACGCCATGGCTTAAGAGGATCCAAATGGCACAGTCCAGGTGGCAGCTTGCGAGGTTGCCATGTAAACACATGAAATAAACGTGACAACAGTAGTAGGGGAGACCGGGTCTAGTTGATGCACGGGATTGTTGATACAACACCATTCTCTCCAAAAGCATGAAGCCGGTTGTCATTGCTACTGCTGCACATGTTGCTACTGACACCCTCATTCCGCGCAAAAAAACAAACCCGAGTCCTTTCGACTTCTGACTGCGGAATGGTGACGATGTGACACATTTGTGGACCGAAAGTAAAGTTTAAATCCCTTTACTTCACCCTTAATTTCTAATTTGTCGCCCACTTGTTATTTTTTTAAGTGTCGGCTATCATTACTATGTTCTCTCAACTTTGCGACTGTGAATGCGTTTATATTCGTGATTGAAATGGACTGAAAGTAAACATTAAATCCCTGATATATTATTCAAATTTTATTCCATTACATAAATTTAATCCAAGTTCTTCCTGGGGTTGCTTTATGAGGCAGGGCTCTGTTGCTAAGCAGAGCTCGTTGCGTGAACCATGACCTCAACACCCGATCAATGAATTCCAGTTCAACGGCAGAATTTGGGCCGAAGGTTTGAATTGCCGTCAATGCACCGACACGGCGCCCTGTAGCTCGTCCCAGGCCTTATCGGGCCGGCTGAGAACTGACATCTCGCTACGTCTGCAAAATGATGAATTATGTTGAGTTTCGCCAAAGTTGTGTCAACTTGATTCGGTTTCCCCTGCCCAATCATTGCAACAATGACGTCTTTACAGTTTGCTTCACCTCAAGCGTAACAATTGTTGCTCTTGAGGTGAGAAGGCTGTAGCGAGAGAGAACATGAGCTTATCACGCGACGTCATCAGATAAGTACAGTAGATGCTATCCTAAAGTACGCCCACACATCCGAAAAATTAACCTGACTTCGGCCGCTTTGCTTTAGACACGGGGTATTTTTAAAACATTTTTCCCAACTGTAAAATCAAGCATGTATTTGGAAGTTGAGAGGGCCCTGCCTTCCCAACTTTCAAGTTGGAGTGGCAGTTTCCCATACTGGCATCACAGTACCTACACCAATGATGCATTTCACCTCATTAAGCTTAAAAATTCAATAAGTAGTACTGATATCAGATTACTTCCTGAACGATCTCCACAGCTTGAATGAGCTAATTCTTGCTTTATTTGTGGTTAATGAGATGTATTTCTAGGCATAAATATACATAATTATTGTTCTAATTTTTCTGACTATGGAATGTCCACAAGAAAGTGAAAGCGGCACGGAGATGAGTTTTTTTTCGTATAACGCGCCACGGAAATGAGTCGCGTTTTTTGTTTTCACCGTGAATATACACGAAATCCGTTCCCGAAAATCCCTCTTGGGGGACAGGATTTCAGCCCACACTGAATTAGAAGTTACTAACTGGCAAGTCTGGCAAGCGTTTTCAGGGGACGGCAAATGCTACTCTGCGCTAGTTAAGGTAGAAATTCGAATTATCACGGCCCATACAGAATGGGTAGCTGATTGCATGAGTTGGCTTAGATGCTCTACTAGCTGCATGTGCATGCCAGCAGCATGATTTCAAGCTTAATAATCCATACATTTTACATATTGTTCAGCACCTTGCCAATAGACATATGTGTATCGACCTTAAACCAGTCAACCACATCGGCCTTTGAATAAGCCGACCATCCGCTGGCGTCAGTTCCCAACAGCCCAGCCCCAAGCCGGCGTGGGAAGACCACGCATCAACTACCCCTCCCCTCCCCGACGACCACACGATACAGTGCCTCACCCTCGCCGTACAGAGTGAGATGTGCACGTTGCCAGTGGCGTCTTCAGCTTGATCTCTAAGGACACTTGCACATGACAGTGGCAGGGAAAAGATAATGTACCAACGGCGCAGCAGCATACAGATCTGAAGATACTGGACACGTTGACAAAATGATGAACAGTTCAACAGCTGTGTCCGCCACTGCAGTCGTCCGTTTCCCAGCCTGCACGGCTAAGCGCCCGACGTCGCAGCCCGGTTCATATTTCCCAGAGGAGGCGAGCTGGTCGCGATCTGAACGGCCAGTCTGCGTCTAAAGCAGAGCTGATCTAGAAATGGCTAACTAATAGCGATCTTGCAATTTCTAATGGAGCACTGAATGGATACAAAGCAAATGAGTGTTTCATATCAGTGATAAAAAGGCGTAAAATAACCTTATGCTCATAATAAAACAAAGACATAGATCCAAATTCCCACTGTATCTATTTCTGTCACAGGCCTTCCTCAACAGCAAACATTTTGCTTTAAAAAATCACAAAAACACACGCCTTGCACCTCATCTCGTGGCACCGCACAGTGAATCCCCTTCATTATATATGTAACAATATCTACCTACTCGTAAAATACATACAATTTATGATCCGTGTGTGTATTATGCATGTGTCAACTGCGGCTGCGGTTGTATTGCATGTGTGCTTTCCTCAGGTGGTGTAAGGAACCGGGTTTTCTGAGGGTCCAGGATGCTGTCATTGTGTTTAATGGAGGTCTTTTGGCCCTAATTTCCATTGGTTCGGTGATTTTGAGCTCAGCTATATCTTTGCAGACTTGCAGAGTAGATATGCTGAGTGTTTTAGAGTCCAAAGTGAGTGTCCCATGAGTGATTGTGAAGTGTTCGCCAAATGGGATATTAGCGGTTGTATTTTTAGCGTCTCCATGTGCTCATTAAGTCTGTCCCTGACAATGCTTTTTGTTTACCCTATATACGTCATGTCCCATGGTAGGCATAGCTGGCATGTTATAAGGCAGACGCTGTTCCGTGTGTTGCATCTGCTTTGAAGTCCTGCGAGACAACGGTGACACTTTTTTCTCCCAGCAGGACACGGGTGTTAGTTGAGAGCGGACTTGGTCAATGTTTCTGAAAGTGTTTTGCCACTCTGCAATGCCACACGTATTGATAGTTTTAAGGTTTTGATTGCCGCTGTTATTTTTTGATGAGCTCAACATCTATGTAGGGGAGGCTGACGAAAGTTGCGTTGTCTCTGGGGTCTGAACGTCGCGTTTGTGTATGTGCACTTCTCATTGGGTGTGCTACCTGAAACATTGCTCTTTTGATCATGCGAGGTGGTTTGCCAGAAACAAAGTGTCGATTTTTGCATGCCATGAGTCTAGGCATTAGCATTAGGTCCGAGACGCTTCGATCTCAAGGTCTGTGCATACAAAACTGCTCTTTTTGTTTGGATGGGGTGTGCCGAGAAATATGGAAGGGCTATGGGCGCCGCCATCGGTTTTATGTATAGCTCGGTCACGTGAGAATCGTCCTTGTTGATGGTCAGAAGTGTTTCAGGAAAGGTACTTGTTGTTTACTAGAATGGTCACTGCGCTCCATGGATAGTTTTATGGAGGGACGGAAGTTGTTGAGAAAATTGAAGTAATCGTCGAGTGCTTTTGATCCGTGTGTCCAAATACCCAGGACATTATCAATTTAGTGCATATATGTTGTGGGCTGGTGTTGATTTGACGTTAGGAGGAGTGTCTCAACTGCGTTCAAGAATATGATGGCCAGTGGTGGAGCAATCCGACTCCCCATAGATGCATCATGCATACACATACGGATCATACACTTTCAGGTGGTTTATGTCAATGAGCAGATCACGACTGTGCCCATCGGGCATATGTGGAGGGAGCAGACACATACCCATCTCGTCCACAATACAGAGAGCATATCACGTCCGACCACTTCCCCCGTCCACAATAAAGAGGGCATATCACGTCCGCCCACAATGCTACCAGTGAGCCTGGTAACCCGAGTGCTCGTCCCTCGCAGGCGACTCTCCCTCG
Source organism: Imbricaverruca yamaguchii (assembly GCA_034440575.1). Lineage (NCBI taxonomy): Eukaryota > Metazoa > Arthropoda > Thecostraca > Neoverrucidae > Imbricaverruca > Imbricaverruca yamaguchii. The sequence continues at coordinate 674,617 of JAOTOL010001479.1, forward strand.
TCGCACATGCGGTTCGCACATACCCTTCAGTTAGGTAACTGCGTAGTGGCATTGACAGCACGTTCAACATTGTATTCAAATTATGTCGTTGAACAGAAATGGTTCGATAACATGGCGGTGTCATGGCATATGTAACAATCTCTGCTTAGCAAAGACGCTGATCAATGATCAAGAATTACAACGGAGACTACAATTGAGTCTTTTCATCGTCCACTGATGTGCACGTCCAGGCTGAAATTTAAGAACCCGAAGATAATTAGATGAATTTAGGCAAATTGCAGAGTGTATATTTCTTAATAATACTTATGGTACAAGCAGTCAAAATGGCATAGGAATGTCGATGGTGTGCGATGTACTCCATAGACGTCATGGTTGAGCTTCTCAATCATTGGGGCATGCACAGTGGCGTACCTAAGGGAGGGAGCACTGGAGCAGTCCCCCTCTCCATGATAGGTTGTGGGCCCCAACAATTGCGCCTCGGTGCGGAAAAATAGCGTCACGCTACCTAAAAATCATGTTGGTGTCCCTTACAATCGCAAAGGGGCCACACAAATCAATGGATCCGCCAAAAAGTCGCGCAGGAGTCCCTAAAAAGAGGCTGGAGCCTCTCAACATCCCACCAAGACCCCTAACAATCACAATGAAGACCTCAAAAATCGCCCCGGGACCATAAAAATGAAGTTGATAGCCTCAAAATGTGGGACCGGACTCGCGAAAATACTGTTGGAAGTCGCGCCGGGACGCCGATAAGTCACGTCAATGCCCCATGAAACTACGCAAAGGCTTTAAAAGGTGTGATTAGGACTCTGAATCTCGCTGAGGGCCAAAAAGTTTCTCCGTGACCCCGAAAATGACGCTGGACCCGAAAAACACTGTTCGGGCCCTCGAAATCACACTGGGTCCAAGAACGTCGGGCCGTGACCTCTGATAATCGCACTGGGGGCACAAAAAGTTGGATCGGGCCCCTGAAAACCACGCTGGGAGGAGAAAACGTCGCACTGTGGTCCTTGAAAATCACGATGGTGACCGCTCGCATGCCAGCAAGCTTGCACCGAACCAGACAATTTGTGCCGGGAGAGCCAATTTAACACTGGGACCCAGATAAGTACAACACGATTTGAGAACTAGCGCCAAATCCCCCCTCAAAAACATATCGCGCTTTGGCGCACTTTGGACCAAAAATTAATGTCGCTAGTCATATAAATCCTCGTCGGGTCATCAAAAATTCCCCTCAGGGCTCCCAAAAGGTTGCGTCGGCGGTCCCAGCTAAGCACAGCGTGGCCCCAAGATCGCATCGAAACCCGACAAAGATCAAGCCGGATCCCTTCAAAAAGAGATTCAGAAAAATTTATGTCCGAGCCAGGAAAATCGCTCCTTAGCTCAAACATACACATATGCCTTAATATATCGCATACGGCACCTAAAAACGCACCGGAGGTTAAAAAATCGCCATGTGACCCCCCCCACACACACAAAAATATGTCGCCAGTGGCCCGAAAAAAATCAGGCCGTGGCTCGGACTTTGCATAATTCAGGAAAAGTCAACAAAAATTGTGTCGAGCCTAGAGAACTGGCGTCGGATTCCCCCGGAACCATGCGCCTGGACCTGAAATGTCGCAGGGGGACTCCAGGACTGGAGCCCCAAATATCGTCTTGGGATCCCACAAAATATAAGCGAGGAACCACAAATAAGCACAGGGGGATCCTAAGAGCGCAACTGGAGAACAAAAATGCACCTCGCCCTCCAAAGCGTACCGACTCTGGTAAAAAGTGGCGGGGCCTTCAGAACCATATACATTTCCCAAAAATATACACGAACACTATTCACTTATGTTTGCCTGCCAATATTTGTCTGCCAGATGCCGAAGAAAGAATGTTCAGCCAGCGATCACCCGTCTTTTCTGCTTTTAATTCTTTCCATTTATGCCTTCCCCACACACATGCACTTAGCGGAAGTTGACGAAATTTTGATTAAACAGCAATAGTAATGGTTTCACTCGCACCAGGGAGATAAACCTAGTATAAAAAATCATCCATCAGTCGTGTAAAGAGTTCTAAGTCCAGCAAGAAGTGTGAATTTGAAAGTACTTATATTGTGATGATAGTCCTTTTTCAGCATCACATGCTGTTAGTCGCCTACCCCATCTCCCTTAACGGCGAAAGTTGTTTGTTCGCTATTGAAATTCTCGGGTTATCTATCCAAAAGTGCTCAATCGCGGTATTTTGCGAGATTCCTGGGTGCCACCCTGCTGTTGACTCTGACCCTTCCACTTTTTGAGACGTTCCTACACCTATGATGACTTGCAGCATATTTAGTTGTAATTAAAGAATAATTGAGCAGGTCTCCACATCAGCTATTGTGCACAGATGCGCTACCTACATAGGAAATGGCATAAGATTAAGAAGCAAATAATTCTGAGGTGTTTTGATAAACTTGACCCAGGAGGTCCCTATTTAGGAATCGTAAGCATGTGCTAAGATTACAATAATCTTATATATTACCTCAATATTTCAATTCGTTGCCATTTCCAACTGGTATATGGTTAGCAAAACTACTGTTGTCAGATATGCGATAAAAATAAATTAAGATTTCCCATCCCTGCAATTGATTGAATCTATCATATCAAAGACCATATAATTGATGGCGGCCACCTTGAAAATGTCCGCCATTTTTGTCAAAGGTCGAATCTGAGATGCCCATATAGCAAACAAAAAAATCATCATTTAGACGTAGCCTAGCTGTGCGCAAAATTTCATGGTGGTACCATCTAACCCACGATACTTTCATATATTGACAGTACCACTATGTCGAGAAGGGTAAAATCCCGCACTATCTATGACTCTTGGCCGGACCCTGGAATTAGAGGAAAAGATTCAGGGCTATAACCTGGTGTTGCAAAGCTGTACTTTGTCCCCAGAGACTCAAAGCATCAATCAAATTATTACAACTTGTGCCCTGCAGTTATGAGGTTCCACTGCAATACATGCGGCTTCGGAGTTACCGTGTCGCAGGCGACACGTACCATGCAATCCCGGGTGAAAACTTTGGAACATGTGACTGCGTTACGATGAAAGATATCGTAAGCATACGCCCTTGCTCAATATCTACACATGTGCACTGCACCACGCAAGACAAGATGGCCTTGCTACTTCGATTCTGCTATTAGTGCTTGCTACGATAACATTATCGCTGTGCTTAGTTCCCAGTTAGTGTCAGATGTGCTCTGATACAGATCAAGTAGAACACGAAGAGATGTGTCCCAGAACCAAGTAATCGCTAGATCTTAGTGGTGACAAGTGGTAATTCTCTACTCCACTAATGCCATGTTCACTCGTGATATAATATTGCTCGTTAGGAGACGGAGCATCAGATTTAGCTGCTCCCCAGTATCCTGAAATCCTAATGTGGAAGTCGTCGCCTGCTTTATCCTCCGACGAACAGACTTCTTGAATTGATTTCTATGAAGCTTCATGACATCCGATGAATGTTGTGAACTCTGAAGTGAAGAGTATATGTGTTTTCATCAGTTCTTTTGGTAAAGTGTCTTTTCAGCGTGACAAAAACAACCGAGGTGTGCGCCATTACTGTCATCGCACTGCAATGCATACCTCCAGACTTCTCTGTAATATTCGGCTGCTGATGTCGGTCACCGGACCTCTCGTGTGCCGCCGAATAGTCGTCCATCCAGCACGTCTCAACTCGTGTTCTAGATAGCTGTGTTCATCTTGATTGATAGGTAGCTCGTGCAACAGTTCTACTACTTCAAAGGCAGGCAGGACTACAACACGGCGAAAAATGGTATCTGCACTTGAAGACCAGACTAAACTGAAACCGTAGGTTCTGATAGATTCATATCGATATAGTTCGGACACCGGGAAGCCCAGAAACCATAATTTATGACCTGTTTTCGAAATGGTACTTAGGCATCGTCCCAACATAACTCCGACCAGATCTTTATCATTGTATTCAAGAGTGCTATGCATAAACAGACGTATATGTGTGAAATATTTGTACGTATATTGAAACAATGTTCACGTTCCTATTTTAGTGACATAGGCATTACATTTCGACACATGTGTACAGTCATAGGCACATGTTTGAAGACAACCTTGCATACATTAAAGTCTATAGAGCTCTCACGTAGAGACGCCATGACAGGCACAAGTTATCTTTGCCCATAGCCTTCCCTTCCTGAAGCTGTCTATCCGTCGCTGTCGCTGATAACCCACAACTTACTGATAATCACACCGGGGAAACATCCTTGGTCGTCCGGGTCCAATCAGCAGTACACTGGGTTTCGGGGAAGCTTTGGACATCAAGACTGGCTAATGGCAGATTGAAATTATGAGATTTGACCTGGGTTTCGGGCTAGAGATAAGGTACAGAGAGACATGGTCGGTGACCGATTGACCGGCGCGTTTCCGAAGGCCCGGTGTGTTTATTTACTGTCTCGGCGTACTTTTTATGATGATGTCACTTTGCGGGCCCTTGGATTCTTTGGGTTCTCACGACGTCTGCAGCTCCTGTGCGGTTTGAGGGCCCGGGCGCGTTTTGCCCCCGGTGTGTTTGGGCTCCTAGTACGCTAATATAAGGTTCCAGCGCATCTGTATCAGCTCTATCCAGCGTTGTAACTCTGCACTGCAACTGTGTAGCTTTTCTTCTGGACTCGCTGTGTTTTGGAGGCTCCCGGGATTTTGTTGGGTTTCCGGTGACTGAGGGCACTGCTATGATTATTTATAGCCCCCGATGGGATATTTGGTGTCCTCAACACAAATTTATGCTGCCCCAGTTCGACTTTTGTGACATATTTTGAATACACTTCATGGCATGCTATGATAGAAGAACCATGGCGGTGAAGATTGGTACGATGAATTTAATTCTCATATTTTTGGGTTGGGTGTAGGGTTACATGCGAATATAGGAGGTGTACAATAATTTTTGGGATTATTTTCTGTTTGCCGAGGAAATGTCATCGTGTAATGGTAATGGTAAATATTGTATCAAGGTAGAAATTTATCAGGAAAATACAATAGCTGAATGTCAGTCCATCTTATCCCTAAGGAATGGGTGGATCGATGGATTATTATGGAGGCACATGTCCAGAAGGGAACTACTTAGCCTTTCAGGGGGACCTACGGTTGAAAAAAAAAAATTGAGGGGCACACGCGAGCATTCCCGCAGGGGCGCATTTTCCTCATGGAGTGGCGCCCCTGGCTAGAATATTTGAGGCAGGGATACAGTCGGGTCTTCCAAGAGGAGCGCCTTTCCTTCAAAGAGGGAGTACCCCAAAGAGGGAGTACCCTTCTTATAGGGCCTTCTCCTATGGTGGCATATCTGATTCTAGGACAAGTGTACGTATGGCAGATGTACGTAAGCAAATGCACTTAAGTTCAGATGTGCGTATGCCAATTGTACGCAAGCCCAGATTCACGTATGGAAAATGTACGTATGCGGAAGTGTACGTAAGTGCAAAAGTACGTATGCGCAAATGTGCGTAAGCGCAAATGCAAGTTGTATCCGTGCCTGCAGATAATCGCATTTCAACTACAAACAATCGCTCTTGGGCCACCAATATTTCCGTCACGACCCCCCCCCTCCACAAAAAAATTGCCTCCCAGTCAGTGCCGCTCGTTTTACGCCCACAGGTAATGCTCGACTCATGATGACGGGAGGTCACGGTTCACAATGCTACTATTAATGGCATGCATTATGTGTGGTCCAACAACACCAAAAGCACCTTGAGCATCGTGATTCTGATGCTGTCAGCACTGCACGCGCGTGACGATCCGTCAACAACGCGGACACACAACGAGTGCTTGTTCAATGGTGTCATCCTGCCATCTAGCGAGAAATATTGTAACCTATGCTTCAGCGTTGAATCTGATGACATTCATTCCTTATTCAATGCCGTAATACCAAGACCGTGCTGCTACCTAGCGAATGAAAGCTGAACTTATGCTTCTTGGACATCACAATTGAGAGTAGATCTTCTGAACAATCCAGTCCCGAGAGTAGATCCTCTGAACATACCGGACCAAGAGTAGATCCTCTGAACATTCCGTCCCGGGAGTAGATCTTGTGAACACTTCCGTCCTCGGAGTAGATCCTCTGAACATTTCCAGGAGTAGATCTTCTGAACATTTCCAGCAGTAGATCTTCTGAACAACTAAGGCCTATTTGTAGATCCTCTGAACAATCCGGTCGCGAGAGTAGATCTTGTGAAAAAAAAATTATCCTGAAAGTAGATCCTGTGAACACTTTCGTCTTCGAGTAGATCTTCTGAACAAACCAGTCCCGGGAGTAGATCTTGTGAACACTTCCAGCTTTCAGTAGATCCTCTGAACATTTGCATTCGGGAGTAGATCTTCTGAACACTTGAGGCCTATTTGTAGATCCTCTGAACAACCCAGCCCCGAGAGTAGATCTTGTGAAAAACATTCTCCTGAAAGTAGATCCTGTGAACACTTTCGACTTCGAGTAGATCCTCTGAACAATTCAGTCTTGGGAGTAGATCTTGTGAACATTTCCTCCTCCAAGTAGGTCTTGTGAACATAGACCTTCTTAAAGTAGGTCTTCTGAAAATAGATCTTCTGAGCGTAGATCTACTGAAAATAGATCTTCTGAAAGTAGATCTTATGAGCCTCACCCGCGTATTTCACCCCGCCCCCGCCAACGAAAGAAAAAGAATAAGAGTCTTGAATTCGATGAAAACGAACATCCGACAGCAAAATCTAGCTTCACTCTCAAATTGTGGTCCCTCAGATCGAGTTTCGTATTCAAACTTACGTGAACTTTCGGAAGTGAATGACGAAGCTATTTTTAAACAATAATAAAACTACCTCATATGTATTTCAAATCATGTTTAAGTAATACTAACCCGAGCTCGCCTACACTGCACTTTTAGGTTTGTCAGCACTGATTAAGACCTGCAAAGGTTGAAACGGTCACATTTCATTAGTCATCTTCACATAGCTGTTATTGCATATTTGTATTCACACTGAGCCAGGAGCGGATCCAGGAATTGCCATGGGGACACTTTGTCTCTGGAGGGGTGCCATTTCTGCCAAGGGCTCCTCTGGCTGGGAAGAATATCAAGGAGGGTGCACTCGAGCACATTGAAGGGCACACCTTTCCTCAGAGGGGGTCCTCTGGTTGAACAACTGGGGGGGGGGGGGGGTGGGGGGCGCAATCTAGCCTGCATGCGGCCGGTATGGCACTACCTTCCGTGATGGGGCATGTACACTCAGTATTCCATATTTATATATATATATATATATATATATATATATATATTGTAGCGTCTATAACTACAGCCATGCTCTTCTGTACAAAAGCGCCAAACATTTCGTTTTCTGTCGCAATAAAAAAACTGTTTGACATGGTTGTTACAAAACTAATCAACTTTAGAGTCCGACAAATTTTCGTGAATGATGGGTACTCGAACACTGATTTTGTCTACACTGTTCGTTCCATGCCCAGCAATTTCGTGCAACGGGACAATGAGTCGCGTAATACTGATCACGTTCAGATAATTTACAAAAGCACCCTCACGTCAGCTTGGAAAAACGACGAGATTATGCGAGACATAGTTTTCTGAAATTGCACAGCTACCGACACTACCAAACAACTACGACTGTCGATTTACTACCAAAGTCCTGATGTCTCTCTTCATTAAAACAGCTTAGCACACGAATCAGCTGAGATCAAGTAGACCAATGTAGTTTATCGGTTCTAATGCAAATCCGGCAACTGCGCGACCCGTCAGGTTTGTCATATTGGGACGACCACAGCAACGCTGAACAGGCGGTTGACGATGCACTTCAGAAATGGTGCCCCTAAAGCACACCTGCAAGAGCACCGCTTCACAGCTTCACTCTCACCAGGCACACGCTCACTGAGAACACAACCAAGCTGGCACGATGTCGTGATCAGAAGCGACTGTCCACGTCAGAAACTGCATACACACGAGACACATTATCCATAATCATAGGCGCACCTGAGGGGGGTCCAGGGGGCCCGCTCCCCCCCCAATGAGACCAAAGTGCCCTCTTGGCCGGAACGTCCCAAATTTAACCCCAAAATCACCTGCCTTATGTGCCTCGCTTGTGCCAAAGGTGCCCCTTGGGTCTAAAACTGCCCTTTTGGCCATTTTTGTCACGCCTCCCCCCCCGGTCAGCAAACCTTCCAGTGTGCCCCGGGCCGCAGTGTCCTTTTGGAGCCGGTCAAGTGCCCTTATCGGTCCGCCCCCCTCCCCCATGGAAAAATCCTGGGTGCGCGCCTGTCCATAATCAATTTACACAGCAAGCAGCTCACAGAACTGCCACTCTACGATAGGCAAACACCCATCGGGTAGTGGCGTCGCTTTACGAAAATGATTGGAGTGACTCAAATCGAAGGCAAATGTGAATGGGAACCTGGACAACTGAACACATAAACACGGAGGATATGTCTTGATCGCATACATGGCGCATTCCTTAACTGCGGCAGATACTGAGTGCGCAAATTATGAAGCTATGACGGTATCAGGACCACTAACAGAACGATTGCGTTCTTTGCCTTTCATTTCCCGGCATGCCACTTCTTGCGCATACGATAACTTGAGCTTGTTGATGAACTCCAACACCACCTACTCGTTAACTTCAACGGCGATGTGGCGAACGAATCCCACACAGCCATTCTTATGTTGGGATGGTCTCCCACTGTCGAGGAAGACAATCCATCTCTGATTTTAGACGAGCCATAGTTATGCTCCATACGCAACCAGAATACGAACGAACTGTAAGCACACGTCGAGCGAGGATGATTAGTTTCACGCTTTTGAAGGCAGATTGTTCGCATGGACAGCGATGTGTTGCGAATTTACCATTTGTAATACATGACATGAACCAAATGGTTTCAACGCCACGTCACTAACTCGACCGCTGGGGTGAACAGGACTTTCGGCCTCGAAATACCGAACAATGGTAGCTCCCTATTACGTTTGCCGTTCTGTGTGCCGTTTGCAAAATCAAGCAAACGGAAACATCATCGCCCACACTGGTCCTCTAAACCGCTAATTTTGTGCACGACTTGATGGTATGATCTGATGTGTTAGTTATTCAGTTAAGCAATTTTCTTCTGGATTGCGCGCAACTGCCATTTGCAATTGCCCTAGTAATGCCGGCGCGGAGGTAGAAGCGCAATTGTGATAACAAAACACAGTAGTTCAAAGGTCAATCATTAAGAGGATACAGATGAATATACGCTGCAAAGGGGATACGTAAGCAAGGAAGTAATGGCTGTTAATCGTCCCTGGACATGCTTGCAAGTTGCATATCTACAACAAAGTCATTATTTTCTTCTTCAGGACAATTCGGATGGATCAAATCCTTACTGGGGTGACTCAAAAGAAAGCTGTGAAAATTAAAGCGTCAAGATTTTAATTCAGGCTTGTGCTCCAGCCCGCATACGCAAGCGGCTGAAGAGTAACAGAAAGCAATTATGTGGTTAAGAGTTTGTTGTACGTTGATTGTGCCGCCATTCACTAGGCATTTCAAACCCGTATATGCCGGTACCGATATATGCCATGCTATGGGCGTCGATTTGCATATTTTTTAGGGGGCCTTGGCCCCTGCAATGTTGGCTTGCTTTCTAACATGGGAGCCTATGGGATCCCCCACCCCACGCCACACAATTAAATTCATTTGGGCCCACCCACTCCTCCAAGTCTTGACCCTCTCCCATAATCATTTCCGGAAGTCAACGAAGCAGGGCCCCGCAAAATCAACAAGGATGCGAAAAATCGTTCCGAGATACCACAAATCGACCATAAACCCATAAACCGGGCTCGTTCCGAAAGGAGCGCGCCGTGAAACCACAAATATCACGCAACGTTCTAAAATTCGTGTCGGAGACGACAAATATTGTACCGGGGTTTCCAGAAATCACGCCGGGCCCCATACAAGCGATACAGGCTTATGAAAAATTAGGGAGGTTGAGAAAAATAACGTCTGTCACAGAAAACTTGCGCCTGAGCTCGAAAGGTTGCATTGGATCTCTCTCCCTCCCCCCCCACCAAAAAAACGCACTAAATCCCATAAATGATCATCGGAAGCCCCAAAAAGTACAGCGGGACACGAAAAATAACATCGGAACCTGGAAAAATCAAGCCGGAGCCACGAAAATCAACATCCCCCACAAAAAAGTATATTTCCGAAAGAAGGAAAACTGTCCTGGGTCAGAAAACGCGCCAGAAATCCACAATCGCGTAAGGCAGCGAAAAGAAGACCGGGGCTTCAAAATCGCAACGGGAAACACAAGCATGGCGCCGGGCTCGAACAGTGACCTCGGGACCCGGAAAAGCTTCTTGGGCTACAACTTTAGATCACAAAAATCGCGTCGAGCACAAAAACTCGTGTCGTTGTCCTAGAACCTTGTGTACTGTAGAACCTTGTTGAACTGTAAAACAACTTGAACCAGTCTTTCAAATACGTTTGGCACCCGTGTATCATGGGATCCGCGCTCCGAGCTGAACCCAGATATTCGGCTGGCACCTACTGCAATGGCTGGTGGTTTTGAACCAGTTGTCGCCGAGCCAGACAAGCCCTAGACTGCCACTGCCTGGTACCGAACTTGCCGACACTCATTCTTGGGCACAATGTTGGCAGGACGCCGATAAATCGTACCGAAGCCCCCTAACTCGCATTGGGCCCAAAAAAATTGCCTTCCGAAAACACACATTCCATTTACCTTCCGCCACAAAATATGGTAAAAAGGTAAGCCATATTTGAATACAATTCACCGCATTTTCAAAGCGAACTAAAGGTGACCTTGGGGGTTCTTTGAGGTCACCTTTTAACCCGATGAATACAAAGTTACTCACCACGAGGTCTCGTGACGAATCACAACACACCACTTCCAGCTATGTACCAACTAAAAAGAGTGGGGATGGGGAAAATGGAGAAAGTGAAAGGTGGAAAATTCGACCAAACTGAACCTATGAAATGCCCCCAGTGATCTTTCCTTAAAATAGGCTTTGGTACTGAGCGACCACGCACCGATGCCCCGACCCACACCCGGTGAGGAGCAGATAAGCGATTTTCGAGCTTGGTGCGCAAATCTAGCTAGCTTTATCCGAAAAGAAGTAATCCTCAGTGGGGCACAACAAAAGCCTTGTTCCTATAGTGTAGCTACCAATGAGAAGTGACGGCGATAAGGGCACAAACATGGCGTTAAAAATGTGCATTTGTGGGCTAGTCAACAATTGAAGCATTCAAGGTCATTTATTGTCACGATATAACATGGCGATTGGATTGCGTAATAAAATACATTCAATTCGTGAGCAAACCACATTGAATCATGCGCAGGTATACACATATGCAAAACAAGCCACAAGGGTACATCCGCAAAACACATGTCAGTGCCGAGCGGTCTCACGACGCTCGGACGCACGTAATGAACAGACCCTCTACCAACACACCAACACACACAGGGTTGGTGGGTGGGAAACCGTCCTTTGTACTGCATCATCGTGCACACCGCCAGCACGTCCCGTCGTCACTTTCACAGCCAGTAGACGTCTACACAAAGTCGTCGGGGGCCTGTCGGTCGTTCCAGTGGCGACTGTCGGTCCTGCCGCGGCCGGTGCCGCCGCCACGACTCGGCTGCGTGTCGCTGCGGCCCGACGAGCCATTTCGCACCTGGGCCGAGTGCATGAACTGGCACGCCATGCCTTTGCGACAGTGGCCGGCGTTGTAGTGGCGGCAGGGAATGTCGAAGTAGTTGCGGAAGGGCGGCCGGCCGCCCCCAGTGCCGCTTCGCCATCCGCCGCCCCGGCCGCGGTACCCGCCGCCGCCGCCACCGAAGTGCGGGCCGGGCCCAGGGCCAGGGCCAGGGCCGAGACCGAGACCGAGACCGAGACCGGGGCCGAGGCCTGGGCCACCCATCATCATGCCACCGGCCGGACCAGGGCCGGGACCGTTCATCATGGGGCCGGGGCCCATCGGAGGGCCGCCGATCGGTCCCCAGCCGCCACCGGGCGGAATCATCGCCTGGGGCCCGCCGAACCCGGGCCCGGGCCCCGGACCGTGCATGCCCATCGGGACGTCCATCATGTCGTTGGGCATCATGTCGGCGTTCATGCCCATCATGCCGCCCATGCCGTCGGGTTGCATCGGTCCGCCGGGACCCTGTCAACACACGAACCACAGTCAAACGCCGCGCGACAACACAACAAGCGTCGCAAGCACACACCTGAGAATGGGTTAACCCTGGAAAAAAGACAAGTGATACCGAAAAAACCTGCTGGTGAGATTCCCGAATGTGACGGTTGCGGCACATTGCAGTTGGTTGCTAGCCCGTCTCGTCCCGGAGGTAGATATGCGCCCCCTATGGTTTTCCGCGAATAATGAAAGAACGGCGTGCGGTAACGCACCGAAATTCAGCATACCTTTTCCCACGTCAATTTGGCACGCTGTGTGAAAATGTTGAGGTCAGGTCATCTAGGGTCAACGAGTTAGTCAAGATTAACTTAGGCCACCTCCAGGAGAGTTCAACCAGTCAAGCTTTAACGGATATGCATTTTAATGAAACCTTTAGCGTTTGCTTATCTTTAGGGACGAAACAAAGCGCACCTTAATTTTATTTTTAAAAGGTTTTTAATGACGTGTCAGTTGCACGTTTGACCATTAGGGCTAAAATCGAAAATTTTGGCTGAAGAAAACATTTTTATGAGAGCAAATTGACACTTCAAAGGGGATGCAATTCTGGGGGTGATTTCTGGCCATAATCGTCGGTCGGTTTCCGATGACACCTCTTTCGTTTTCGTGCGACGCTTATATTGGAGATTAGAGGGGGTTTGTATCAACCATCATCCCAGAGACGAGGTGAGGATCTGACCAGAAATGGTTAAGCTCACAATATGGTGCACAACACGAGGAAACCCCGGTTTCCCCAACAGTCTGAGCTAAATTTCAATATAAATATCCATTTCCCAGGCACTGTGTTTTAGCTGGGAAAATGGTGTAAAACACAGCACATCGATGCGATTTCAAATTTCGAACTGTGTCTTGTGTTCTTATGAAGCCATACATGGACAATTCGTGATTATCATGTTCATATTATATGGCAAAATAAATACTACTGAAGACAGCTCACTCACACAAAGAGAAGAATTTGAACGCACTGCTCTCATCGCCACCTACATAGGGCCTCAGGTGACATAACAACGCCCACATTATGGAATCAACTATCTGATATTCGTGATCATTAAACCACAAACAGCCCAGCCTGTAACCGTCGCTGGTCAGGTGGTCGAGCTTGGCCGGCAGTGTCAGCTGTTGTAGTGCAGAGGCCGGCCGGTGTCAGCACGTACCCAGTTGTTGGGCGGCCCCATCAGGCTGGGCGGCGCCATGTTCGGCATCGGGCCGGCTGCCATCGGGAACGAGTTTGGCGGCGGAATGGAGCACGGCTCGGGGCGCGGCTCCGGCCAGCCGTCGCCAGTGTGGTCCTTCACGTTGGCGTCGCCCTGGTCATCCTCCAGCGGAATCGGCTTGCACGGCGTCTGGTCTTGGAACTCGGGCTCCGCCTCACTTGGTGTGTCCGGCAGCCTGTCAAAACCGTCACCCGTCACACACTGGCCACACACACACAGCCGTCACACACTGGTCATACACAAACACAGCCGTCACCCGTCACACACTGGTCATGCACACACGCAGCCGTCACCCGTCACATACTGGACATACACACACAGCCGTCACCTGTCACACACTGGTCATGCACACACGCAGCCGTCACCCGTCACACACTGGACATACACACACAGCCGTCACCCGTCACACACTGGTCATGCACACACAGCCGTCACCCGTCACACACTGGACATACACACACAGCCGTCACCCGTCACACACAAACACAGCCGTCACCCGTCACACACTGGTCATACACACACAGCCGTCACCCGTCACACACTGGACATACACACACAGCCGTCACCCGTCACACACTGGACATACATACACAGCCGTCACCAGTCACACACTGGCCACACACACACAGCTGTCACACACTGGTCATACACAAACACAGCCGTCACCCGTCACACACTGGTCATGCACACACGCAACCGTCACCAGTCACACATTGGTCATGTACACAGAGATGGCACCCGTCACACACCAGAAATACACAGCCGAAACCTGCCATCAGAGGCGCAGCCAAGAGGGGGAGGGGGCGAACCACACACCCTTAGGAACCAAAAATACACTAGACGAAAATAAATTTGGGGAATTTTAACCACGCAAAACTAGACATTTGGCACGTGAAGCGCGGAAAGCCGCTTCTGTTTCATGACATATTTTTTGGTTTGCCCCCAAATAAAATCCTGGGTTGCGCCCTTGCCTGTCAAAACCTAATCATCGTTGAGGGTATCAGTCGTCCTAGCTGGTGGGCGTGGCCCTGCCTGTGCCCGATGGCCGGCTGTGGGGCCCGCCACAGACCGTTTGGCGCGGCGGCCTGTGGCCAAGTGGCCACAGACGGCCTGGCCACTTGGCGTTTGTAGTGCCCCCGGCTGTCGTGGCGGAGCGCATCGCGGCCGGGTCGGTTAATTCGCCGGCATTCGGCCTGGCGCTGGCTGGACGCCAACTGCAGACGGCAGCGCTGCAGCAGCAGCTAGGTCCGCGCTGTCAGTGCTGCAGCGGCAGCCACGTTCTCAATGCCAGGCTGCACAATGCCATCTTTGCTGACGTATTATGTGTGCGTACGTCAAAACTAAGCACAGGGCTTATGGAAAACCGCACGCGACCAAATGTATGTATGCAAGTGGACGTCACTCGGTTCTAGTTGCGCGTACGTTCCCGGCGACAGCTGAGCGCAAACAATGTAAGTACCGTTTCGAGGTTTAATCTACAAATAACTCACGAATTAATATATACAGTAAGCTACAATTACTTGTTTATTAATATTTACGACAGCAAGCCACCAATGGGCCACTCCGCTTAGTTCCCAAGGACCGACACTTCTTGAAAACCTACTGAATTCGCTGCCGCATAAATTTCAAGACCGTAGGTCAATGCCTTCACGGTGAAATGAGGTCGAGATCGGCCGACGAACCGCGCCGACGAAACCTTGTGACCTTGAACGTTCGGCGGCCGGTCGGTTGAATCTGCACCACCGCAGTTCCTATATTCAACAACGGATTTAACTTATTTTCCGCTATGATGCGCTTGTCAAATTGAACAATCACAAAATTGCATGACAATACAACCGCCCGTTTATGACGTCGTAAAAAAGGAGTGGGTGGATCCCCCTCCCCCTGCGGCGCACGTGTTAACAGACGTGAATAACCAACACCAACGACTGCGGCGGCAATGTAAGGCCACCACAAAGTGAGATCCATTTCTACTTTTCCTTTGCACGCGGAATGCCAACACCGACGCGAAAATTGACCTAACATCATGTCAGTAGCTTTGACCTCGATTAAAAGTTCGAGAGAGCAGAGTTGTACGCATTGATGAAAAACAGCATGGCGCGGGTTCAGCATTGACATCTTGCAACTACTCCGAACGGCGGCATTTCTAAGACTAAGGCCTGCAAATTGCGTGATATATGCAATACAGATGTATAAGCATCGTCAGTTTTGTGTCTGCGCGTACTTATTCGGCCCCTATCCCTAAAAAATACCTGAGGGGAAATCCGACCGCAAAAAATCAACAAAAACACGTAGGCTTTTGCGAGTCCTCCTCCCCTACCCGACCCGATGAGGGGTAACAAAAATATCAGCATAAGAAAAGAAAGTAATCAATTTTCCTTTTCTCAATTTTGTTTCCGTTAAAAAGACTGTATTCTGCCATCACCATCACTAATCACGAAGGTCTCACAAGAGATTAAAACGCATGCGGTATACCATCCTACCAGTGTTCAGCAACGTACAATTCAAGCACGTAGCGCACGACAATCACGTGCAAGACGCGGGTAAATGCCGCATGCAAAAGTGGCACGAGGCCAATCTCAGCGGCACTACGGGAGGCCGGACCGGATAATATTCCTTAATGGCATAAACATACGAATGAACATTTTTCATTTGTGGTGATCGTGGTTGTGACTTTACGACGCACTCAACATCTGAGGCCCTACCCGTACCTCTGGCATGCCAGGCGCTCGGCTTAACCACTGAGTTACCGACGCCCACAGTTGCCATTTGTTAGCCAGATCGACACACAAGGTTACAAGAGTCCAGTCCAGGTCAACGAATCACATATTGAAAGCATCGTATCTACGCGATGCAGTGTGTTTCTGCGCGGCAGACAGTACTCTGCGATATGTTCTTGCATTTGAAGGACGGAGATCCATCAGATCTACGCTTGCTACATATACGTGCATAAGATAAGATTACATCGAAGTGCATAAATTCTACTTTCATGCGGTTTACATTCATACGAACTACGTGATAACATTTGCAAACACGGCGGGGTATGCAGCACAACACCAAAAAAAAAAACGAGACAAAAGCGTGAAGGTGTGAAGGAGACTACAAAAACAGTGCGATTCGCATGTTACCTAAATTAGTAATATCTACGTGTAGAAGATTAACAACAACAAAAAAGCAAGAATGAAACAAACCTACAGAAACAGGATGTTCATAAAATATGTTCACAAAATCTAGGCGCAGATGATCTGGAAAAAAGCATCCGGGTAAGCAAATTTACAAAAATGGTGTACAGGGATCCACGAAAAGTGATGGGCTGTGAATAAAATACACGTGCAGATCTACAAAAAAGGCCAGGGCCAGTGGCAGATCCAAGGGAAAGGGTGTGAGTGGGCAGCTGTCGCCGAACCCTCTTGGAACCCGAAAGGCTCTCTCCGACTGAAAAAAGACATCCCTCGTAGATGTGTGTGGGGGTCCGGGTGCATCCCCCTAGATATGTATAAAGCGATAGGAACCCTTTTGCCGAGAGAGGGCACCTATCGTGTTACCACGTCAATTTTTATCACCGAAAGACATCCCGAATCGATTTTTATCACTGAAAGCTGACAAAGAAAGATACTCCAGAAATATCACCACTCTATATAACTCGTCTTCAGCAAAACCATGAGTCAGTACTTCGACTTAAATCCGTGGCCTGGCTTGAGGTGACCAAACAACCTTTTGCTTGATCACAGCTGCCTATATGTTGCTTTAAAAATAATTCCGTTTATCTTTAGAGCCTGATATTTAATATAAAGACAGCCTGCATAAGATTACCATAATAAACGACATTCAGAACCAACGGCATGATTTTTGGCATCGGCATGATTTTGGCTCGTAGAACTTACGAACATACACCTTATGTACACCCCACATTTTTTTGTAGATTTCCTGCACATCCTTCCGTTTTGTAAGATCTACTGCACACCCTTATGCTTTTTTGCACATCTTCTACACGTTGACCTTATGCTTGTAGATCACACGTAGACATTTTGCACAGATCTTGAGCGTAGAACTTGTGCGCGTAGATCTTATGGCCTTATTATCATTTGAAAACGAAGCGAGTAAAATCATGGAGTCAACCATAATGACAGGAGTTCTGACCTCCGGGAAACGATATTAGACGGCGAGTTACAATATCAATTAAAGAACCTGTTGGTCTATACGTAGTCTTTGTCGTGCCTGCAGTCGCTCAGTTCAACGTACTTTCTGGCACAGAAAGTACGTTGAACTGAATACTGTTGAACGTACTTTCTGGCACACCACAGGTTGTACAGATGAGCACCGGCGGGTGATCCTTAAGAGGGGAGTAGCTTTGCATGTTTCTGGGAGGACACGTGCCATCACCCAATGTTGGCCTTGCCCTCCTAATGATTTCAACTTTTTGACATGGGACCCCATGTTGTATGCCCGCAATCCATTTGGGTGTGTCAGTTGCCTTAATGCATGGCGCACTCCCAATACTTTTCGGAAGCATACGACTGATTTAAAGCTGGAAGCAGGAGCCAAATGCTCCCTAGGTTGGATCGGGCGACGCATGCGACTCGTCTAGAGCAGCTTGCGCTGGTGCCAGGATATCGAACCAGGGCTGCCGATCCTGTCTCTTTGGTACCGGAGTATCCCTCTGGTGGTCGTGTTGTGGGAACGGCCTCGACGGTTATGTACATATCCATTAACATTAAACAGTCTGCCCAGTTCGCCACGCTTCAGCTTTGTCCCAGAGGACTGAGGTGTCGAATCCATGATCATATATGGCCACGCAAATCGGGTATTTTTACTTAAATCACAGCATGTTCAGACAGCTCATCTTCAGTACACTTTCCTCGCTAGTTGACACCGCCGCGCCGGCCTCGGTGCCTGGACGCCCCCCACCCCTCCAGCCTCGGTGAAGCGTCTCCACAGCGGCGAATGGTGCAGCGACAGTCGCGGCCGGCGCCAGGCGATGGCGGGCAGGGTGGGCGGGGCAGGGCAGGGCAGGCGGACATTGCCACGGCTCAACGCCGTTCTCCGAACTGCCAGCTGTTACCGCCGCCGTTACTTCTAATGATATGCAAGTCATCGCTCGATAACCCAGTTTAAAATGGATTAGGTCACTGGTCAGGCCCGGAATGCCTTCACAGGCAAGGTCACTCGGGGGAGGCGGGGGTGATACCCGAACGGCAGCCACCGCGCCGGGCCACAGCTGACACATACTGGTCCTACACACACACAGCCACCGCGCCTGGACGCAGCTGACTGGTCCTACACACACACACAGCCACCGCGCCTGGACGCAGCTGACACATACTGGTCCTACACACACACGGCCACCGCGCCGGGACGTAGCTGACATATACCGGTCGTATACACACAGCAGGCATCCATCACACACTGGCAGCGATAAATTAGTCGTAGATTAGGGTGGCGTGCACCACTTTCTGAACACAGAGTCGACGTCCCTCCCAACGAAGCATCGACATCGTGCTTCATGATGAGTGCTTATGGGGTCTTCATAAATAACTTCAACAGTTTCTGTGGTCTGCCGACCGGTGCCGGTTGGACGATTGCCGGCCGGGTGGCGGGGCGCCCACCGTCACCTGGTACCCGGCAGTGCCGAGGCCGGCGCCCGCCGCTCAGTTGCCCACGTTGCCCGCCTCGATAGTCCCCGAATCGTCCCGTGGCGCAGACGCCAAGCTTAACACACCGGACCGCACTGGCTGGGACCGTGCAGGCTCGGCGTCCAATCTGCGCGCTCGGCTAAACTCGTTTGAAACCGTCGAGACTGTGGGTGACGTGTGCGCGGACGACCTGGAGCCGTACCTGGTGCCATTCGACGCTCTGCGCGAGCGGCAGGGCTAACCGACAGCCGAGCAGCCAGCGGTAGCGCCGCGCCGCGACGCCAAGATGGCGCGCTCCCACCACTTGTGATTGGTACGATTGCACTTTGGCGCGAGTCGGTGATGTCTGGCCTCGCGTTCTGTCCTAATCTCGTCCGATTTCGTATTGTCCCGATAGATTGTCCGTGGTTTGCGGTGCTTGCAATTTAACTGCGACAATGCCAATTGTCACATATTTCGATATTCCCAAAATATCGAATCTTCCTTCCAAAATATTCTCAATCTTCCTGCCGGGGACTTTGGCACTTCATCGACACGGATCCCTTTGGCAGTTGCCGGTTCGTGAGTAGTGAACGATAGTTTCTTGTTGACAGGCATCATGCTTATGCTCACCGTTACAATTTGTGATGCACAACTCTTAGCACAATTCCATGTAAGATAACTAACTATGATGTTATACAATGAGCGAAAACTATTATTTTAATACTGAACACTGCCCATATACACACATCCGGCACCCGTCACCGGGGTTAAAATAATGGTTTCTCGTTAGGTGTGAGATGTCGAAACTGGCACAGAAGGATGGCTAAATTTGCCATGGAATTAATGTCAATTGAAATGCTTTTGATGTCTTTCAGACTCAAATTAGAGCCAATTGTGTAGGTACTTATAACCGTACATTCGTCATTTGCTTTGAGATTCACAATTTAGGAAGGGCTATATTGGTGACAGGGATAACATTACCTATGCTATAAACTGGTGCCGTACGCCGCATGACATAATTAATCCGTTTACCCGAAATTGCGCTGCGAAATGTTCGTGTATCAATACTCCTTATTAGGACCATTAACATGATAATTATAAGCGAGATACTGTTAGAAAGGAGACACGAAGACTTCATAAGCACGCATCATGGAGCAGGATGTCGATATTTATTGGAGAAGGATGTTGATTGATTGTTCAGAAAGTGTTTTTTCCACCCAATTTCAGGAATAATATATCACTGTCCATCACACACTGGTCAAGCGCAAAAAGCCGGCAGGCATGTCATACACTGGGCATGCAGACACACAACCAGCATGCATCAGTCACATACTGGTCATGCAGACACACAGCCAGCATGCATCCCATGCTGCTCATACACACACAACCACCATCCGTCACACACAGGCCATACACACAGCTGGCACTCGTTACTTATAAGTCATGCACACAACCGGCTCCCATCTCACACAGCCCCTACACATATCCAACACCGCCGCACACGGTACGGCACCAGTCACACTGCGACACTCACATGACCGGGTTGAGGAAGGCTGGCAGCGAGGTGAGCTCGCGCTCCTCCTGGTGTGTGCGCTCCTGGCTGCGCACGCCCGGCACCACCAGGTCCGGCGGCCGGTCCACCACGATCAGCATCTGCCACGGCATCTGCTCGGACATGCCGTCGTCGCGCGTCTGGCGGGCGCGTCGCAGAAACTCGCGCTCCTTAGTCTTCTCCAGAGTCTGCATCTCCAGGAACTTGGCACGGTTCACGTTCACTGGCGACAGAACGCGATCGTGTCATTAGACGCACATGGTACGAAGACAGTCCGAACTGATCCAGGCTCATTTGTTTGCCCATTTGCATTTGTCTATGTACTAAGATGTCACTTTTGGCTGCATCTTTCAAGATTATTCTGAAAATATGCTACAACGTAATCTAAAAAATTCACTGAGCCGAGACGGTGAGCAATTGAGCGTTCAGGACTTTGCAGCTCGCATATATTTCGAGCAAATATAGCAATCGTAAGAAGTGGTGTCGCTGAGATCTTTATGAATAAGTGGAGATTAGTGTTCGGCAGATGTCAGGTGTCGCTCCATCTGTCGGAGACATGTCGCATTGTTGGGTGTGATCGTCAGCAAAATATATTGGGGTGCCCGCTGCAGCACAACCGCTTGGTGTCTCTTTCGGTTCGGATCTGTGGTCCAGTGCTACGTTGGACGCTACGGGTCATGTGGTTACGCTATTTATCGTTCTACACGTATATCGATTGTAACAGCGAATTGTTCTCGTGCGTAAGACTATACCACACGATATCCACATACGAACCGATGGTAGCCGAGTTGCTGGTTCGCACGTAACCAACCTATTTCTGCTAAGCTACCTGAAATCCTATCGTGTTTCTTTTTTTACCACACACGACTTGAGCGCCAAAATGAACAACCCTCTGAATACGGAATAACTGGAATTGGGTGCAGATGATAGAGGTACGTTAGTTAGTTATTTGGGTTTTCGGGTGCATCAACTGCAGTGGTTATACAGCGCCCATATGATAGAGGTACGATAGCTAACAATCGACCTAACGGCCGTGCGAGCACAATTAGCACGACAGTCAATGAAGGAAGTGTAATACATGGCATGATTTAAGGCAACCGGTATTCATGCGCACTTGGAAACAGCATGACTTACGTAGCCGTCCTTACTCAGACTCAGAGGAAGAAGACATTAGCTCTGACACCGTAGGAACCACTCCACAGACCACCCAAGCACCGACAACACGAGCAACCAACAAACCAAGCACAACCTCCACGAACAAACTAACCACAACCATGAAAACTAGAACACGTAACAAATCCACTCGACAATAGACAGCATACGAACAACTCCTCAACCCACTCTCTCCCAACTCTGCCCATGATATGTAATTATATATTAAAAAAGTGAAACAGGCTGGTGCTACGCCGACACCAGAACCTTAAACAAACGCAAAAAGCAATTAGACAAAAAACCAACAAAAAACGTTAAAAAAAAGAACGGGAAAAACAAAGAAAACTAGATAAATGAGAAAAAAATGAAAGAAAGAAATAACAGTGTATGACCTGACAACCATGTATGCTTGCAATGTCAACACCAAAGACGATGACTCCCAACCACCTCCCGCAAACACTACCAGGCACCGTCCGGACCACCACCTCCAACCGACTTTAAAGACGTAAACAGCTGTATCGCCACAAGGTGGCAGGCTGTTATTATTCATTTACACACACACACTCAAACTGTTATTGATTCAAACGCCCAGGTTCTTAACGAACATGTAGTTGACAACAACCGAGTCATAAACATTGAGGTTTAAATTCAGAACTGATCTAAACACAGCTGGTGTTTCTAAGAGGATTGTCTGCGTCACAAGTTGACCATACTACACACACACGGCTGGATTGGCAAAGGACGCGGCAGCGTTCACCGTTTCCCTGCATAATCCGTCGACAGGTAAAGGCCTGTCATAAAACATGTCACATAAAGACCTGCCATGCGGACAGCACAACCAGAAGTCATACATTCGGAAGCCGGTGGGAACATGTCCTCACCTAATAGCACATTTGGGAAGGGAGGAGGTAAGTAGTAGTCAACCCTCCCCCCCCCCACCGCGTGTGACAAAACCATCCAATATTTGCAGTGCACAGGACCTAATTTTTGTCTTTTTAAATGACCACTTGGGTGTAAGGGTACGACGAAAACGAGGTCATTTAGCGCCCTTCTAAAAAGGGATGCCATTCTAAAGTGTTCACGAAACGCCAGAGACCACCCGAAGTATATGGCTATCGGCATCATACGCCAGAGACCACCCGAAGTATATGGCTATCGGCATCATACGCCAGAGACCACCCGAAGTATATGGCTATCGGCATCATACCAGTCAAGTGCGCCGATTCTTCAAATGAAAAACCTGAGTTCCAGAGCTAATCAGATACAATGAATATCTCTGTCTGAGAGCGACGTCGAAAACACACCAATCACCACTTTCGCTCCGCCACTTCTAAAATTAAATAGCTACGTCGTCATACATAGGAACGAAATACATAGGAACGAAATACATAGGATAAAATGAGGATGGAAATAGGGAGCTTCCCGGCTATTCAAGTGACTTACACAATGAACCACGCACCTAGGAAAATACCTGCTCCGAGGTCATCGACACCGACGGCCACCGCCAGAGGGCGAAGAGTAGGTCACGATCAGGCAACGGAATCGGTCACAGCAACACACTCACCCCGTTCAGTCTCGTCCATCTCGAAGTAGTTGACGTGGACCAGGGTGTCTTCGGGCACCCAGCGGACGCTGAGCTTGCGTCGGTTCAGCGGCCGGTGGTAGATTAGCGCTCCTCTCAACTGGCGGGCGGCCCCAGATGGTCGGACCGACGCCGGGGTCGACGCCGGAGACGACGCGTGTTGGGTCTCGTCCGACGACCGCTCCAGCGGGATGGTGGGTGGCGTGGGTGCTGCCGGCCACACATGGACACAGTCGGCACAAGATCCGGGCATATCACCGGCGCGCAAATGCCGGTACACAGGCCGCAACCTGCAGTAGACCGACGCCAGGGCATTCATGCACATGTCACTCCCCACGATCATTGTGGCATCGCTACTTAGTGCTTAAAGTGCACAGCTACAAACGGAGATGCAGTCAATAAAACCAAAGCACGTAGAACACACTGGCACATCTAGTGCACCGAGTAATGGAGCAGATCAGAATACTTATGAATAGTGCGTGCGTTAGGAGCGTACCTCGCTCGTCGTCGGCCTCGTGACTCTCATCGGCAGCCATGTCCTCGACCTCGTCGGCGTCGACGGCCTTCTGCTCCTTGTCAGTCGGTTCTTTCGGCTGCTCAGACTGCTCCTCGGACTCATCCTTTTCTTTCTCGTCGTCCTTCTCTTCTTCGACCTGCGTGTCCTGGTAAAACTGTGGAAGGCACCCGTCGATTCACACCATACATGCATTGATGCCAATGGAAGAGTACGCAATCGGTATTGGTATTGCAAAGCTGACGCAAAATATCGTCGATTAGTCATAGTATTCTCATCACGCGAGCGTAGCATATGCCCTACTGTACCAAGCGAAGTGGTTTGGTTGAGTCGATCTTATACAGCTGACTCGGCACTATTTGAAGAAGAAACCAGTATAGCAAATTTTCCACGCTCCCATATGCTGCAAGATCACTCGATACATTTGAGGAACTATCAGCACGTTTCAGACAACAATGACTATTATAGTTGTTCATTGTGACTGCAATTTTGCCTAGGGCTGGAGCCTCCCCTGATTGGAGCTCTAGGACACTGGCAGCCAACGCCAGGGTAGGTAAGCTGTGCCATGAGTTAGGTTTCACCTTTGTAGACAAGTGGTGCAGGTTTTATGCATCGTGGGACCTCTATCAGAGGGATGGCCTGCACTTCTCCGAGAAGGGGGTCCATTTGTTAGGCAAAGTGAATGAGCATGTCATTCAGGGAAACTAGGAAATGGGGTGGGGAGGGATGAAATTGCATTGCCAACTCAGGAATATTCCAAGTGTCAGCCAAGGCAATAGAACCTCAAAGTCAGCAAATAGGGACAGCAGTAGTTCAAGGAGGCAGAGTGATAGTTCATCTAGTGATAAAAGAACTCCTCAGCATGAAAAAGCCAAAGGTGGTTATGGAGCATTTGTTAAGTGTATGATGTTTAATGCTCAGAGTATCCGATCGAAATCTGATGAGTTCAAGTGTTATGTTGCTGAGGAGTAACCAGATTTTGTTTCCATTTCGGAGGTATGGGTCAGTGAAGGGTATTTTGGAGATAACTTGCATGACTATGATATCCAGGGATACAATATATTTTCGTACAATAGGGGTCCAGCAATGAAAGGGGGTGGTGTACTGCTCTATGTGAATAGCTTATTTAGTTCTAAAAAAGTAGCAGGTGGGGATCAAAATGTGTCTGTGGAGTCCATTTGGCTTGATGTCACTGTGGGAAAAGGCAACAGCAATACTCTGAGGATAGGAGCTTTCTACCGATCAGGAACCTTGCCACATTCTCAGCAACTGGAGCTTGATAAGGTGATTTGTGAGGAAATCAGTAGAAACTTTCAGAGGAAGTGCATTATTCTTGGTGACTTTAATCTAAAAGGATATGAAAATGTTGGTGTTGGCTCCCTGTCATGCAAAATGTTTAGGAAATGCCTTGAAGAGGACCTGTTCTTACACCA
Source organism: Imbricaverruca yamaguchii (assembly GCA_034440575.1). NCBI lineage: Eukaryota > Metazoa > Arthropoda > Thecostraca > Neoverrucidae > Imbricaverruca > Imbricaverruca yamaguchii. The sequence continues at coordinate 699,877 of JAOTOL010001479.1, forward strand.
GTTTGTATCTGAACCTACCAGGCATGGCTCATTTTTGGACCTTGTATTCTCGGATTTAAGTGAATTGGTTCAAGACTTGACTCTAGGAGAAACTCTAGGAAGAAGTGGCCATAGCATAGTTAGATTGAAGGCACATGTAGGGGAGATTATTAAGGATAATTTGGTAAAGGTTCCAAATTTCAACACCGCAGACTTTGACTGCATGAGAGCGGCTTTAAGTGCCATCAGATGGAAAGAAGAATTCTCCAATTTAAATGCCTGTGAAATGTGGGAAAAGTTCAAATCTTACTTGAAGGAAATTCAGATTAGACATGTCCCCCAAAAGCAAAGACGCAAAAGAAGGGTAGGAAAGCCAGCATGGCTTACACCAGACTTGATAAAAGCAATTAAGGCTAAAAACTGCATTTAGTGTTTAAAGAAGCTTCAAATGTCGTTAATTTAAAGGTGTATCGAAAAGCTAGACATTGTGAAGCAAAAAACCAGAGCAGCAAAGCGTGCAAAAGAACTGGATTTAGCTAGGAACTGTAATGGGGATAGTAAAAAGTTATTTAGTTTCCACAGGCTGAGTAAAGTTTCCAGCACAATTGGTCCACTGGAAGTAAATGGGACTACATTGGGTGAGGGTAGCGAGATGGTTGAGGAGCTGAGCAAGCAGTTTAAATCAATGTTTACGTTGGAAGATATGACCAATCTGTCGACCGTACACCATAGTTCAGTGACATGTGATCTGATAAATAATGTTGATTTTTTTTAAAAAGAGATTTTTTTTTATCTTTTAAGGGAAAAAAAACCCAAAAAAAAGCAAGAACCCCTCAAAAATTTTTTAAGGGAATTTGGGGAGAACAAAAAAAAAAAAAAAAAACGTATAATATTTTGTAGACATTGCGTGAGACGAAATGTACGACCCTCAATATACCAGGAGGTGCTGGGTTTACTCAACATCAAAAGTAGCGTTAGGGATCATGCTATATTACTCAACGTTTCGGCCAGGGGCCATCATCAGGAGTGATATAAAAAATGGCAGGGTTAACAATTGAAAAAACGCGGGAAGAAAGCGTGCAAAAATACACGTGAAACACAGAAAAGCATCTCCATTCCTGCAGACACTACAAGAAACTCCAAACCAGAAATCAACTAGGTCAAGATAAAATCCTCTGAGGAAGCCCGGGCCGATGGTCCATATACATATCGACACATATATAGACATATATCGAATGTAACGCTTAATACATAAAATATAATTTATGTTCATGTAATTTTATGTGATATACCAAGACGTCGTTTGCGTGTTTAGTTGCGGCCGTAGATTACGTATGTGTAGAGATTCGAGGACCTTCAGATCAGCGTTGTCCCTGGCTGTTGCTAGAATTTCTACTTTGAAGTTTGTGTTAGTGTCGCTGTGTTCCATGTTAGAATGTTTGCCGATCATGTGTTCGCCTAAAGGTGTGTATTCTCTCCGAAGTCTGGCATCTCCCAAGTGCTCATTGTACCTATCCCTGATGCTACGCTTGGTTTCTCCGACATAAAATATTCCAAGACAGCTGTTGCACGTTATTTTATAGACTACGTTTTTTCGCGTGCATCTACCTTTGAGCCCGTTACTACAGGTGTGGCATGTTCGTCTACCAGCAGGGCATGGCGACAATTCCAGGGCTGAGCGGACCAGGTAAGATTTCAGTGTAGGTCCGCTAGTCCAGGCTACCCTAACATGATCTAGATGAGACGAACGGATAGCTGCATTAACCTGTCGACATAGTTGGTCATCGACAAAAGGAAGTCTCATGTAGACGTAATTGGGATTGCTACATGCTCGATGCCGACGTTGCCCACTTATCCTACTCCTGTTGTGAGGGTGGACAGTACGAGCGGCGGAGTGTACCCGATGTGCTGGGTATCCGTTTTCCAGGAAAAGGGTTTTCATCTTCGCAAGGCTCCGCTCGCACGAAATAGTGTCGGAGGAGACTCGTGCTGCTCTCCTCATTTGGGATGTTAAAACGGCCTTTTTAGTGGCCATCGGGTGGGCCGAATCATAATGCAAGATGATGGGGGCTGCCATTGGTTTAAAGTACAGTTCGGTGGTGTAGCTACCATCAGCCTGAACTACAAACAACGTATCGAGGAAAGGAATCGAAGTGGTATGAGCAGTGTGTTCCAAGGTGAACTTGATGCTGGAGTGTTGTTGGTTAATTTCTGCAAAGAAGTCGAGCAGAGAGGCCAAGCCATGTGTCCAAACACCAAAAATATCGTCTATATACCTCATGTAGAGAGCTGGCTTCAAATCATGCGACGCTAGGAAGCTCGACTCAAGGCGGTGCATAAAAGCAATTGCTAAAGGAGGTGCACATCGGTTGCCCATAGCCACTCCTTTCGTTTGCTTGTACATGGAGTTACCAAAACGTATGAGGTTATTGCTGAAAATATGTGTTAGTAATTTCGCACAGTCCTGTACCCCAATCCCGAAGAGACGGATATCATCCAGATTGTCCTCGATTAGGCGAATTACAGCATCTATTCCCTCCTTTATCGGAATACTGCCATATAAATTTTTGACGTCCATGGTGAAAACAATACTGCCCTCCGGAAGTTTGGTAGGAAACGTTTCTTTCACTCTCTGTAGGTACGACTCCGTGTTTGTCAGATGGGCGGGAACCAACGCTAGTATCTGGACAAGAATCTTGCTCAAGAACCAAGATAGCTTGTCTAGGGGGTCACCACTGGCCGACACTATGGGGCGCAGTGGAACCCCTAATTTGTGGTTTTTTGGAAGCCCGTATAATTCCGCTGTGCGGCTGGAGTGAGGGAGGAGAGACAAAACTGTGTCTTTATGTAACTTCCCGGATAAAGTTTCCTTGATAATAGTACACGTTTCAATTTCGAGACGTTTGGTAGGGTTTGGCTGGGAAGGAATGCTCTGATAATCATCCGTTATTGTCCTGGCCTTTTCAATGTAATCCGTTTTGTTTAGCACGACGAATCCTTTGCATTTATCTGACGGCTTCACTATTACAGTATCGTTGTATTTCAATTCCCGCAGTACTTCCCTCTGTTTCGCATAATTGTCCGACCTTTTGTTCGATGCTCTGTTGTGATATTTATATGCTTTTAGAACTTTAGTTTTTAAATCTTTCAATTCAGATTCTAATTGAGTTGTGGCTCTCGGTGGTTGGTATGCAGGAGTGTCGGGAAACATGGTGCGAAGCTTTGAATGACCTGTGCTAGAGGTGCTTTGTGATAAGCCTGCCTGCGGTACCTGAGGTACAGTTTGCTGTTTTGTCTCCCTCACATTCCTCCACCGCAAACCATAGATCGCCCTTTCTACGCCTGATTCTGCCCTTTCCAAACAGCTACGATCTACTTTTTGAGGTAACGCGAAATTTGGGCCTTTGTCAAGCAATCCCAATATACCTGAGTCTAGAGGTAACTTACTTAGATTAGATGTGCGACTGGTACTGTATTGTTCAGTGCCATCGCCGTTGGTGTCCGTACCGTGGGTGCCTGAAGTACTGCAACTACCCGAGCTCTCTCCACTAGTAGCCGCGTGGTGAACTAAATTGTTTGTATCTAGGAGTGGCGTCGGTGGTTGGTACGATGAGTGTGTACCTAGGCGAAGTTCGTCCTCTTGTGGTGCGCTGCGGGCGGCTGCTAGCCTCACGCCGCAGTTTCTGACTCCAGAAACAACGCTGGAGATCACGAAACACAGACACCACCCGCGCATTGCCAAAGCCCACCCAAAGTTCCTAACAGTCACAACGCTGGACACGAACGCACTAAACAACGAAGCGCACCAGACCCTATCCGCACAGCAGCGAAAACCGACAACACTACGTGGTGAAGCACCAACATCACTACAAACACATGTTCTCACTGGATCGCCGAGTTTGTCCTCCTCTGACTTCTGAGGAAAGAGATTACTTGTTTCTATGGGTAGTGAAGTGGAGTCCCTAGAGATCTGACTGGGCCGAGGCGTCGAACTGGAGACTTCTTCCGTTGCTGCAACACTTGAGGACACTGGAGACTCTATCTTCTGGACATTTTCGGGCAGGTGACTCGGACACGGTACCTGCAGGAGGGTACTTCCCGGAAGACAAGTGCTTAACAGTGTCCCATGCCCTGATGCGAGCTCACGGCATGAGCCACTGCTGTCTACTCGATTCTGCTTCCGAAGCGATTCAAATTTCTTGACTAACCTTTGTCTGCAAGCGCTTCTTTCATGACGAAGGAGGGAGTGGCACTGTTCCAACAACCAGCACCAATCTGGACAGCTGCAGGACAAACGCCGCTCCAAACGGCGCAGACTTCTCCTCAAATAAGCCCGATGTCTGTAAGCATCTGAAATTTCTTCTCCTAACATGATACCTTGAAGCTTGCTAACTTGTTTACGGACCCGCTGGCTGCTGGAGCTGTGAAGAATTGGAACCTTGGAGACTATGAATCTGGGGTAGAGCCTTTCATGTCTGCAGTTGATGAGGAAGATGATCCGTTCTTCGACACGTCCTAGCTTTTGATGCAAAATTGCAAATTGTGCCATTTCTTCCGTGAGGTCGCCACTGTTATACCATTGTTTAATACAACGAAGAATGGCTCTTAGATGCTCCTGGGTTTTAGACATTGCGTGAGACGAAATGTACGACCCTCAATATACCAGGAGGTGCTGGGTTTACTCAACATCAAAAGTAGCGTTAGGGATCATGCTATATTACTCAACGTTTCGGCCAGGGGCCATCATCAGGAGTGATATAAAAAATGGCAGGGTTAACAATTGAAAAAACGCGGGAAGAAAGCGTGCAAAAATACACGTGAAACACAGAAAAGCATCTCCATTCCTGCAGACACTACAAGAAACTCCAAACCAGAAATCAACTAGGTCAAGATAAAATCCTCTGAGGAAGCCCGGGCCGATGGTCCATATACATATCGACACATATATAGACATATATCGAATGTAACGCTTAATACATAAAATATAATTTATGTTCATGTAATTTTATGTGATATACCAAGACGTCGTTTGCGTGTTTAGTTGCGGCCGTAGATTACGTATGTGTAGAGATTCGAGGACCTTCAGATCAGCGTTGTCCCTGGCTGTTGCTAGAATTTCTACTTTGAAGTTTGTGTTAGTGTCGCTGTGTTCCATGTTAGAATGTTTGCCGATCATGTGTTCGCCTAAAGGTGTGTATTCTCTCCGAAGTCTGGCATCTCCCAAGTGCTCATTGTACCTATCCCTGATGCTACGCTTGGTTTCTCCGACATAAAATATTCCAAGACAGCTGTTGCACGTTATTTTATAGACTACGTTTTTTCGCGTGCATCTACCTTTGAGCCCGTTACTACAGGTGTGGCATGTTCGTCTACCAGCAGGGCATGGCGACAATTCCAGGGCTGAGCGGACCAGGTAAGATTTCAGTGTAGGTCCGCTAGTCCAGGCTACCCTAACATGATCTAGATGAGACGAACGGATAGCTGCATTAACCTGTCGACATAGTTGGTCATCGACAAAAGGAAGTCTCATGTAGACGTAATTGGGATTGCTACATGCTCGATGCCGACGTTGCCCACTTATCCTACTCCTGTTGTGAGGGTGGACAGTACGAGCGGCGGAGTGTACCCGATGTGCTGGGTATCCGTTTTCCAGGAAAAGGGTTTTCATCTTCGCAAGGCTCCGCTCGCACGAAATAGTGTCGGAGGAGACTCGTGCTGCTCTCCTCATTTGGGATGTTAAAACGGCCTTTTTAGTGGCCATCGGGTGGGCCGAATCATAATGCAAGATGATGGGGGCTGCCATTGGTTTAAAGTACAGTTCGGTGGTGTAGCTACCATCAGCCTGAACTACAAACAACGTATCGAGGAAAGGAATCGAAGTGGTATGAGCAGTGTGTTCCAAGGTGAACTTGATGCTGGAGTGTTGTTGGTTAATTTCTGCAAAGAAGTCGAGCAGAGAGGCCAAGCCATGTGTCCAAACACCAAAAATATCGTCTATATACCTCATGTAGAGAGCTGGCTTCAAATCATGCGACGCTAGGAAGCTCGACTCAAGGCGGTGCATAAAAGCAATTGCTAAAGGAGGTGCACATCGGTTGCCCATAGCCACTCCTTTCGTTTGCTTGTACATGGAGTTACCAAAACGTATGAGGTTATTGCTGAAAATATGTGTTAGTAATTTCGCACAGTCCTGTACCCCAATCCCGAAGAGACGGATATCATCCAGATTGTCCTCGATTAGGCGAATTACAGCATCTATTCCCTCCTTTATCGGAATACTGCCATATAAATTTTTGACGTCCATGGTGAAAACAATACTGCCCTCCGGAAGTTTGGTAGGAAACGTTTCTTTCACTCTCTGTAGGTACGACTCCGTGTTTGTCAGATGGGCGGGAACCAACGCTAGTATCTGGACAAGAATCTTGCTCAAGAACCAAGATAGCTTGTCTAGGGGGTCACCACTGGCCGACACTATGGGGCGCAGTGGAACCCCTAATTTGTGGTTTTTTGAAGCCCGTATAATTCCGCTGTGCGGCTGGAGTGAGGGAGGAGAGACAAAACTGTGTCTTTATGTAACTTCCCGGATAAAGTTTCCTTGATAATAGTACAACAAAAACGTAGTCTATAAAATAACGTGCAACAGCTGTCTTGGAATATTTTATGTCGGAGAAACCAAGCGTAGCATCAGGGATAGGTACAATGAGCACTTGGGAGATGCCAGACTTCGGAGAGAATACACACCTTTAGGCGAACACATGATCGGCAAACATTCTAACATGGAACACAGCGACACTAACACAAACTTCAAAGTAGAAATTCTAGCAACAGCCAGGGACAACGCTGATCTGAAGGTCCTCGAATCTCTACACATACGTAATCTACGGCCGCAACTAAACACGCAAACGACGTCTTGGTATATCACATAAAATTACATGAACATAAATTATATTTTATGTATTAAGCGTTACATTCGATATATGTCTATATATGTGTCGATATGTATATGGACCATCGGCCCGGGCTTCCTCAGAGGATTTTATCTTGACCTAGTTGATTTCTGGTTTGGAGTTTCTTGTAGTGTCTGCAGGAATGGAGATGCTTTTCTGTGTTTCACGTGTATTTTTGCACGCTTTCTTCCCGCGTTTTTTCAATTGTTAACCCTGCCATTTTTTATATCACTCCTGATGATGGCCCCTGGCCGAAACGTTGAGTAATATAGCATGATCCCTAACGCTACTTTTGATGTTGAGTAAACCCAGCACCTCCTGGTATATTGAGGGTCGTACATTTCGTCTCACGCAATGTCTAAAACCCAGGAGCATCTAAGAGCCATTCTTCGTTGTATTAAACAATGGTATAACAGTGGCGACCTCACGGAAGAAATGGCACAATTTGCAATTTTGCATCAAAAGCTAGGACGTGTCGAAGAACGGATCATCTTCCTCATCAACTGCAGACATGAAAGGCTCTACCCCAGATTCATAGTCTCCAAGGTTCCAATTCTTCACAGCTCCAGCAGCCAGCGGGTCCGTAAACAAGTTAGCAAGCTTCAAGGTATCATGTTAGGAGAAGAAATTTCAGATGCTTACAGACATCGGGCTTATTTGAGGAGAAGTCTGCGCCGTTTGGAGCGGCGTTTGTCCTGCAGCTGTCCAGATTGGTGCTGGTTGTTGGAACAGTGCCACTCCCTCCTTCGTCATGAAAGAAGCGCTTGCAGACAAAGGTTAGTCAAGAAATTTGAATCGCTTCGGAAGCAGAATCGAGTAGACAGCAGCGGCTCATGCCGTGAGCTCGCATCAGGGCATGGGACACTGTCAAGCACTTGTCTTCCGGGAAGTACCCTCCTGCAGGTACCGTGTCCGAGTCACCTGCCCGAAAATGTCCAGAAGATAGAGTCTCCAGTGTCCTCAAGTGTTGCAGCAACGGAAGAAGTCTCCAGTTCGACGCCTCGGCCCAGTCAGATCTCTAGGGACTCCACTTCACTACCCATAGAAACAAGTAATCTCTTTCCTCAGAAGTCAGAGGAGGACAAACTCGGCGATCCAGTGAGAACAGGTGTTTGTAGTGATGTTGGTGCTTCACCACGTAGTGTTGTCGGTTTTCGCTGCTGTGCGGATAGGGTCTGGTGCGCTTCGTTGTTTAGTGCGTTCGTGTCCAGCGTTGTGACTGTTAGGAACTTTGGGTGGGCTTTGGCAATGCGCGGGTGGTGTCTGTGTTTCATGATCTCCAGCGTTGTTTCTGGAGTCAGAAACTGCGGCGTGAGGCTAGCAGCCGCCCGCAGCGCACCACAAGAGGACGAACTTCGCCTAGGTACACACTCATCGTACCAACCACCTACGCCACTCCTAGATACAAACAATTTAGTTCACCACGCGGCTACTAGTGGAGAGAGCTCGGGTAGTTGCAGTACTTCAGGCACCCACGGTACGGACACCAACGGCGATGGCACTGAACAATACAGTACCAGTCGCACATCTAATCTAAGTAAGTTACCTCTAGACTCAGGTATATTGGGATTGCTTGACAAAGGCCCAAATTTTGCGTTACCTCAAAAAGTAGATCGTAGCTGTTTGGAAAGGGCAGAATCAGGCGTAGAAAGGGCGATCTATGGTTTGCGGTGGAGGAATGTGAGGGAGACAAAACAGCAAACTGTACCTCAGGTACCGCAGGCAGGCTTATCACAAAGCACCTCTAGCACAGGTCATTCAAAGCTTCGCCCCATGTTTCCCGACACTCCTGCATACCAACCACCGAGAGCCACAACTCAATTAGAATCTGAATTGAAAGATTTAAAAACTAAAGTTCTAAAAGCATATAAATATCACAACAGAGCATCGAACAAAAGGTCGGACAATTATGCGAAACAGAGGGAAGTACTGCGGGAATTGAAAAACAACGATACTGTAATAGTGAAGCCGTCAGATAAATGCAAAGGATTCGTCGTGCTAAACAAAACGGATTACATTGAAAAGGCCAGGACAATAACGGATGATTATCAGAGCATTCCTTCCCAGCCAAACCCTACCAAACGTCTCGAAATCGAAACGTGTACTATTATCAAGGAAACTTTATCCGGGAAGTTACATAAAGACACAGTTTTGTCTCTCCTCCCTCACTCCAGCCGCACAGCGGAATTATACGGGCTTCCAAAAAACCACAAATTAGGGGTTCCACTGCGCCCCATAGTGTCGGCCAGTGGTGACCCCCCTAGACAAGCTATCTTGGTTCTTGAGCAAGATTCTTGTCCAGATACTAGCGTTGGTTCCCGCCCATCTGACAAACACGGAGTCGTACCTACAGAGAGTGAAAGAAACGTTTCCTACCAAACTTCCGGAGGGCAGTATTGTTTTCACCATGGACGTCAAAAATTTATATGGCAGTATTCCGATAAAGGAGGGAATAGATGCTGTAATTCGCCTAATCGAGGACAATCTGGATGATATCCGTCTCTTCGGGATTGGGGTACAGGACTGTGCGAAATTACTAACACATATTTTCAGCAATAACCTCATACGTTTTGGTAACTCCATGTACAAGCAAACGAAAGGAGTGGCTATGGGCAACCGATGTGCACCTCCTTTAGCAATTGCTTTTATGCACCGCCTTGAGTCGAGCTTCCTAGCGTCGCATGATTTGAAGCCAGCTCTCTACATGAGGTATATAGACGATATTTTTGGTGTTTGGACACATGGCTTGGCCTCTCTGCTCGACTTCTTTGCAGAAATTAACCAACAACACTCCAGCATCAAGTTCACCTTGGAACACACTGCTCATACCACTTCGATTCCTTTCCTCGATACGTTGTTTGTAGTTCAGGCTGATGGTAGCTACACCACCGAACTGTACTTTAAACCAATGGCAGCCCCCATCATCTTGCATTATGATTCGGCCCACCCGATGGCCACTAAAAAGGCCGTTTTAACATCCCAAATGAGGAGAGCAGCACGAGTCTCCTCCGACACTATTTCGTGCGAGCGGAGCCTTGCGAAGATGAAAACCCTTTTCCTGGAAAACGGATACCCAGCACATCGGGTACACTCCGCCGCTCGTGCTGTCCACCCTCACAACAGGAGTAGGATAAGTGGGCAACGTCGGCATCGAGCATGTAGCAATCCCAACTACGTCTACATGAGACTTCCTTTTGTCGATGACCAACTATGTCGACAGGTTAATGCAGCTATCCGTTCGTCTCATCTAGATCATGTTAGGGTAGCCTGGACTAGCGGACCTACACTGAAATCTTACCTGGTCCGCTCAGCCCTGGAATTGTCGCCATGCCCTGCTGGTAGACGAACATGCCACACCTGTAGTAACGGGCTCAAAGGTAGATGCACGCGAAAAAACGTAGTCTATAAAATAACGTGCAACAGCTGTCTTGGAATATTTTATGTCGGAGAAACCAAGCGTAGCATCAGGGATAGGTACAATGAGCACTTGGGAGATGCCAGACTTCGGAGAGAATACACACCTTTAGGCGAACACATGATCGGCAAACATTCTAACATGGAACACAGCGACACTAACACAAACTTCAAAGTAGAAATTCTAGCAACAGCCAGGGACAACGCTGATCTGAAGGTCCTCGAATCTCTACACATACGTAATCTACGGCCGCAACTAAACACGCAAACGACGTCTTGGTATATCACATAAAATTACATGAACATAAATTATATTTTATGTATTAAGCGTTACATTCGATATATGTCTATATATGTGTCGATATGTATATGGACCATCGGCCCGGGCTTCCTCAGAGGATTTTATCTTGACCTAGTTGATTTCTGGTTTGGAGTTTCTTGTAGTGTCTGCAGCAATGGAGATGCTTTTCTGTGTTTCACGTGTATTTTTGCACGCTTTCTTCCCGCGTTTTTTCAATTGTTAACCCTGCCATTTTTTATATCACTCCTGATGATGGCCCCTGGCCGAAACGTTGAGTAATATAGCATGATCCCTAACGCTACTTTTGATGTTGAGTAAACCCAGCACCTCCTGGTATATTGAGGGTCGTACATTTCGTCTCACGCAATGTCTAAAACCCAGGAGCATCTAAGAGCCATTCTTCGTTGTATTAAAAAATAAAATTCCAACCGATTGGAAAAGGGCAAAAGTAGTCCCTTTTTTCAAAAAGGGAGAAAGGGGAAAGTTTAAAAAAAAATGGCCCATAAATTTTCAAACCTTTTCTTTAAGGTACTTAATCAAATATAAAAAAAAGAAAAAATAGTTATTTTTAAGAAAAAAAAAAAATTTTAAAAAAAAAACAAAAATTTTTAAAAAAAAAAACTTTTGTCTTACAAAATTCTTTAACCTTTTTTAACTCCCCAAAAAAATAATTTAAGAAAAAAAATTTCATTTAAAATATAATAATTTTAATAAAAAAAAAAAAAAAAAAACAAAAAAAAAAAAAAAAAAAAAAAAAAAAAAAAAAAAAAAAAAACTACCACGCCTTCGGCCCAAAGTTTTTAAAATAAAAAAATAAAAATTATATTATTTTTTTTTTAGGTAGACAACAAAGAGTGATGCTAAATGGTACAGTCATCATGGCAAAATGTTCTTAGTGGAGTCCCCCAGGGGTCAGTACTGGGGCCACTACTGTTCATCATATTCGTAAATAACATTGAAAGTGGCCTAAACAGTAAAGTTTTGAAATTTGCGGATGATTTGAAGGTCTTTAGAGCAACAACAGGTCAAAATGAGCATATCTTGCTGCAAGAAGACTTAGACGAAATTGTGAAGTGGTCCGAGGAATGGCAAATGAAATTTAATTTGGTAAGTGCAAAATCATGCATGTGGGTAAGCAGCATATGAAGGCTCCATACTTGATGGGTGGCCTAGTGCTATCAGTGACTCAACAGGAGAAGGATTTAGGTGTTATTCTAAACACAAAATTTGGGGCATCAGAACAGACCAAGGAAGCCAGGAGGAAGGCACTGATAATGCTCGGGGCAATAAACAGGAATGTATCATACAGAAGTGAGGAAGTGATCAGGAAGCTTTACTGTGCATACGTCAGGCCACATTTGGAATACTGCATCCAAGCTTGGTCTCCTAGCTATGAAAAAGATTGTTGGCTTTTAGAGAGAGTACAAAGGAGGGCTACAAAAATGGTGAATGGCATAAGCAACCTGGCATATGAGGAAAGATTGAAGAAATTGAATATGTTTTCACTTAGATATTGAAGGCTGAGAGGATATCTCATCGATGTCTTTAAATTTGTCCATGGTCTGGAGAGGGGATACCTCGGGGAAATGTTTGAATTGAACAGAAATGATGCAATTAGAGGTCATAAATTCAAAATTAAAGTCAACCACAGCAGAACAAGGTTAAGGCAAACTTTCTTCACCAACAGGGTAGTAGAACACTGGAACCAGCTGCCAGAAAACATTGTCAGTAGCAGCACATTGAACATATTTAAAAACAGCATAGACAATCATTATAAGAATAGAGGGCTTGCTTTTCAGTATTACAGGAAGGGCTGATTGACAGATATGATGGGCAACTGGTTCAGTGTACAGAGTGCAACCAAGAAGGGCCCTTGTGGCTCATAGCTGCACTAATCTTTTATGTCTTTGTCTTTACGTTTCAAGAAGCTTGCACGGAAAGGTTCACCGGACGGTCAAACAAAGGATTCGGTTGTGAATTCCTAGAATAAAAAGCTTGTACTGCCACCAGAAGACGAGCGTAGCCATGAATATATTTCGGTAGATTATGCTGAATGTATAAAGGGAGATATATTTCACCAGGTTCAACTTAGTAGTGTGTAGCTGAATATAAAATGTTCAAAGGCTCCACGGTAAATTTTATGCAATGGAGAATTTTCCCTACCGCTTCCGAAGTCGCCGAATCCAGTCTTTCAGCTTCTTTGGGATCGACCAAATGCATAGAGTTGTGGGGACTGCTTGGATTTAGACAGCTACGGCCGAGAGGCGTATTGAAATATTCTCCACAAAGCATGGAGATTTTGAGAAATCTGCTGATTTTTGCTAAGCACCCTGGTTAGTTATTGTGGTTTAGGGGCGCATCGACTGCGTTGGTCATGCAGCACCCATGGCAGCCAAACGTCCTCCAAACGGAGAATTCGCATAAATATACACGACCGCAACACACTTTGGATCCGCCAATGGCCCGCGGACTCCTTCAGCACATGACTGAACATCAGTGAGTACGAAAAGCCGCTAAGCACCAATGGTAGCGGCACCCGTGTAGTCACCTTCATCTGTGGCTTGGCAGCAACCGGCGACGTGACGGAGGGGGCCTCTTCTTTTTTGTCTTCTTTGGAAGACAGACGACGCACGCGCTTGGAAGCCTTGCGCTTGGTTTCAACAGAGATGGCGTTTAGCGCGTCCATAAACCCAGACGCCTCCTGCAGGTGCAGTGCTGCGGCAACAACACACCAGTCAATCACTGTTCACAAGGGCAACAGAGGCTAGATCTTTAAATACAGCACCGGCTTGCGAATATAGTGAGTGATGGCCACATCGCAAGGGTTTTGTGGTGCACATTCCTGACATCATCGTTCTTTCAGTACAGAACAGCGCTGAGACAATAAACGGGCTTCACAGGCTATCTGTCGTCACACAATCTCCGTGTGGTAAATTATCAAAAGTACAAGTTTCTGCTCCCATGCCATTCTTGAATAACATGAACCTTGACCGCCTTGAGTTTTAGCTTCGGTGGGAAATTGTGCTTTGCAAGGCAACACATTTGCATCATCGCAACGCTTTATACGTCTTAGGTCGTATTACCTTACGCATATATCGACACATCCTGAGCAAACCTGACTAGGTGTTGCTGGGTACCTTCCAAAACCATGGAAGAGTCATGTGCATCCTTAAGCACGTGCGTCAAGTTAATGTATTCGTATTCATCGACGAGTTCGTTAAAGGCGTATTTGTATTGGCATTCGGATTCAGTGATTGGTTTGTGATCGTCCGAATCAATTATCACACATGTTTCCGCTTGTACCGATCACGCTGGAAGCAACTACATAAGTTTCGCATTACCACTTTAAAGGTGAAGGTCAAACACATACCGGTTTCTTCGTTCGCCTCCCATTTTTTCGTTTTCACTCAAACCTGCCCCAATCTGGTATCAAGCGATAGCCTATGGTGAACCATCGTGTGACATTTCAAACCGGTGCACGTCAAAGTCAAGGTCAAAGGTCAGCTTCATTTATTATTAGACAGCGATATTTAAACGATATGGACCGAAAACGAGGTTCAGATGCAATCGTTTCAATTTCCATGAAATCCGGGGGCAGGTATCTGCCCCCCTGCGATTTTTCCTAATTTTCCGCCATACTAATCGAGTTAGCAAGGCCAAACCTCGCATGGCTGCTCATTAGTCTTTTCCGGATGTCCTCACTCATTTTTAACCCTGGGTCAGTTTAGGTCAGGTCACCAGGTCAGGCGAAGCGACCCAACTACAGTCTAAGGAGTTCTAAGTGGCATAACTTCCACAGTAATTGGGCGATTGATTTCAAAATGTTCAAAAACACGTCATGTTCTCATCAAGGACCATAATATGTACATCGTTTTTTTCTCGTAGCATTGACCTTAGGTCATGTCGGGGACATGACTTCCCCATTATAGGGCTATGGTGAAATATACAAATGTCTCCTGGTTATATATTCGCTCTCGGAATTATCTCACAGCGGTTGTCGAATGTAGTTGGAAGCTATGCTCAATGTTACCGCTGACATTTTTCTCAGTGACCTCACCGAGGTCATCTGAGGTCACCCGAGATCACCACACATTTTTGCGCATTACATCGCACTGCATTGACCTAGAAGGCCGAAATTACCATCATTATGCTTGTATCGCCAAGTCGCGTCGATTTATACATACATGCCCTCCCTAGACTATTTCATGACCTTGGCCTGAGGTCACAGTTTCGGTTGACTTGACTTTAAATCACACCGCCTATTGCCGATAGCACATTTCAAGGATTGTCGAATAGCGTTCGCTGTTTGTTTCTATCTGTTACAGGTCCTGAGATATGTGTCAATATCTGAGTCCCACCCGATCTGGTCGAATTTGGACTATGACGGCCCAGTGACCTGAATATTGTAGAGCGAAAAAATACCCGAAACACTTTCGATAGAGCCTGCCACCAGCTATCCAACGCCGTTTTCAGTTTGTCGCTAGCTAGCATAGTTCTAAAGATCTTAGGGGGTAGACATCTGCCCCCCCCGGACATGCGAAGTTGGCGCGGACCGCCGAACGTGCGAGTGTCAATGGTTTAATGCAAGTTATCAAATCTTCCAGAGAAGTCACGCGTGAATGCACACGATTTTATAACCAAACAGAGTTCATAACCGCGTGAGATAAATGTATTCAGGGGTGGATCTGGGAAACCCATGGGGGCACCTGTCTGAAGGGGCGTCATCTCTCCTGCGCGTCGTCACTGCGAGAACGCCTGGAGGGCCGCCTCCGGCTTAATAATTCGAGGGGGCAGACTGCACTCGGTCCTTCCTGAAGGGGCGCCTTTACATACAAGGGGAATCCATACTGGCTCCTCTAGCTGACAACTTTGAGTTATTTGAGATTAATGGCGCATCGACTGAGTCGGTCATGTAGCTAGCTCACAAATTCGAGCGGGTACACTGGAACCCTTTCAGAGGGGCGTCACCTTCCATGTTGGGGGGGGGGGGGGTACATGCCATCAGTGCATATCTTTTATCCACCTTGGTCGGCTTTCCATCGAAATTTATCCCGTAGAACCGGAAACCATGTGAAAGGCACGTCCACTTTTACTAGAATGAAGCCATTATCCAATATTCTCGTTTTTCTGCTGCAAGAGGGGGAACGTTCAGCATACCTACGACATTGCTCTGACGATCGTGAAATGGATTGCAGCACATACGACATAAAGCTTATAGTTCATACGCAGTGATCAGGAGTGAAAATTGCTAATTTTAAGAGTGCGTTTTGGTTTCCAAAATATTATTTTTAACAATAGTAAATATGGAAACCAGACACTGAAGATCAGACGGCTGACCATTTCCTTCTTGGGGGGGGGGAGGTATGCAAAGCTACCCCTCTATCCCGTCCAAACTTATTGCGTCCTTGGCTTGTCCCCCCTCCAATTTCGAAACCGAGGCTACACCCATGACAACAGCCTCAGCGGACGGCTACAGTAGACAGCCCCAACAACAAGCGAATATGCAAACCAAATCAATGGTACGGGGCATATCTATGTAGGCACACATGATAAGGTATTGAAAAACAAGTCACAGATGAAAGTACGACTACATAAATGTAGATACTGCATGACATTCATTTCGTATACGGTATCGGCTTGTTGCTGGAACCGTGCAATGCAACAGCAACAAACGTTGATTGAGACTAAACCTATGTCATTGAACACAGTTATATAGTCATGCACTCATCTGAGACATGTTTTCAAAAGCTTGCCATGTCTACATCAATCTGCTCGTAACATTAATCCTGTTGGCATAGTTGCTGGCTTCTGGAGCTGCTGTGAGTGTTGATGACTTCACGGACATTTCGGCACATCGAGTTTTGAGACACCCTCCAGATGATTTAATCGAGGTAATTGGTTGTGCACCATGCGAGATTTTCAATTAAATGTTAAATTTTCAGCAGTAGCCTATAAGAGCCAATTAATCGGCATTCTCTCCACGTTGACAATCCTCTAGCCAACCTCTCACGCCGATTGGTCGCCGGCGAAGAGTAGCGACAGGCGAGACTCGAATCCACCATCTTTCAATTGAGGTGAGCAACTTACCCCTACACTACTTGTGCCCGGGGGGGGGGGGGGTGGCACAACAATAAAAATGTCTATACCAGCATGTGTCTGAGCGAGCTCGGCATCTGGTACATGGGCGCGGCGCCAAACGACCCTGCAGTTGGCACGCTACTGAACCCAAATAATAAATTGACCCGCATATTGTGAGCATGCCGCCATCGGGTCGTTCTAGGCCTGAATCGGCAAACTGGCCTGGGAACATTAATGTATGCCACGCTGATTTCGTCGTATCAATACCGGCCAGCCGACGCTGTGACGTTAACACTCGTATGTCCGGCGGTCCGCGCCAACTTCGCATGTCCTGGGGGGTGTCCTAGGGTGCCATGGTAAATGCTCGAATTGTTCCACAACGCAAAGCCAACAGACGGCGAACTTTCCCCTATTCAAAATGCCTAAGGGCAGATATTTTCCATGGCGTGATTTGCAGCACAATAGTATCTACCTACGCAGACGTTTCTATACCTAACTGAAAACAGTGGATCGAAGCTTCTTTCGAGATAGGGGCATCACTGTATGCATATGCTCCCTCAATCATTGATTTGCTCACCCATCCTCGAATCATGTGCTGAGGCATAGCAATGGGGCCTATGGGCTACACTAGATACAAATGGTTTCCGGGAAGCTTTGACATCAAGAATAATTTGCCCTCCCCCCCCCCCAAACTTCGATAACCATGCGTCGACGCATTCAGATACAAAATCTCGGCATATTATGTGGCACATTCTACTACAAGATCACATAGCGTAGATCATCACTCGCGCAAATTGGTCGTGTGCGAAATCCACGACCCCACCGGCTGCGGGACTAGAACTCATGAACACGAACCCTATCACGAGTGCAATGGCCTACTGAATGAGTTTCCGCGAACCCATCCAGATTTAGAATGCCCAAAAACGGCCCCACAGATGAAAATATAAAAATTGATGCCCTTCCCCACAACACTTCTCATCTCAATAACGCCTCCTGTGCACGTGTCGTTAAACGCAAGATTGCATCTTCAGTAAAGTATGAGTATCGCCTAGCTATTTCGGCTTCAGGGCACATCGACCACATTGTTCGCACACAGTAAGTAATATTGTAGTCCGCATAGCTTGGCGAGTTACGTAAACATTACAATCAATCGATAAACTTGAGCTGGCGGCGCGGCCAGTCCGGCTCCTGGCAGTATACAGCCAACCCCGCCTGGGGCGGGCGCTCCACTGGACGTGGGCGCTACCGGTGAAGAGCGGTGCCCAGGTGATACCTATCTATATACTAGACGTATGCTACCTTGCCTTTAGGAGACGGTGGGGCAGCTAATTCCAGCCAATATAGGTACATGCGCTTGGGCATCCATCCTGAACCCTATTTGCAGATCCGCCCGGGCATTCAGGTCCGAACAGATTTTCGAAATCGAAGAATTTTTATTTCCTCCCCTCAAGCCAGAATTCTAGGGCTCGATTTTGAGGCTGTAAATGTACAAGGGGGGGGATTATATCCCGCAGTGACTCATGTGAATGCAAATTCCCCAGTGATCGCCGAAGTAGTGGAGCCGACCCACCAAGGTCCTTGAATCTTCGAGTTAGCATAGCACAGGACAGCTCTGCCCTGCGTGCAAACGTTCTGGGAAAACGCACGACACGACCAGTAGGAACTTCCATACCAATCACCCCAGCTGGAGGTCACTCGGACCGCCGTAAAATGTAGCGCAGCAACGAGCCGCCAATTCGATGTACTGCTAGTACGTTGTTTGCGAAACTGTCTTTTTACTCGTCCATGTCCGACACTATGATACGACGCCATTTTGGAAGGGGTGCTTCGTGGCTATCTTTTGCCCATCAAGAATAGTGGTACAACCGAGTGAAAGGCCAAGATGAGCAACCAAGTGGGGACGTCAAGCGGGTAGTTCGACATTCACACCCAGCTAGCACGCTTATAAAAAAAACCTGGCACAGGTAATTTCTTCGTCTCAGGTTAAAATTACCTGTGCAGCGAAATACTCGTGTCTAGTGCAATACAACTTTCCAGTTCTCAGCAACGTCAAACCCCGAAGAGAGCACTACATGACCACGTTTTATGGATCTGTTAATGACCGAAGGTCCCCGAAAAAAAAACTCGTTTGCAACCTTCTACATGTAGGGGCGCTACTGAAGGTTTGTTTGTTTATTGGTTGGTTCACGACGCACTTTATGCACATTCACGGCGAATGGCGCCGCCCACACTGTTTCGCCGGTGGGCCGCGGGATTGGGAGACGTCCTGAGTGGCGCTAGAGTCGAACCCGGGACCTTTGGCACCCATAGCCCGACACCTTAACCACCCGGCCATCCCCGCCCCGCGCTACTGAAGGGAGAACGCCAATGTTAACGACGGAAATAACTAGTCTACGGGCAGTCTTCAATGGAATAAATAGTTCGCCCGCCCCATTTGGGAGGACGACCTCCTCTTCATGGGTATTTACCATATGAGGTGGACGAGACAATTCTTAGGTTTGTTACGCTTATGCTTCCAGTCAAACAAAAGCGTAATATAAACGTAATATTTTACGAAGTTAGAGGAACCACACCTCCCTCCCACATGAGGCGACGTTCACGAGAGGAACAACTTTCCCTACTCCCCAACGGCTCCGTCGCCGTTTACGAGCCAGTGTCTCGCTTGGGGAAACTACATGCCGCAGACATCTCAACTTTCAGGATGAGTCACCACTTGCTACAGATCACTGGCAGCCTGAAAGTACAAATCGGGCACGCTCGAGTTTCGCATGGCACTCCGATGATGCCTTGGTGTCCAATCAGGTGATTTGCCAAAATTAGGGCCGAAGTGGCGCCGGCAGTTCAGGCAGATTCCTTCCAGCGCCGCAGGCGTAATGTTCACGAGGTTCGGGACATCCTGAGTTTAGCAACGAACACTCGCTACACTTTTCACCTTTAACCCTCAGCCGTAACAATTTATAGACGCCGCATAGCAATAAATCATCAGCATGGCTCCTACTCAACCCGCCACAGAAATAAGTCCAACATCCAGCGATTCAAAATGAGCACCATCAGTTTGACACCGGGGCAGGCAGTCACGCCGGCTCGTCTGTGGGAATCGGATATATCCAGCTAATCATCTACCGCTGCGGTTGTCATCCTTCAGGTGGACATATTTGATATCGCGAGAATATTTATATCTCGGGTCACTAGCAAGAACGTCGACAGAACTTGGGAGCTACAACTACGGCTTGGGGCTGTTGACCGCCGACTGACCTAGTATTTATCAGGCGGCGAAACCTCGAAGACCTTTCGGATGAAAAAGTAGTTGAGCGGGGAAGGGCGTGCGATACACCTTCTCGGACCCTGCACCGAGGCTGCGCACTCCTGGTAGGGACGTGGGAGGGTGTTGCATGCCGCAACTTCTGAACGAATTTTCTGAATGTACGGGCAATGCCCGTGGATGCGCGACTTTGGCTTCTACGTTTGTTAGTTAGTTGTTGGAGTTTAAGGGCGCATCGACTGCGTGTGGCATGCAGCGCCCTGTCTTCTACTGTGCACCCATACAAAGGTGCAGTTACACCCATGTGGAGGGCGCAAGCTTGAGAGATATCAGCAATCGCCCGACAGCTATTGCCACCTGACAAGCCACTAGACAACTGTGCTAGAAGAGGAAGGCCGGGGACCGGGGACAATAATTCATCAGGGGTAAAGTACACGCTGCGCGATAAAAAAAAAAACAACGCCGGGAACATGCGTATCTTACAACGCTTTTGCTAACGGGGCGCTAACTTGTCCGGATCCAGCAATTGAAACATGCGTCAGAGTGCAATGGCAAATCACAACTGCATAGTTGTAGAAACCACGGGCGTATTTAGGCTCCAAATTACGAGCAATCATCTCTGTTTGGGGTTAAGGGCGCCCGAATGACTGTTTAATTCTTCAGAACATGTAGGATTCTGCAGGACTATTACTGAAATGGATAAACAGCGTGAAGCCGAGTAGCAGCTAAGCATCGGTATATTTTCCCTGTGGCAACTATCTCATTCGTTCCTCCTGGAAGTTGCGGCATGAAAACCGCATGTGGCGGACTGTCGAGTGAGTCACATCGAGAATAGTGTGCAGCGTAAGTGGCATACTCGCAGTCGTGTCAAAATTATATCTTTCTTCTTACACTTCTTCAGTGACGACGGCCATAGTGCCAGAACCTGCTTTACAGGTCGGAGCTTGTTTGAAACCTGAGCATTCAAGCTTGTTTGCCACTCTTATCGGAGAAGAGCAGGTACTTCAGAGTAGCAATCCCTTGCGGGAGAGTTAGTTATTAGGCCTTTATGGCGCATCGACTACATTGGGCATGTAGCGCTCATGCGGGAGAGGCGAAGTTCAAGTATAACGAACACGCGCGGAACGTTTTGCAGCAGCGCTGGCTAGCAAGTTGACAGTGATACCGGCATGGCTAGATACCCAGCAGAGGGCAACCCTCTTACCACCTCTGCTCAACGTCACGCGAGTTAATATCTCCTGAAGACGATGTTTCGATTGGTAAAAATATTTTAGGGCCATAAGGCTACTGAACGAGTATGCTACGATGACATTGAAATATTTGTCTCCAATCTCAATAAAATATACCTCGCCAAAATGTCGAGCCTCAATGATTGTCAAAATTCGCAGTATAAATGGGCGCGTGTGGTGGTCAAATAGATCTAGTGGCCAGCCCACATACGAATGCGCAGCCAGACCCAGCCAGTCTCGGAACCACCAGTGTATGTTCTAGAATGACATCGATAAGATTCCAGTAATTGCATGCCTCTGCCTTCAAAAGCTCTGGAAGTATTTCCTTTCCTGGCTGTTGCAAGGGAAATAATCATCGTAGGTGAAATTAGTTCCCATGGTGTGATGGATGCCAAGGTCTTTTATTCTCATGACACCTCAGTGGTATCCGTGCCTGCTCAGGGAGAGCTGATTCTGACGAAAATGGTCCTAGTTTTTTTGTCCGCTAAAAATTAATGTTATGCCAGAAGACAAACTTGTGTATGTGGGGGCGGTGCAAACTGCCTCAACCCAATTGCATACCAGAGTCTGGCCTTGTACGTGTTTGCTGGCGGCTCGTGGGCCTGTGCCAAAAGGCTCGCAGCTGGCGATGCCCGAAGGGCTCCTGTAGAGATTCGCAATCCTGTATAGTGTCCGGCTTCCGTTTCACCGAACTACCTGCACTGACGCATATAAACGATGCGTAATCTAGTTCCTAGCGCACAAGAGAACGATATAACGATAAGTGCTGCTTTGTCAGCTCCATAAACCTTTCGGGACACATTTTATAATATTCGTGGCTCTGAAGCACTTATCGCGCAGTCAGGATATTCCATGCAACTTAACCGGCTATCCATGACTCCCAGGAAACGGGCCGCCCCCCGCACAGATACTTGACCGTATCTGATAGCCATCTCTGGGCAACAGCGGCATCAGCAGAAGTGGACAGTCACCGTTTTCGAAGTAGAAGATTGGACCCAGGTTGAAATGGGCTACCTTTCAGGGCGAGCCACAGCCATCTGTAATTGTCTACCCATAGACAGACCGCCCGGGACATGACCTAATAGCCCGGTTACCAACAAAAAGTGATCTACCAATGGAGTTCATTATTTGTCCTCCAGGGAGCACCGATTGCATTGGTCAGGTAGCGCATAGCCAAGATATGAATGAATCACGCATTGGCTCGTCGAAAGCAGACGGGCGGCTGCGCCTACAAACCAAATCAATACCAGCTTGCCACCAGCAGTACAAAGTGAAGTCGGCTCACGTCCGCCACGGGCGCAGCAGCATTCGAAACGATGGCTGCACCAGTTCACCGAAACGATTCGCAGGCACAACTAGTTAGTTCAGGTGCACCTTAACACGCATGGGCGCAGAGGCGGATCCAGAATCCAAGCTTGGACGACAAAATAAAAAAAATGTTCGACTTGAAAACTATCAGATCTGCACCGATCTCATCTAACATGCGTTGGATGATCTAATCTGCATGACCTAGTTCGTCGGATCTATTCGAGGCAATACTTCTGCGATACGATGGTCTTCAAATTCCCAGAGCATTTGTCTTCTTATTGGCGATACCCACAATTTTAATGAAGTCCATTATTTGTGACAAACTAAACAACCTTGTCGCATATTTTCATATACTTGATCGCACTCGATCGGCGACCTCTACCTTTGCAAGTGCATGTGTGATCTGCACGCCACCAACGCCGATTTCCAAAGCCTGTCCCGTACTGAAAACCGACGGGTGCACAACTCGATAAACGTGTGGATCCAACAAGAAGCTAAACCAAACAAACCCAGCGACGGATCAGTCACCACGAACTAACAAGAATCGGCTTAACATCTAGCAGCATCCTACCCACGTAACGATTTAGCTAACTTTGCATGCTTCTTCGAGGTGCAGTCTCGGGACGACCGCTGCTCCCCTCCCTCAGATAGTCGGTCACGCCGCGACCAGTGGCGAGTATGGAAATATTTTAAGTGTGGGGGGTCTACAATAAATGATAAAATGGAGGAAGCTTCCGGCGAATGAAGCGTCCACAAACTTAGGTTGTGTATAGTGAAAACCTCCCACGACCGTGGCCTTGACCGGGACACCGACGACTGAAGCAAGGGAAGGCTGAACCAGCAGCAAGAAACAAGCAAGACCGAATCACTTGCCCAATGCTTTAGTAATCAGAATATCGGAATGGTCGAGAATTTCGGCCCGCCCCACAATGCACGAATGGGCACACACGACGGGTGGGGGTTGGCAAGGTGCCCGAACCCGCCCCCATCGCATTCGAAAGGGACCCATCCTAGAGGAAAACGTTTAAAAAGAAGGGAAAATTGTGGAATTCCAAAATACCTCATACACATCGCCCAAAGCTGAATTTGGCTTTTGAACACGAACAAAATAGAGTTGGACGAGGCGGCGTTACCCCTTGGAAGCTGAAGGAGCCCAATCCCACTCGACCTGGCGGTCCTTGTGGCCTGCAGGACACCAAAGCTTGAGAGCCTGGGTGACAGTGGGCGACGTCGCGGGTCCCAGACCAAATGGCGTTCGAGTCGCAACGCCCACGGGCAGACGCTGAGCGTCCCGAGCTAAGCCGACGCGAATGGTCCCTAGGCCAACGGAGGGCACATACCAGCAAAATGGATCCATCAACCAATGGAGCCCCACCCCCTCAGGTGACCGATCGATTATCGAACAGACGGAGGGCTCCTATCCAACAGAATGGACTAGCTACCGAAGAACGCCATGGACAGCCGGAGCGTCCAGAGCATATATGAACGGGGCGACGGAGGGTCCGCAACCAGACATGAAGGTACTATACACCGACGGTATTCGAAGCTGCAGGCCTATTTACGCTCGAATCGACTATTTAAAGCAAGCTTTTATATTACCGTTTGGTACTTCAGTCAATCCTACTTAAAATATTGGTGGGACCGATGCACGGTATGCGACATCTTTTCGACATGACTTCGTGTAAAGTATCGTGAAAGTACGGAGTGGAATCACATCTCATCTTGTCAAAGCTGCCCAAGCCAACAAAAACCCTTTGCTCCCACTTTGCGCGTTCCATTGCACTTTTTGTCAAAGAATTACCCTCAAAACAACGCCGCCCAATTTAATTTGTAGGTACGATTTTTGGACGCCTCGTGCCCTTCGCCCATATTGTGCCCAATCTGTCCCTCCCCATCCAGTCCGCAGCGGCGCCGATGCGCACGTAGATGTGAGCGATGTGGCGGTCGGTCAGAGTCCAAATTCGTAACTTTAGGCGTTGAGGCAAGGATGTGCATATAATTTCGAGCAGGCTTCAATATACTGAAGTCACCATCAGAAATTATGCCAAATTCCAGGTAGGTTATCAGTTGAACGCGGTACAATCTTCAGTCACATGAAATCCACCACAAATCTCCCCTGGGATTAGCACCATCCTTACACCCTAACGCTTAAGGGAGCGAATTTGGACAACCACCTGTCAGGACTGATATTCGGGGCGCGAGCATATTTACACAGGTCGTTCACTCAGTGTGTGTACGTTTGAAACAATCCGTCATATCAGTATCCCAGGTGGCGGTAGAGCAGCTCGTCACTTGCGTGCGTCCTGCAGTGCACAACCTTACACTACGAAGTGTTAAACGTAATCCATTATTCCTGCCTAGGCCGAGTTATCTCCTCGGCGGGCTTATCTCGCCCATCTATCTAAGGGGCTCATTGTCGTCCCCTGTCTAAGGGGCTCATTGTCGTCCCCTGCCTAAGGGGCTCATAGTCGTCCCCTGTGTAAGAGGCTCATGGCTGTCCCCTGTGTGGCCTGCTGAGAGGTGAGGATGCGTGCCGGTTGACTGTCGAGGCGGCCGCCAGCCGGTAACCTGTGGCGGCATGAGCAGCCTGGGCTGCACGGGCCAGCCGACTTGACCCGCCGCGCCCGTCCGCCGGGCAGCCGACGACCGGTTGCAGCATAGCGTCACCATACGGCACATCACAGCCGACTGCCGACTACGTCTCAAGTGATGCACAGCACAGCCACCACCACCAGTCAAAGCAGCACAAGTCACCAATAACATAATGCACCGCATCACGTAAGGTGCACCAAACAGTCGGCATAACTGAAAACTCGATCGGCTGTTCAGCGAGGCAGAAAATCTGACGCCCACATCCAACAAAGAACAAAACCTCCACAGCATAACAAACGTAATCGAAACAGTTGCTGTCCGCAATAGCTTACATAATACAACAAAGATCATTCATTGGATGCCAATGCATGGTTCCCATGGCGCAGGAATAATGCAAAAGCTGGTTTCATCAACATGAAGCTTGTCAAACGCCTGCAACTTCTCCCAAATGTGACTTCAAGATTATTTCAGTACTTCACAAAATAAAATACAAATTAAACTTTCAGTCTTTTTTGGTTCTGCTTCATTCCACGAGTCCCGTTCTAAAACTTTGGAAGAGTTCAACACAGCAATGCATTAGCTTAAGAAGGGCTAGATAGTTTTTGTGGAGTGCGACGCAATGTTCAAATTTAATTACTGCCAACTGAGAACGACTGCTATTTGGTTCGCAATTTCGCCATAATAGCGTATCTGCTGCACACGATTGTACAACGTAAGCGTGGCTGAAAACAAGTCCTGTTCACTGGAGCGGATGGGGAAGCTTTCGAGTTTGTAACATTGTCAAGTGTGAGCATAAGGCCAATTCAAGCCTGAAATAACATGTTAAAACGTACGGGGGCGTGCCCGCAACCACAATAACCTATATGACAACGAATTCACTGTCCATCCAGTTGCATACATGTTTAAAACAAAGTACTCGGATGTCACCATATTTGAAATATATTTCAATAGTCAAATCGGCTTTGCGCAATTTCTCCAACGATCAGTTAATTGCGATGGCAGTCACTACGAGCGAGGCCGACATCCTAGCGATCCCCCCGTGATGCAAATACGAACAGGAATTTCTATGCGCGGCGGAACACCGCTGCCGTGTGTTCGAAGCAGGGCAGAGATTGTGAGGAAAAACCAGTGCTTGTTATGACAACCAATTTTTGCTGGTAATAACCGGCGACAAAACTGGTAACAGCCCGCCAAGAATTGATGCCATGATTGCACCTCCTGTGGCACCTTCAGCTCCAATTCGGTATATATCTATGAATAATACAGGCTGTATGATACGTGACACTACGGTACATACAAACAGGATGTCTAATATATCTGAACGAAATGAAGCAAAGTATTTCCAAGATCCTTACAGGTAAAAACAGGTAAAGCTCATTTTTGACAGGTTCGTTTTTACCTATCCTTTCTCAACTCAACTTAAGAATGCGCTTGAAGTCTCAATATTTTCCAACCGCAAAAACAACATTTCCTCTGTAGTAACCCACTGATTAATCTTGAAGTAATCACAAGCTATCGATAGAATGCTTTGTGGCGACACTGTACGGGTCAGGTCACATAGTAGTTATATAAGTGGCGCTGGTGCACTGCATCGCGCCACCTATCGACTGTAACCACACAATCATCGTTCCGACTCCGTAAGTGTGATGTTCGAACCTGTTAACGCATCACATTAGATTTATCGTCCGCATCTTGCCTTTGTTCATCCAGTGTCCCAAAGAGCGCCTTATACAGGTATATCAACATACTCTAGATCGCGTTATGACCATAACAGGTTGAACTTGCATTAAAAAAAATTGCCAGTAAGGTAACATCAACTGCTTTTTAGTTAGATAAAATCATACACAAAATTACTTGCAAACGCGTGAAGCGTTCGCTATCACATGGCTTATGATTTTCTGAAGACAAACAAACGCAGGCTTGGTCCCCTTGACAACATCAATTTTAGCTAGTCAGTGTCCCAATGAATGAAATTTGCCACACTTAATCTATAAATGCATGCAATCATACGATTACAAGAAAAAGCAACACACTGCAGACGAACGATACCAAATGGACTCGTGAAAATAGGCTGTAGACCAAAAGAAGGAAGAAAAACGTACGCTGCTAACTATCGGCGTTAATAAACGTGCTTCATATCTGATTCCTGGAACATGGGAACCTTACATGCACAGAACCCAAATCCACATATTAATAGGGCGCATGTTCGACGCACGTAATCCGATCTTTATTTAATTAAAAAATACAAATTTTGTACTAACCATGATTTATATGTAACCAAAGCCAAAATTCACACTCATCATTTCCATCTATCTTCTAAGCAATCAAAGGAGCCGGTGAGGTGGATGAGGCAACATAAGGTGTCCTTGTTGACCGGAAACATGCATTTCGAGCTGTGTCAAACATGCTCAAGTTGCACCAGACCCAACTACTTTGGCTGCCAAAAAGCAGGCGGATAAAATGATCAGTATCATGAAGATCTGGAACAAGGAAATTTTTCACTTTATCATATACGTCGTTTCTCTTGTCATACAAGGAGCTACATGACCTTGGGCAACTTCGGCATATTTACGGAACCTCGCCACGAATAACTTGAACAAGACGACGCCCACGGGGGCCAAAACGAAAATTGGTACCGACATCACGGATTGCTTGGGTGCGAGATACATATTTTCTCACGGGACCGAAGAGGGCACATATCACAATGACCGCACTGTAGTTTCCCACCTGCACGCAATAACAAACGGACACTTGTCTGGAGTTAAACTCCAATGCATGCAGGCACCTGAAAACTTAAATAATTGTACTTGAAAGTATCAACTCATCACCATACGATTGCCAAAACTACCCGCATCTAAGTTAATGCAGTTAGCCTAACACCAATGCATAGCAAGAGGGTAGTGCATGGCCAGAGCCGGCACTAATTCAGCGAGGAAAACGTGTGCAAGTCCTAGGTTTGGATGGAGCCATGGAACTGATCAATGCGTGTTCGAAAGTCCAGGCTATCCTGGATAAGTCAACGTTGTACAAGGAATACTTCATACGCTCTTCGGAATTGCCAACAAGTGATGCACCTTTTGTGCCTGGATGACACAAAAGGTGCATAATGGATATAAAAATACATCGGTGAACCTAGGTAATCCACGTGATTGTAACATTAAAATACTCATAAATTCGAGCTACCAGGGGACAGTTGAAGAGTGTGCATCTTGAACGCTGAGTTTTCAGCGGAAGGCTGCTGATAATCACCAGAAAAAAAATCGCATTTCGAAACGTGAACTGATGAGCCAATAAATATACAAGTTTCCAATCGTTGGTACTGATTATGTTAGCGGCAAGTCGAGTGGGGTTATCAAAACATAAAATAGACATGTCGAATGTTTTATACGATAGAAGTATTAAAAGTGGTGGGAAACAGTAGTACAACTGAAGAAACGCAAAGCTCACTAATAAACTCGGACCCGGTGCCACAATACTTTTGCCATGCTATAATACTTCAGATATCGTTATAGCAACTGTTTAGACTTTGCTAACCAAGTAGGCGTATTTATGCGAGCATTAAAGCATGAATAAGTCACACATCCAAAAATTAAGTTATTTCCCACCAATTCCATGACTAAGGCAATAACAGTTGACTAGATTAATTCAACTTCGCCACTCCCCGGGTAGGAGGAGCGGAGGTGGAAGATGCCACACCTTCAAACGGTTTTCTCGTGACCACTGAAAAACTGCCACTCAGGAGAGATACTTCTCTAAAGCATCGTTAGCCCTAAAACATTGGTCAGGTCATGCTTACGATATCAGGTTTCTCTACCATGACATTTCTAGGAGTAGCTTCTTCGCCAAAATCGTAGATTTGTCTGCTCTGCTGTACTTTATATGAGCAATCAAATACACAATTCATGATTTAGATATTCTAAAATCATACCGCATCGCCAATAACCTTCCAAGTGACGCCATCTTATTGACATAGGATAACCTTTATTGATTCAAAATTGATGCTGGGGCATTCCAAATTGGCGGCCATTAGCACACTTATTTGTTTTATATGCAAATTATTAAATATTTGCAACTTGTTACCAGCAAACACTGCATAAACTCTTCGCTTAGTGTACACTGTCGCGGCTTCATCCCACCTTGCCCGCTAACCAAGTACATTAAAAGATCAAACAGAATGCCGATAGCTCGTATGAGCCTAAGCAACACTTTGGTGCAGGGTTAGAAACATAGGCTGTTCCTGGACTCGTGGCATCCAAAACACTATCTTCTCCTTATCATTTGAAGGTTGAGTGGTACTGTTCGGCAACGAACTGCTCAATGAGTGTTCAGGATTCACCGGAAGTGCAAACTGAATAATCTGATGTCACAGGTTTGAAGACAAACATCCACTCCACATTCGATTACAGAAGCATTTTCATCTCCACATCCAGGATTACAAAGCGTAAATCCAACCTTGGTCCGGTATGCAGTTGAGGGTTACTGGACTCGATGCAAGGACTGGTTGAAGTATCCAATGCCAATTTTCGAGGAATTTCGACCTTTCATCCGCTCTGGAGGGGGGGGGGGGACTAATCGTATTCGCAAAATCGGGTGCATTGGATTGGTACGTGGCAAGTAACGCCTTAGTTTGGTATCACAGTTATGCACCAACTTGGCGAGCATTGGTACATGGTGTATACGAGTATGGCGAAGGGTAACAAAGGTTCCCACCTCGCACGGGCAGGTTGGTGAAATTCACCTACCTATAAGGCCAGGCTTGGATCACACTGCGGTTAAACTACTGATGACAACTTTCTGGCAACAACCCTGCAGGGTGACTATACCCATGTCTGACAAATCACCGTTGTTCTATAGATAATTTGTCACACTTCATGCTCCCCACTGTTGTCTTAATTTGGCAGGTGTGCGGCGGCACTTGCAGGCACATCACACCTCATGAGAAAACAAGGACCCACTAGCACGTCAACACTGGATATGTAAGCAAAAACCATCTAACATCTTGCACATTGATATTTAAGCTAAGCCCCACCTACTGGATAGTAGACCTGTAGACCGGCTAGTGTCGGCCCGTCTGTTTTCACAGAACAGGATTAAAGACATTCATTTAGCTCACATGATTCCACGACTCACCCAGGCAATTGCTAACTTCACATTTAATCCGAATATTAAATCCTAATTTCACCAGTCATCTCTATATGCTAACAAAGCAAACGAACAACTGCGTTCAGTAGTTTCGGTGAACTGTGTTCCAGCTGTGGCAATCTGACCATTGCATGGCATTACCTTCGGATAAAACTGGCAATTAACCAAGTTCCTCATTAATGATTCTCTGGCATTTTGATTTCGATGGAAGTGCAGAAACTAACCATCTCCACGTTTGCATGGGTATTCGAATCATTTGAAATAAGCGACAGCTGATGTAGATGGTCCGTGCTTCAGGATTATCACTAAGGGCGGGTTTTTCCGCTTGGAGGAGATGACTGTCACAGCGTAAACAAAGAACGTTGCCAGTATACGATAATTTTGCGACTAGACTACAGACGACACAACGCTTCAGACAATGTGAATTTAATTAATGTGGAAGCCAGCGAACGTCATCCTGGATAGCTGGCGTTCGTTATGTGAGCTAAACATTTAGGTCATCGGCAAAGTTTAACAGGCACTACCACTTCGTCGAAAACTTCTGAATTCCACGCTTGCGTTAACCATGTGGAATGTCCAATGAATATAACGCTCAATTCGACATCTAAGCCTCAGTTTTAATCATCGCCGGACGTGTCAACATTTGGTTCGTGTCTGGGCAGCAACACGCATGCCTCAGTCCGTGTCAGTTAATTCGGAATGATGGCGTCGGCCAGTCTTTGATGATTAGCGCCCACAATTTGTACTCAAATACTTTACTGCCAGATGGAAACTATTGCCTTCGTGTGTGTAAGTAGCCAGAAATCCTACCGCTGACAGGTAACGGGTGATTATTAAAGCCCTATAAGTATTGGGGCTTTAGGGCGCATCGATCTGACAAGTAACGGAACAGCCCCTCGAAAAGTACGAGTTTTGCATTGTTTCTCGTAAGGAATTTGCTTAGAACAGATCCCGGCGCTCTTCAGGCCGCATTGCCAGAGCCGGATCGAAATTTAGCATTGTTCTGAGTAAGTAAAGACTGAGTAAGGAACCATAGAAAGAACGCGGCTACACCCAGCGTGAATTAAGCCAGACACAATTACGGCTCACGTCATATCGATCATGAGCTCCTACGTGTCAATAAGATCTGCACGTACGTCGCATTTTTTGTGGATATTCGAATTCATCTTCCGCTCTGATATTTACTGCTGTAATGTAAAAGTAAGCGCACGCGGTTGAGCCTCCACACTAAAAGAAAATATCGCATAAGTGGATGGATTATTAAACAGATAAGCAATGTTCCGTACCAATTAGTATGCATTATACTGGCTATTAACGATGATTGATATTGCGTTGGCTGATATTGATGGTAAAGTGTAGCTGGAACAAAGGCATGACTGGATCTATACGTGAAATGTACAATTACTGGACTCAACGCAGGCTATGAAGAACAAGCATACATGTCAGCCTTGCACACTTTAAACTAGAGAACAGAAAGTGTACCGGACGTCATAACGAAACCGAAGACAGTCTCTTGTCATTCGTCCGGACATACCAGTTTGCGGCGAAGACTAGGTGGCAGTGTTCCGGTCTGGTGGTGTGGCAGGGACGACTGTTGACATACTCGGGCAGCGTCACCCTCCTCTCACCAACAAACCGGCCGTCTGGCAGCCACGGCAACACATCGCCTCAGGCCGCCAGCACAGTGGAAAGTTGGCCAGGAGTGATCAGAGTTTGAGCTAACTGTGCTGGCTGGAGATACTCACATTTTGTGTCGCTGTCATCCCAACTGACCGATCGACTGAGTGACTGAGCGTTCCCCTTTCCCTCTATCTTAGCCACCCCCATACTCACGTTTCGGCGGTATCACTTTGATGCCACCGGGCCGCTCGACTGGTGGTCGCTGCTCTATGCGCAGCCGCTTATCAGGCGGCGTCGTTACGCTCGGTGGATCTGGCTGCGGGCGCTTCGGGATAGGCACTGGGGGCGGGCGTGACCGCACCACATCCGCTGTTTTCTTCTTTGGCAGCGCCGCCGTAGAGACCGCATCCTCCAGGCCAGTGGAGCGAAATTTAGCACCGAACGTCTTAACAGTGGGTCTGCGTACTTCAGGTTTAGTCCCCTGACCCACCCCAGGTTTTTTGGGGAGGACACCCACACCTCCAGAAGCCGAGGCAGACTTGGTCCCGGCCCCAGAAGTCTCCCCGACCTTGCCGTCAGACCCAGCTGCCGTCTTCTTCGGAATAGCACCTAAGCGCCCCAAGCTTATCCCCTTTCCCCGTACCATATCTAGCGTCTCCTTGTCCTTCTCGCTTTGCTTCTTTCTCTGTTGCTCCTTTTCCTTCTCACGTTCGCGTAGCTTCTCGCTCTCTCTATCTTTCAATCTGTGATCCCTGTGGCGGTGACTGGAATCCTTAGAGGAATGCCGTGGACTGGAAACTGACTTCCCTTTGTCCTTTGAGGTTGCACATTTCTCCGAGCTTTTCTCGGACTTCCTTTTCGAGCTCCTGGTGTCAGATCGGGACGAGTGTTCACGCTTCCTTCCCCGTGGACTTTTTCCGACCTCTCGTTTTGATTTGGCATCTGTCCCTTTTTTGTCACGGGGTGATTTGTGAGTGGCTTCCTCAGACTCGTCTTTGTCCTTTTCCTCTTTTATGCTCTCCTTGTCATGCATCTGTTGTGCCTGATCATCTAAGTTATTCGCCCCACCCCCTGTCCCCTCAGCACTGGTGCTCTGAGCCTCCGCTTCCCCCTGAACATCCTCATCGTTGCTTTCTTCCTGAGCGTCCTCAGCGCTCTCCTTGGAATCCGAACGGGGACTGGTGCCGGTTTCTTCCTTCTTGCCTGCTGACTCACTGTCTACTTTCTTGAGAACACATATACCATTCCTTATTTCCATCTTCCAATTGTTGTCTTCGCCTTCCTCGGAATCTACGCTCTTCCTCTTCTTATCCTTGCCACCAGATTCCCCTTTGATGACCTTCATCCAGATGTCGACTACTTCCAGGGCCAGCTCCTTGACAACTAAAACAAAGGCCACCTGTTACAACAAAGCAGGCACTGAAGTTCTCATGAACGTTAAATTTAGATGAATGGCCGATAACACCTGACAATAAATTGGTAAAGTAACTGAGACAGTCAAGGAATTACAAGCTTTAAGCGTTGGCAAAGCATTACCTGGCAACGCACAATAAGTTTGCACCACAACACTAGTATGGTCAGCCGTCTGTGGTAGCATCGACATAGCCTCAAACGTGCAAGCACCGCATACCAACAATAACCACGTGATCATCACCGCAAGGTTGTTTATTGAATTATCGGGGCGCGGAGGGTAAACGCAAATGTTGGGAAGTCGTCCCAAGCCTCAGCCGTCACCGCAACCCGGGCCATGGCTCGGAACACCGAGGCGTAGTCCGGACCGTCGCAGTACTATCAGCCGCAACATTTCACCACATACGTAACCGGGGACGAGTAGTGTAGGGGTAGGCTGCCCGACTCAATCGAAAGGTCATGGTCCCGAGTCTCACCTGTCGCTACTCTTCGCCCGTGACCAATCAGCGTGAGATTGGCGACGCTACATGACTCAACAGTTGATGTGTCGTAAAACCAATAATCAACCAACCAACCAACCACATACCTAACATGGTGAAATCTAGCTAAAACGAACGATTGAGCTTCGACGAACCACGCATGCTGCTTACAATCATTTCCCGCGTCTCTCCGTCCCTTTCTGCGATCGAGTGCAGCGCCTATGTGAAGCCAGCTTATACTCTGTGATTACATACACACATGGCCGAATCACAGAAATTTGCATTCCTTGTACCACTGCCTTCAGATGCTTGATGTCCAAGGGCAAAACGCTTCCTATTAGCCAACAGAGGTGGGAAAATGTAGCTACTGTCTGAACCTATCCATGAAAATTACGTATGCGCCTGGCTGTCAGGCCAGGCAGACCCAATAGTAATTGTAGTGTTTTAGTGAGAGGTGGGAGGAGGTGGGAGAGGATGGGAGGGGGACGGGAGTCAATGCGGAGAAGGGGAGGGGAGGCGGAGAGGGAAGGAGAGTGGAGGTGGAGAGGGTAGGAGAGGGGATGGAGGGGAGAGAGGGGATGGAGGGGAGGAGGGGATGGAGGGGAGGAGGGGGTGGAGGGGAGGAGGGGGATGGAGGGGAGGAGGGGGATGGAGGGGAGGAGGGGATGGAGGGGAGGAGGGGGGATGGAGGGGAGGAGGTGGATGGAGGGGAGGAGGGGGTGGAGGGGAGGAGGGGGATGGAGTGGAGGGAGGTGGATTGGGAGGATGGAGGGGAGGAGGGGGATGGCGGGGAGGAGGGGGATGGATGGGAGGATGGGATGGAGGGGAGGAGGGGATGGAGGGGAGGAGAGGGGGACGGAGGGGAGGAGAGGGGACGGAGGGGAGGAGATGGGATGGAGGGGAGGAGATGGGATGGAGGGGAGGAGATGGGATGGAGGGGAGGAGATGGGATGGAGGGGAGGAGGGGGAGGAGGGGGTGGAGGGGATGGGGGGGGAGGAGGTGGATTGGGAGGAGGATGGAGGGGAGGAGGGGGATGGCGGGGAGGAGGGGGATGGATGGGAGGATGGGATGGAGGGGAGGATAGGGGATGGAGGGGAGGAGAAGGGATGGAGGGGAGGAGAGGGGACGGAGGGGAGGAGATGGGATGGAGGGGAGGAGATGGGATGGAGTGGAGGAGAGGGGATGGAGGGGAGGAGAGGGGATGGAGGGGAGGAGAGGTTATGGAAGGGAGAGGGGATGGAGGGGAGAGGGGATGGAGGTAGGAGAGGAGATGGAGGGGAGGAGATGGGATGGAGGGGGAGATGGAAACGGGAAGGGGATGGAAGACTATATTTCACTATATTTCATTCGTGAAATAGTGAAATTTACTACCTCCTGAACATTTAATTGACACCCCTCCCAACGGAGTATCGACATCGTGCTCCGTAATGAGTAACAGCCTTCATATATAATTCCTAACAGCATCTTGTTGATACGTTCATGGACATGGTGGCAATCGCCACTGCGGGTTGTGATGCACAAGCCTCTCTTAGCACAATTCCAGGTAACAGATTTACCTTTGTTGTGGTCTGGCATACAATAGCGGTTGATAAGGATAGAATTTAGTATCGCTACCGCTGAAATAGTTTGCCCTAACTTAGGTACTTCAAAACAGAGAAAAGGTGCACGTGAGAGTAACCTGTTGGATCTAAATCGTGCTTCAAGAACTTTTAAGCTATGTTAAGTGACATGGTTTCCATGGCGAATTTCGACATTCTTGCTGCACTCGTTTCGACACCTCACACCCAACAAGAAACCATGATTTAACACTGATGGCGGGAGAGGGGTTAATTAGCTAGATATTCGGGTTTTAGGGCGAGAGGGAGAGGGGAAGAGAAGAAGAGGAGTGGAGGTATCATAAGAAAAAGTTTAATTCGGAGCAAGCTTCGAAAATAACTCAAACGTGTGGTTGTAGGCACGAGTGCTGTTAGTCCACACACTACCACTGCCTGGTTGAGTATTGGTTTTACGACCCGCCAACTGTTTTCGTAATATGGTGTAGGCAATATATCAACGCCGATTGGTCGCGAGTGTACAACAGCAATATTAATCCCCATTCTGAAAGAAGCTACTTCACCGTTCTCTGAAGTCCAAAACGACCGTAGAAGTGTCAGTTTTTGCTTATAATACATCCGTTGCAAGCACAAGATAGCTGAACGATGCAATAAATGAAATATGGGATGCAAGAAGACAAACAGCGCTGTTTTTTTAAAGTTCTGTGTTAAATAAAAATATATTATTAATAGCAACTCCATACTGTCGTCATTTACACTAGTGCGTGATTAACCCTGGTGTTAATGTAAATCCTAGTATTAACGTAACGCTAGTGCGTCTCTCCGGTCAGATCCTCACACCCCGTCTCGGTGAGGGGGGGGGGGGGGTGATAGGAATCCCCTCTAAAAACTAAGCATCGTACGAAAACGGAAGAGGTGTCATCTCGACACTGGCTCGATCCCACCCCCTCCCCAAACTGACGACTTGAACTTTTTGGAGGTGACCTCACTTGACCTAGACTAACTGCTGACCCAAGATGACCTCAAAAGCTCGACACATGCAAAATTGATGTGGGAAAAGGTATGCCAAATTCCGACGCGCTGCCGCGCGCCGTTCTTTCACTATCCGCAAAAAAAACCTGAGGGGGCGGGCCCCCTGATTTTTTTTTCTGAGGGGGTGGTTGAAGGCCCCCGACCCGAGACGGCGCGGGATGAAGAACCATGCACACTAAGTGACAAACCTTACATCATGCTCTCTCCTTCCAAGCAGTGATAAATTATTCGTGAAATAGGGTAGAATATACCACTTTCTGAACACTGCATGGACATCCTTCCCAAAGAACCGCAGTCACTCCTCTTTATGTGCTTGTGAAACCTACATACCTCGTTTTTAACAGTTTCCCATGCACAAGCATCATGCTTACATTCACAATAACGAGTACTGATATCCGAACATCACGTTGTGCAATTCTAGATTAAATGCATGACCTCAAATGTGTTCTGTTCTACAATTCCAACTTACAGCATATTCATGCTATTGCCATCGTTCATGTGGGCATCCCTAAACCAGGTATCTTTCCAAACAAATTAAAAGGGTGTCATAGGTACGTTATTGACCAAACAGAGTTTGAAGAACATAACAAGTATCATCATTATTTCCCCGGCGAATTCTGACATCACGTGGTACTCATTTTCACATCTCACACAAAACGAAAAACCATTATGTTAACACTGCTTTCTTATAATTGGATTTTGAGATCGTTATAAGGAATCATAGATGCATGCCCTGTGCAATAGCAATCAGCTGTTGGAGTGTCGTTTAGCTGCATATGTAGCGCATGTGGCGATTGTGATCTATAAGATTTTGTGTTATCTATGCGCACGCCACGTTTACCAATTACAGTGCGGAATTGTGACGAAAGACTAGCTTTCGTGAGCACGCACCTTATATAATTTCCAACCGGTGAATTTGCCTGAATTTGCCTCGCCAGTTGATCGATGGATTTCGAAGGCACTTTGGTGAAAACTATTTAGCTATTGTTACGAAAATGCTGCGCTGCGCTGGTTCAATTGGTGCGTGCACAGATAAAAATGTGATACCGATCAATCCTCGCATGTGTCATGTGTGGCTAAACGACACCCCCGAAGCTGAAATTGCCCAACCCGACTCGATAAGCATTGATTTGAAGAAACTTCTGTGCTGTTCAGTTGAAAATCAAAAAGTCGAAACTGGTATGATTGATCAAATGGTATGCAGAATACACCAGTTAGACACAAGCACTTTGGCCCCGGCGACTCCTAACCACACAAACTGAAATTATGCACGCTGACTAAGTTCAGCATATGGAAGGAGCTTGCATGTTAAGTGAGCATCTCCTGGCGATAAACTGATTTGGCCGACTGCAACGAGCAACTGTTGGCACTTTTCATTACCGCGTGAATAAATCGGCTCCCGGCTTCAATGCAACCGCGACGAAATGTAAAGGCTCATCAAAGTGCGCGTCATCGTGATTTAAATCAGACCACGAGCAATACGGCGCTCGGAAAACCCGGCTTTTACCGATCCGACTTATCCTCTTAAGCATGGTCGTCTACCAATGGCGGCTGGTTTCAAAGTTAACTAACTGATGAACGCAAGACCAATATGACAATAGGACAATATGACAGCAGAAGTAATTGCCATCTTTAACTTCTAGGTCAAACCTTAAACTTTCCAGCGTGGGGACCAGAAGTCCAGGGGTAAGTCGCCCGCCTCACAATCGAAGGATTGTGGGTTCCAGTCTCACCTGTCGCTGCTCTTTGCCCGCGGCCAATCGGCGAGTGATTCGCGACGCTACATGACTCAACAGTCGACGTGTCGTAAAACCAATAACCAACCAAACTTTCGATCTTGTGTATAGCTAAAACAGTATCGGTAACTCATGCATAGATATTGCTAACAAAGCTCTGTCCTCATAAGATTGACTTCAAAATAAAGTGATGAAACTGCGGTGGGTTCTTGCAGTTGATTTCTCACATTTCGCAGAAGCCCTTTCAGGAAGATAGGGCGGGGTTCCAGGAAATTAAAACATGATTATAGGTGTTGGTATCCACTTTAATTTATAATTCCAGGATGCTGCGGTCAATTGCAAACAGTACTTACCAAACCGGCTACTCTATCCTCACGAAGCGTTCAATCGGTCAATCGCCTGATGTGGCACGCTTCTTATGCTCAAACCTAATTTGTGCAGAAAAAACGAGCGCCATAACGGCTCTGTGTATGAGTATATAACCGTGTGATATAAAATAAATAATATCAACAACGGAGACTGGGATTCGCAAGGATGTAAATGGAATACGTATCATCGCGAGCCACATCACACTCAAATCGCATCCATCACATGAACATCAATACAGTTCAATCACAGGAAATTATTACAAGAGAACGGTTTTTATCTGAATAGGCACCGCCGAAAAGGATAAACAAAATAGTATGACAGTTTCTGACTGGTATAAGTAGAGGAATGCAGTAGATGGGAGCATCCAAAATTTCGAGTATACACCGGACATGAGTTCTAATTAAACGAAACGCTACCCATTGTTGCACGTTGTTGGTTGATATTTGGGCTCAGGGGCACATCGACTGCGTTGGTCATACAGCGCACATTTGTTGCATGTTGCCAAGTTTCCGAATCAGTAGGGACGTGCCCCATTCTGCCACGCAAGACCAGGAGCTGGAAACACCTACGTGTATATAGCATGTTCATGCATATACACGTAGCGCTTCGCAAAAAGCTACGTGTAAGGGACGATTTTGCTTGATGCCAGATACTTTGCTTGATACCAGGTGCAGAGGTTATCTCCATGAAAATGACACCACCAACCGACAAAAATGACACCACCACCACCAAGACAAGTTAACAACACTAGGCGTACTATGAGAAGAGCCTCACTCTGCAAACTGTACTGTCATCTTAGGGGGTGACATGACGGCAGAATGTGAAGGACGTTGAAGGGTGTGGAGGACAACATGGCCTAGTCTCCCTCATCAGCGGCGAGACAGGACAGCAAAATGTGCCACAATAGCAGGTAGACCATGCCGGGGACGTTGTGGTCTCGAACCCCCCTCCCCTTCCCCCTGCTCGGACACCAGACGGGAAACGATGCCGTATAGCCAATGTGTGGAATACCCGTAAGCGGCCCAATAACTCCCGTATGTTTCCTCAGCGACAAAACGCTGAACGACGAAATAAATTTTATAGATACAAGTTTCCTTGAATCCTCATCTTACCGACTTCGACGGCACTCATCTTGCAGAAATACAGACATTCCTGATCAGCTACCCTTCCGAGGGAGGTGTGAAGGTGAGCTCATGTGCATAGGGACTGCGCACCATCCTACCGGCGGCACCTGCCAGCTTGCTAGTTATTGGGGTTTTATGGGCGTGTTGACCATATAGTTGATCACATTGCATATATGTTTAAACCGTACTAAATTATTACTGCATCTTCAAAGCTTAGCATGATGCACGGTTGGAGCAACATTGGAGCATCCAGCATGATTGTATGTCAGCCGCGAACAGTAGTCGTAAAGTGTCGCGTGCGCCCTCTGTCGTAGCCTTTGCACGAACGTGAAGCACCGTCGGACGTACAGGACATCTAGAGCACCAATGGGGCTCGTTTCTGCATATCAGATCGATATTGGCAAAGCATCAGTGACCAATATACAGTCGACAGTCACTCCCTTCTTTTATTGACTTACGCTTTAACGTTGCCAATTCCTTCAGTTCCGGTTAAATTGTCTTTAGCTTGTTCCTGAGCCCGTTGTTCAAAGTGTTTTGTAATTTGAAATAAGTGAAGGAGAAATTGCATCAGTGATCACCGGCAGAGGGAAGCCAGGTACATGCCTTATGCTCAGACCCCAGCATCGGCCAATGCTTTTCTCCCAATGACCACATAGCTACGAATCCAGGACACTTTTGCGTTTACAATTTTGTCAGTTTCCTTGAGTGGTCAAACGGACACGAATATTCCGCAGCAGCGGGTGGCATGGAAAAGACTTCTTGGGTGATAAGACTTCTTCGTGAATCTGTCAGTGAATACCACAAATAAGAGTCCATCGTATATTTTAACAAAACAGAGCCCATATAATTGCAGTCATCTCGCATGTTGCAGACGCCTGGGTCGTTGGGCTGAAAATGCAAATGGCACTTTCGCATACGAATGCAGTCAGACCATGTGTCTCACTTCGACCAGTCAGTAAAGATGAGTCTGCAGCTTTGGCATGAAGACCTGTGCTGCAAGGACTCGTCTGACATCTGAACGAAGGTGTCGCTGCGTTGTTGCGGAGCATGCATAGTTGTTAGTACATTTATGCCAACTTTTTCTTGTTTTCGTCGAGGTTCCACATCCAGCTCGAAAATGGAAAGCATCGGTTACTCAGTCCTTTGGAAAGTATTTGCATGCGCCGTAAAAAAATAAACAGCACGATAAGCAGCATTCTCCGGAAACAGGCTCAACCCCAGAGCGTAACACAGCCCTGGACATTCTCGTATCAAGGCCAAGGCCAGTGGGGAGTCAAAATCCTCGGCGAGGAGGCTGGTCATTAGTGGCGTCCTAAATGTACTGGTGCAGACACGCAAGAATCTCGCTCGGAACAACTAAATGATTAAGCTATGTGGAGGAGGGATTATTTGTGAAACTTAACTTAATGTGATCAATAGATATCCCAGCACATTGGCTCGGATATTATGTAAGTATAACTGATTTCACCGAGAACGGTAAGTAGTTAGTTACTTTGCGTCAGGTATTTGTGGTATTTGCATCTGGATATACGCACAAGAACTGTAGGATGTTTCGACCACCACGTGTGTTTAGCCACTGGCTTAGAATGGTCCACTATTTGTAGGCGACTGATGGTTCTAACCGACCAGACATCCAATTACCTGGACAAAGTGTACTACTGCAGCTGCATTACACGATAATCAGAAATTTGCTAACCACATTCTGAAAACGGTGAGTATCACTAACGGTTATCAGAATTTTCAATGTAGCTATTCAATGAAGAAAAACATAGATTTCACGAGAATCCTTGCGTCCCCAACACTAAATTCCGAGCATTTCGCACAATTTGCAAAAATAGAAGGAACATCTCCACTGCCGTGTCGACATCACATCATTCAATATGGGCAGGATTACAATCCTCTGAACTGACGTATGACTTAATGACTCTGAACTTACCATCACATTTGGCATCCTTGCTAAGGTGTTTCACTTGTTTCGGACTCTGGTTCATCTTGAGCCGTTCGACAGTGACGGGACTGTCTTTAAATAGATGCAGCATGTCTTCCAGAAGGCGCCAGTTGTCACGCTCGCAGGCATCTCTGAACCAGCCAGTCACCAGCTCCCAACCACCATGGCTGTAGAAGCTGAAACGGGAACATGCTGGAATAGTCCGTGTACTCGTGTGTGCAACCTCCCATCGACAAGGGCCGCAGGGAAAAACTGCACTGCAATGTAGTCTGCGTACATTTTATAAAGTCTAGTGGAGAACGGATTTACATCGCACAACATATATTTTAACTCGTTTCTATTCTTCACTAGATCGTACCTATTGCATCTTAGAGATCTAAGACATTTAAAATGCAGCTAATGTGATATACTTTTAGTAATGCTGTTGGGCACTGCACAAGCGAAACTCCCCGTACATATTCACACAAATTGCACACAACTTGACGATTTAAGGACGTGCTTGTAACAAAAGTACAAGCTTTTTTTATTTCATTAATTTAGTTCGAAGTTTTTGGGAAGGCTTTACACAATCAGTCTGCTAAACGCAAGCTTGTATTGACCCCGAGCCCACCTCTTGATGGAGAAATGCCAGTTCTACAGTACAATCTTGACCGGGAGTTTAACGTATCCACATAGTTTGGCGCGGCCAGCTTGGTGTCTGCGCGCCTGACCTTGTCTGGCTAGTCGCCAACTCGCCATCCCAGCCGAGGGCGCTAATTAACAAGCGTACGAAGCGACTCAAACATGTTGTTCCAAGATCTTTGCAGATCAGACCTTTACAGAGCAGCGCTCTATCAACCGATCTAACCAGTTTTACCTTTGCATATGGCGTTCAAATAAAGATTAAGTCGGATCTGTTGACGATGACGAGTTATACTGGATTGATATGCCCGGCGGTGGGTCTCTCAAACGCTGGTGAGAAAGGTAAGATTTGCCTACACAGCCGACGCGGAAAAAACAAAGCTTCTTTAATGAGCACATGTTTCACACAATACCACTGAATTAGATCAAGTTTATCCTGACCAAATGTGATCAATTCATGAAGTTACAGCATAACTGGGATTGGGCTGCACCTATGCCATATATTCACCAGATATCAAC
Source organism: Imbricaverruca yamaguchii (assembly GCA_034440575.1). Lineage (NCBI taxonomy): Eukaryota > Metazoa > Arthropoda > Thecostraca > Neoverrucidae > Imbricaverruca > Imbricaverruca yamaguchii. Next base: position 742,541 of record JAOTOL010001479.1, read on the forward strand.
AAAATGAGGATGGCAGGTATGCTGCACTTACATATTGTAAAAATTACAAATATAGGAAAGTCAGACGGGTCAGACGGGTTAAACAAGACTACAGTAAATGAAGCGGCAGAAATGCGTGTGTTTCCGGCATAAGTCCATATCGGAAGTACATCTATCCCAAATATCACGTGGCCACATGTCTCCCAAGATGAAGTGGTGTCAACTTTTCGAAATGAGGACAGTTCTCTGGAATTCGTTCATGACCAGATCTAAGCACATTAAAAATCACTTGCGCCCTATCTGAAACATCCTGATGTGGTATCAGGCACGTTCTATTCAGTAACTCCATATCTGTCGAATAACAGAGACCAAGCCCCGCCCGCCAATGGATGTGCGACCGACCGCGCGGTATCTGATGACTGTTCGGCTGGGTAGATCGTCGTTGGCTGTGGATGGCTGTCAAGGTCACGCTCCAGGGGCGGATACCGGGGGCTCTAGGGGCATGTGCCCTCATGAAAGGTGACTCCCCTTCGGGAAGGCTCGAGTGCACCCCTCGAATCATTAGGCCAGAGGTACCCCTTCATTTTGCACCCCTCGACTCTAGCCACAGGTGCCCATTGGAAGAGAAAGGCGCCTTTTCTTCAGTGTGCTCGAGTACACCCTCCCCCTCAAATTTTCAGACAGAAATCCCCCCCCGCCCTCCTCCATGTATTTTGGCAGCGGCACCCCTCGGAAGAAATTGCCCCCCCCCCCCCTCGACAAATCCCAACAACAATTCCTGGGTCCGCTTGTCACTTCGGTAGGATTATAAAACATTGCACAGAGAATATGCACCAATTCATTGCCCAAAGATAGCATTAAAATACAGAGCTGCAAGGTTTTTCCTACTCACGATATTGCGATTAAAAAAGGTTGGGCAGCTGTACGCCCCCGCCAAAGGTGCGCAAGGCAAGTTTGGTTCGTCTCCACTGCTGTCCAAGTTCCTGTGCCGAATCAGAAAACGAACTCTGCGTCTTTCTTCAATTACCGCTCCCTCAATAGCACCGTAACGGGAAATGTCATAGTAATTCAAGTAACATCGTGAAGTAGTGTCCACGCGCACCGGAGGCGGCACCCCCACCCTTCCTGCTTTCGACGATATCTAATAAACGGGTATGATGGTAGTGCAATCTTGTCTTTGTTCCAAACTGATATGCGGATCACATGCAAAAATCACTTTTGAAATCCGTTGGTGGAGATAGGGATTGCGGGACCATAAATTCTACCGGCGGCCGCTAGAGGTCTGTGACAGGACGTAGTCTGTGACAGGATGTGTAAAAGAGATGCATAGGAATGGTCGCCAACTTTCAGAGTACCAGACATAACAATTGTTCGAAAATGGAACGCCAAAAACCTCAGGATGACCTCGCGTCCGACGCCTCTACCACAGGGGCAGGGTTCAACGAACTGGAGTTGGCAAGTTACTTACACACAATTGCTAGCTGATACAAGCGAACGTCAGGGTTTTAACTGGCCGAACAAAACAAGCTTCGCCTACTTTGTCCTTAAATTGGATGATGATTAGACGAATGGATAATTAATTCAATTCCTTCAACTCAGGTATGAAGATCAATTGAGCATTCAAGCAGGTCGAGAACGGGGTCATTTTGCGCCCATAACTATGTTTACAAGAGGATTGGATTTTAGCTTTACGACTCACTCAGAAGCTTTTTTTTAAATAAATTTAATCCGAGTTGTTACTGGGGTGGCTTGAGGAACCAGGGTTCTGTTGCTAAGCAGAGCTTGTTGCGTGAACCCTGGCCCCACCACCCGATCCATGAACTCCAGTTCAACGGCAGAATTTAGACCGAAAGTTTAACGTGCCGCCAATGCACCGACACGGCCGCCCAGTAGCTCGTCCCCGGCCTTATCGGGCCAGTTGCCAACTGACACTCCCGGCCGGGGGCCAAATGCGAGCGCGCGAAGCGACTCGAACCCTGTGTTGCCAGTACAGGGGAGACCAGTGCAGGCCAGCACTCTAACCAACTGAGCTACCGGAGCGGCAAAGCTGAGGTCATATGGCGCCGCTTGCCTATTACCGTAGCAGGAAGAGCGGGTTTCATGGAGAATCGAACCGCGTACCTCTGGCGTTCCAAACGCTTACCTCAACCACTGAGCTACCAACTCCCCTATGTTTACAACCAATCCAAAGTGACGCTCTGGTTAGAAAATTACTCCCAGGGAGGATGACCTGTAATGATGAATTGGAATTTAGGAATGCGTCGACTGCCAAGGTCATTTTGCACCCACGAGAGGGGACGGTGACCTACTGCCGAATAGTTAATTCATCGTAGAGTGGAGGGGAGCAGAGCAAGACGTCAAAGCCAGCTATCACGTTTAAAAAAACCAACAACATTGCATGTAAAATGAAGAAATGAGAAGAATAATAGTTGCTACCAGAAGCGTTGTCATATTAGTATAAAAATGGACCTGTCAGTTTGTAGTCATGTGTGGCTCGAGAATGGCCTATCCACAAACGAGTAGCTACTCTCCTGCGCTTACCTCCTATTTTAACATGACAAAGCGATATCGATGTTTCCGGGCAACCAGCTAAGGAGTTCTCCGAATAACAGGAGGTGTCATAGAGTCGGCCCTGGTGTTGCAGCTGCGAAATGTCGTAATACGCCAACAAAAAGGCAAGCAGCGCAGACTGCAAGTCTGCTGACGTGGTATTGATGGCCTTGAATATACACACGGATATGTTGTGTTCTCGATTTTGGGCGCCCTCGCACACATCTCGCTGCCAATGACCCGAGGTGCAAGGCGAAGAAAGGTTCGTCCATCACCACAACACTGTCAGCTAAGAGGGGCTAAGAGGGGCTAACAGGCTTAGCGAGCATGACTTATCAGGCATGGGCGAAATAAATTACATATGAATATACCAATAGTGCGGAATGTTGGCCGGTGTAACGTAGAGTCCAAAGGAGCAGACCGAGGTAAACACTATCGCCCGAGGTGAAGCTGAGGGTGATAGTGCTTACCGAGGACTGTTCCAGAGGATTCTAATGACGTCACACCGGACAACATTCCGTCTTATTGCCAGAAAGCCATCCATACATTATTAATTGAATTGCACGGAAGTACTTCGCAATATAATCCCAAAGATATACGGCGAGGCCCATGTTTGGTTGATTGTCGGTAGTGCGACACATCGACCGCTGAGTCATGTAGCGTAGCCAATCTCTCACGCCGGTTGGTCGCGGGCGAAGAGCAGCGACAGGTGAGACTCGAACCCACAACCTTTCCATTGTGAGACGGGCAACTTACCCAGAGACTACTCGTCCACACAAAGCACATGTTTATTGAGCGCCATGATCAACAGTGAATTGGACAGACAGTCCTTTGCGGGCTATAGAAAGGAAGCCTTAGCATCCTAAGAGCACTTACACTCGGAGCAAATTTACATTTTCGGCTATTTTACTTTGATTTCACACATTTACCCGCCGAACTTAAACATATATTCGGGATACATGAATATGAAATCCAGCTTATATTGATTCTCTTCAGGTTCAGGCGTATGAAGCAGTCACTTCCCGCACATAACTACATCGCAAAATTATACCGAACTTGTATATATTGATTGAATGTATTGGTGCTTACGGGCGCATCGACTGCAGTGGTCATGCGGCTATTCATTGATTGATTGTAACATCTTACGTCAATGGCGAAGGGCAAACGAAGCATACATACCCATTTGATGCCAAACCGAAAATGAACTCGGCCACATCGTCAGTACACTAATTACAGCGAAGTTGGCACAAGCCATGATTTCAGAAGCACTGCGGTGTGTATGTGTGAGGGGGCTCCAGAAATGACAGCACAGATCAACGAAGTGGCACTTGTCGGTGTCAGCGGACCATGCAAACATGAGAATCCCGCGTTTCATCTCGCATCCAGTCATGTCAATTATATGATGTGATTGGTTTCCTGAGCCACAATATTCAGGCTTGCATTAAGCAGATCCAGATTCACTAATATATCTATATGAACGATATAGATATATCTATATCTAAAGCAACGAAAAATTCCGCAAAGGTGGAACGGACAACTGTAAAAAAGTACCTTGCTGCAATGGTATATATTAGTTATTGTAGGTTAGGGGCGCATCGACTGCAAAAGTCATATAGACTACATGTAATGCTATATGAGAACGTGACTTGGTAATGTCACAACCATTGATGAAATTGAGATATTATAGAGGGAGAGAGGGAGGGGGTAAAACACTTGATTACAAGTCAAGAGGTGAACGAACTGTATAATACTTCTCGGTTTAAATTACCGTGCTGTGATATGAGTTGGTTATTATCCCACTAGATTAACCAAATTATACAATACCGGAAGTGCACTAGTAATTAACGATTAAAAACATTACATATAAAAATTATGTATGCATTACCAAATGTTTAAGTTCCTTGAGATAACATAGGAGCAAACTCATTACTACTTCACAAATTTGTTCATCGCGCATCGCCACCCGTAATGGCTAAATTGTTTCAATCCGATATTGATCGATTATTTGGGCTTAAGGGGCGCCGACTACAAGGTCATTTAGCGCCCATTTTCAATCCGGTAACAAAATGCAATGCAATGCCCAATAATACCAGAATAAATGAACATTGCTTATCACCATTCACATATAAACAACACGATATCACATACTGGCAAAAAATTTTTTTATATATATATATAAATATATATATATATATATATATATATATATATATATATATATATATATATATATATCGCATTGTATTTATACAAAAGTACGTTTCCCAAATAATTCCGGTATAAAACATATGCGTATACAAAAATAATTGCTAGAACCGCAGTAAACATTACTTTATATACTTATGCACGACGAATAATAACTGATGTTAAACATGGTTAATATAATTTTGTATTAACCCATCCTGTATCGAGGGTTGGTCTTCAACCGCCCACACCCCACAGGTTTTTCGCGGATACTGAACGAACGGCGCGCGGCAGCGCGCCCAAATTTTGCACACCTTTTCCCACATCACTTTGGCATGCTGTTTCAATATTTTGAAGTCAGATTATCTAGGGTCAGAGAGTTAGCCAAGGTCAAGTGAGGTCACCTCCAAAAAAGTTAAACCAATCGACACGCTTTAACGGATGGATATTGTAATGAAACTTTCAGCGTTTGCTTATCTTTACGGATGCAACAAAACGTACGTGTTGATTTTTTTCCGTTTTTGACTACATATCAATTTTGCGTATTTGCCAAATTGCAGTTCAGATATAGGTTTCTGGCTAAAGTAAGCATTTTTATTGGGGCAAGTTGACTTCGAACAACGTTTCTCAGTCTGCTTTACCCATTGGAAAGGGAAAATTAAAGAAAACTTGAACTCAACATTAAAAAAAAAATATTTTGGGGGGCCAAAAAAATCGTAGCCCTGGTCGATTTCGCTGTCCACTTCTCATTTCAAATACATTTTTTTTATATATCCCAAAATGAACCCCCCAGAGTCAAAAACATAATGTAAGTTGTGAAAAGTCGTGAAAATATAGCCCCCCTGGTGAAGACACTTCTGGGGGAAATTGTTTTGGAAGGTGTATCCGGACCCTACTTGACGAGCGCTTTCCGATGACACCTCTTTCGCTTTCGTGCAATGCTTAGTTTGGATTTCAGAGGGGGTCTTCAACCGCCCCCCCCGAGACGGTGTGTGAGGATTTGACCGGAAAGACGGCGCGGGTTAACTCGAGCCACAGTTATAAATTATTGGTCAAATAGGGTGGAAAATACCACTTTCTGGACACTCAATCGACATCATTCTTCAAGAAGTATCCACATCTTGCTCCATGATGCGCGCTTAGGAAGTCTTCGTGTCTCCTTTCTAGCAGTATCTCGCTTATACGTATCGTGTCAATGCTCCTAATAAGGAATAGTGACACACGGAAATATCGCGACGTAATTTTGCGTAAAGGGATTAACTATGTGATATGGCGTACGGTATCAAATTATAGCATAGGTGATTTTCTCCCTGTCCTGAATATAACCCTTCCTATTATTCCCATCTCAACGCAAATGAAAAATGTACAGTCATAAGTACGTACACCATTGGCTCAAACTTGAGTCGGAAAAACATCAAAAGTACTTTAATTGACACTAATTCCATGGCAAACTTCGGCATCCTTCGGTGCCCGTTTCGACATCTCACACCTAACGAAAAACGAATACTTTAACCCTGCCGAGCCATCTCGTCTTTCCGGTCACATCTTCACACCCTGCCTCGGCGGTGTCCTTTTATGCCCCTCTAATTTCCAAACTGAGCGTTCCACGAAAAAGAAAGTCATAGGAAAGCGTTCGACCGATGGGGTCCGAAACCACCCCCAAAAGTGACACAATTAGGGGATCTATGTGAGCATGACTGACATGTTCTTGGCTCCGAGTTCATTCTGGAAAAGATTTGTAAAGCAAAAAATATTTGGAATCATAAGAAGGCAAAATCGGTCATGGCCTTAGAATTTGTGTGCACCAAAAAATGAACATCTATATTTCTTGAAATTTGCCAAAAAAAATTGTTAAATTTTCTTTCAGTTTTCCTTTTCTACTGGGTAGAGCGGACCGTATAACGTTGCTTTAAGCCAACCTGCTCCGATAGAAATGCGTACTTTAGCCAAATTCTTCGATTTTAGCCCTAATGGGCAAATCCGCAAAACTTGTCATAAAAAGCCAAAATTCATCTCGTGCGTTCCATTACATCTTTAAAGGTAAGAAACGCTGCAAGTTTCATCAAAATATTTTAATCCGTTAAAACGCGACGGCTGGTTGAACTTTTTTTTGGAGGTGACCTCACTTGACCTTGAATAACTCGTGGACCGCGAATGACATGACTTCAGAATTTTCACACATGCCAAATTACGCTTTTCTCACTATACGTGGAAAACTTCATGGGGGCGTAAAAACTAAAAGGCTTAATATATAATATTCTTTGCTATTGAGTGGTTGCGAGTTGTGCTATTGAGGTGCGTTCTCAGTCTGGTTTCATCAATGCTACACTCCCCTTGACGCTATCATTTTGCGATCCACTTTGAACGTCAACATTCTCATCACCTGTTAATTACCAGAGGACAATCTCTCTGAGATCACAAGCAGTGTAATGACACAGAATTTGTTGCGAATACACCTTTAGGTAATCTTATTGAAATATATTTCAGTTAATATATATTGAAGTAATTCAATTTAATTATATTTAATATCTCAGTCACCAACAGCTAACTGGCAGTCAGCTGACCGTTGTTGAAATACCTTGCTGATATAAAGACATCACCTTTGAGCTCAACAACTCGGTGATACTTCAGAAAAACAGCAAGGCTGTTGGTTTGAATCCCGCCCGCCGCTGTTCCTGGACCACGGCTAATTCGGGGGAGAGGGGACGAGTAGCCTAGAGGTAAGTTGCTCGTCTCACAATCGAAAGGTTGCGGGTTCGAGTCTCACCTGTCGCTACTCTTCGCCCGCGACCAATCGTCGTGAGAGATTGGCGACGCTACATGACTCAACGGTCGATGTGTCGTAAAACCAATAACCAACCTAATTCGGGTGAGAGATTGACAGACGCTAATATGACTATAGCAGTCAGAATAAGCCCTAACTATGGACGGAACTTTTCCAGTATGATTGGGTGCCACAAATTTTTCGTGTCATTCCTTCCAGTCAATGCTCATACGTCCTACGCTAAACCTTAACAGCGCAGACGATATTGGACCGAATCCAGAAGTTTCCCTGTTCAATAGTGATTCCAAGAAGCATTTTAGGTCAATTAAAATAATTATGCTCAAAACAGGGTTACATTACACGCAGACTGAACCACTGATGCTACAACTGTACATACCTCCATTTTGTTGCAGTGCAGTTTAAGGTTATCATTAGGAAATATTCTGGAACTATTCACTCGTTGGTTGTACGGTCGCTGATAGTGCACCGTAAATAGAAGTTGCCGCTAGAATGTATACATTCTAGAAGTTATCGCTATAATTATACATTCTATACATCGCCACTATAATTCAAATATTCTAAAAGGTATCGCTAGAATTTATATATTCCAGAAGCTATTGCTCGAAATCCAATGCACTGAGGGCATGAGGAAGATTACTACCCCACTGTTGATTGTGCTGCCCAATATCAAACAAATACATTTCAAATATGTACACGCATTGAAGAATTGTAACTGGAATTTGAATGGCATTTGCTTGCTCCATACCATGAGAAAGTTCCGCATGACAGAATTAGCAGGACAGAAAAACGGTTGACAGCACTCGCCAGCCTTCAGCAACTAGAGACCGACGAAAACGCATACATGAGACCATTTTGCATTTCTGCTCAGCCACCGCACAAAATCAGGATGCAGACGATACCCGTGCGGCTCTATATATGGGGCGTTTTGTTTTCTTGACGTACAAGGTTCTTGAGTACAAGGTTTCCTTAAGGCATATGTCTGAAGAAATTTTGCACCAGGAAATGTACATTTCATAAAATGTGTGACAAATATACGTGCTCAACCGATCGTACATAACTTTTTTTAAATGTTAACTTCCCCTTAAACCAACGGAATGGCAAAATGTGTGAACACATACCTAGGGATTGATGAATACCCAATATGCAATCTCGTACCATGTGATATGTCAGCGTTGGAAATCAAACTGGCATTTGTTGGTGTCATGCATACGGATACATTTTGTACTCCAGGATTGTGAACTCCAGGATTGTGACTGAACTAAATGAAGTATTTTGTAACTCAGGAAGGACATTATTTGGTCGAGTGCTACCACTCAAAGTCCATATCTGAAAACAACTAGCAGTTTCAGCAGGTTCTATGCACCGACCCGTCAATGACCACAATACAACTTTGAAAGGCGGCGCAAACCATACAGACTGCAGCACATAAAGGTGACATTCGGATCTGGATGTCCGTCGGTATTGCGCTAAAAACGTCTCCGCACAAATGGCGGCACCGACGGCACGTTAAAAGACGTTACATTTGTGTCAATATAGTCAATAATTAATTCAATATTTATTCGACATTGAATAAATATTGATTAAATATTTATCAATACTTATTCTCATACATTAAATATTTATATTAATAAAAACTTATTCAATGTTTGTTATTAGATATTTCCACCGGAGTGCTCACCAAGAAGGGTCAGAAATCCCTAGTTGGCAAATCTGGATGTACTTGGTATCGTGGGAGTAAATACTTCAATCCTTGTTTGGCCATTAAGGTGCTTTGAATATGCAATCAAAGGTCATTTTGTTAGAGACAACTTTTTACACATAGTGATCCCATTTAATGCAAAAAGTCGCTTTAGATTTAATCAGTGACTCCGGAGTATGCAAGTTCTCCGAGGCAATGACACCAAGAAACCAATGGCATTTGTGAACTGATGAATGACTGTCAAACAATTTGTTGGAAATGTGTGTGAAGATAAATCATGGGCCTTGAAATATAACTGCATTTGGCGTTCATCAGTGTCAGTGAAGGATCCGTAATACATGTTCCAATCTTACTTCGACCCATCTCCTGTTTGCCGGCCCGGTGACCGCCGTAGATCGTCGCTGGGGTAAGGGAATCCGACCCAGCTCTATTTTCCAGCAATCGCGACGTATTCCCGGTTCGAAGGATGGTGCTGGGTGTTAAATGCATGTGGTGTTTTGCCTTGGCTAGGCGGTTTTCAGGGATACGAGGTTTCGATTCCCCGCGGTGCCCGCCATGTCTGCCTAGGGTAAGAAGCAGGTAAGAACATTGGTTTTCAGCCCCACTAAAACAAGGTTAATTGTTGGAAAGTGCATGGCTATTTTTTGGTACTTCAGCTAAAAATTGTGTACTCAACTACAAAGAAAAAGTATGGAAACCCTACACTGATGTGTCATATCTATTTGGGTGCATTTCACGAACATGTTGCAAGAAAGCAGCACAGAAACCGTAAATAGGCTTGTAGAAGTTTTCCGGGGCCTGATCCCCATGAGCACCAGAGGCTTTCACTCATTCACACCAAAAGGTTCACAATGTTTGCATATGAGATGTCATATACAGCATTATACAAAATGCTTAGAACTTGCTTAACTGGGGTGCAAGTACATCGACCAACGACGGAGTATTTGTAAATACCTATATTGGTGATACAAGATGTCAATCAACCTTATTCCAAAACAAAAACAGAGGCGAAGTGAAATATGATTGCTCAACTTGCTCCAAATTGCCACCTGGTGAAGGAAGCCACGGGAAAAGGACGGTCGTAATTATCCCGCGCGACGCCGACCCGGTCACCGGTCAGTGGGTGAACCATCAGACTCAACAGCTTCAATGCTGCAGCAGCAATGTGATGGGTGCACACTAACTTCACATACACATCCTGGGTATGACTTGCATTACTAACAGCATGGTTTGAACTAAGTAGGAACCATATGCACATAAAAGTAGGCCTTCAAATTAGCACTAACCTGTCTAGAAGATGTTTCTTTGTTGATAGTAGAATTTGAATGTAGATACATTTGCTCACCAGCTTCTTAGAAAACCTGATCATCAGACTGAAACAGAAGCACATTGCAATCATCAATTTGCAGTATCAGCCAGTTTTTGCACCTACTGGGTTTGCCAGTTCAAAAAAGAACCCAAAAAATTGTTACCCAGAGGAAGGCTAATGCCCACAAACAAACAAACAAACAAAAAACTCCAAAAACACATTAGGATATGCATGCAGCACATCACAGGATGCATGTGACCAGGACATCATGTTCCCGAAACTCTAATAAGATTTTCATAACATGGTGACAAGGGCAGAATCTGATTGTCAGATGTCATCACAATATTCACTGATATTCAGAAGCCTTGGTGAAATTGTGGTGAACAGCCAGCACCCATCAACTTGCCATGGATTGTGTGGGAAAGCTGGCCATCCAGGTCAGCAGCCAGTGGTAGGCCTGAGATTGGAAGACCTATGATTGATCAAAATGATTCATAGATTCTTTTAGCAGTGTGATCTGATGAATGTAAGATGCTATTAACTGGAAGCATCTGGAAACAAACTAACAAACTAGACATATGTCCAATTGAAAGCACATGTCAAACTTTTCATTACCTACACATTAAAATATATAAATTTTGGGTACTCAGTTTCCAGTTATCTAATTAATTTTTATCTCACATACTATTTTCACATTTATTCATGCCAGACATATGAATATATTTGGGGAATAATCACCAAATGCCAAATGTAATTGGAAATTATCCATTAAAAATATGTAGGCACAACTCACTTCACAACTCGTTGGACATCCTCAGACTCCTTAATGCCACCATCAGGTCCCAGCAAAACACTCAGAGTTTTCAGCAGAAGCAGTGGATCAATACGAGGCTGAAACACAAGGTCATCTGAGATGGCACAGATCACACTATTTCATGTTGTAATCAGTTGTTTAATTTGTCAGACCAGAGCAGTGTCCTAAAATTACTTCACCATTAACTGTGTGGATGAAGAAAGAAGTTGCTTCGGAATAGTGAAAGATTGCAAGAAAATAAAGGATCCCCACTTAAGGATTAAAAAAGCAGAATGACTTTCACTTCAGTCAGATGCATTTTACAGTATTTCACAGTTGTGTGCATGATGACTGCCCATATATCATGTGGCAAACTCGTAAAAACTTAAGACAAGGATGAAATAGCACAATTCCATTAACTGTGAATTTCCAGGTCACATCAATTATTTTACACTGGACCAGAGTACCAGTCAAATTGAATAACATGAAAATGAAGAATTCAAAGAAAGAAGTTAAATATAAAAAGATGTAACAACCTAACATGGCCTTTCATGCAATAAACAAAGTATATTTTTACAATAAAAACCACCCAAGCAATTTTTATCTTAAAAAAAATCATGGTAAAAAATGTAACCCTGCCTAGCCTAAGCTAGACTTAACTGTCCGAAGAAAATGCTTAATATTTGCAGATTGATTCACCACCCCCAATCAAAACTAACAAAAAATACAACAAAAGCCTACCCAAAATAAACCCAACCCCTTTGTATGCTTCATGGAGGTGAAATGTGCATAAAACATGTCTTGTCCTTACCATAAACTGCAATAATATCCCTCCATCCTAGTCATTACCTTAAACTGCAAAAATGTTTCCACATAAACACCTCCCATCATCCCAACTCAAGGGACTTAGCAATAATCATGACCAAGATTGGAAAAATTGGTCATTCCTGGATGTTCTACATCCAAACACCACCCCTCTGGGAAGAATTATATTGGGTTTTCTAATTTGGGGATTGATTGGCACCATTTGTAAATAACCTGCTCTGAGAAGTGCTGAAGTCACTGGGATGGTGCAAGCCGAGATTATGTAATGGGTCAAAGTTGGAAGAAAAGTATCATCTCAGCATTTTAATATTCCAGAACATTCTATTCCACATCTGGCATCACAAAGCAAAAGTCCAACACCATGCCTACACAGCAGCCAATCATCAGGATCTGTGACATACCTCCTTAAATACCTTTGCCAGATTAACAGGTGGAAATTTCATATTTTGACCATCAAGATGCAGGCACATAAACAATTCCACAACACAATATAACACCATAATGTATCAGTTGTATCACACCAGGCACCATATGGGCTTGAATGAAAAGAACAAGTGTGGGCCCTAGGACACCCAGGTGCCTAGTCATTGGATTTTCCACAATTTATCTTACATTTTACTTGTCCAACCATACAAACAAATTAACAGACCATGCCTACTAGGTTCTGGCCATTAGAAGCAAATTTAGCATTTATTTTTAATTAAAAATTGGCATCGCCAGCAACCAGTTTCGGTTGAACATTGACATACCAAAACAAACGACATTCAAGCAAGCATCTGCCTACTAAACATTTCAAGACAAATGAACCACTCACCATGGCTAGCTGTTTCTAAAAAGGATCGTGGGTAGGCAATTGCGGCGAAAGCGTGACCGCTGCATGTACTGCCTAGACCACTTGAAATCTCCAGCACAGCGGAAGTTTACCAAGCACTCTACACGCATCGACAGACGACGGTGCAACCACTTACACACGCAACTCTACATTTGTAACCAACACAAACCTAACGCGGGACTCCCCCACTCCAGAGGGTAGCGGCGAAAATTGTCCCGTCTCCCCCTTCTGTGTTAGGAATATATTCAGAATCCCTTTAACCGAATCATTGTTTGAGACGTGACATCAATAAGCCTATCAATGTGGAGCAAACGGGGGGATTACGGCAACCGTCCAGTTTCCAGAATATCCAATATGGAGTCCTGCGACCATCAGCCAGGCTCAAGCGGAAATGAGGAGACGTGCCTTTTCTGATAAAGGTCAATATTGGCCTGCTTTCACTCGTGGCTCTCATTTATTTTGTGATAGCATAGGTTTCATATATGATTATATAATTCATGGCATTAGTATTTTCTTCATTTTTTCCTTGAGTATTCGAATAACCGATACAAAATCGTTCATCTACAAATTTTAGAATATATAAAAAGTATTTTGGAATCCAATGGCATTGATCGTGTTCACGTCATCACGAGTTACCCATAAGTGATTTACCTGTTTTGGGCCGGGCCACGAATTATTATGCGATTTATGCATAATTTTATTTAAGCATTTTTGGATGGTTAGCATTTCAGACACAAGTAAATGTGTGCGCATGCTTTTCCACCTCAGAACAAACGCATCCTAGTTTTTATCCCGAAAATTTCGAGAAAGCACAACTTTGCACCTCCCAGAGAAACGATGTTCCCAGATGGATTTGAATCCCTCGCTGAAAAACTCCATTCTCAGATAATTTCAGGATCTTCAGCGATACCAAAAAGTAATTCCGTTTCCATATCCAAAATCTGTGGCGACATTACAGATGTCTGAATGAGTGATGATGACTGGCTTCATATCTTTGCTCCCCTGCTCGGGGACGTATTTAAAAATTAACCAAGAGGAGTGGAACCATGACATTAAAGGGGTGCTGTGTGGTGAAAGTAATAGCGGCCCCAGTGACAGCGGTGGTATCGAGCGCATGGTATTGACACAGTGGTAGCAGCGGCAGCAGTCCAAGTAGACCGGCGGTAGCGGCACCAGTAGTAGCGGAGGCAACGGTTCCAGTGACAGCGGCGAGAATAAGGTGACGTGTGATGAACGCATGGTTACTCACTTCAACATAACAACGTTTACGACGATCCGGTGGGGGTACCAACGGCGACGGTTGTATACGGTCCCACAGGGAATACCAGCATGGAGGATACCCTCGCAGATCTGAACAGAGATGCTACATAACTTCTAAAGCTAGGAATCCCTTACATCCACTCCGTAGACGCCAGCACTGACCCCAAGCCTGCTTCGCAGGTCAAGCCCATTCATGTTTCGCACGAATGGCTCACATCGAACAGGCTGCAGAGCGCGCTGGAGGTCGTCTGTACGCCGGAGCAAGAAGGCAAGAAGGCAGACTGGTGGCCTGGATCGAGCTGATGACAGCAAACTTACAGGTAATTTGTGTATTTTTTGTTTTAACGCTGCCGGTAGCTGGTAGGTGTCTACAAGCTGAGACCTCAGTTGACTTTTTGCTCTACACCTCTTTCCACATTTGGCGCCCGCGTTGTATGGTTGACCTTGAAGGTCGTTTTTAGACTTGCCTGGAAGTGGACGGAAGCCATTGGGAAAGTACCTGGGTATCGGCTGAAGATCATTCAGCCGGAGGGAAGTGCATTTGAGCACACTGAAGCCACCGAGTACATTTTTTTTTTTAATTTGATCCGAGTTGTTGCTGGGATGGCTTGAGGAGCCAGGGTTCTATTGCTAAGCAGAGCTTGTTGCGGGAACCCTGGCCCCACCACCCGATCCACCAGCTCCAGTTCAACGGCAGGATTTAGACCGAAAGTTTAACGTGCCGCCAATGCACCGACACGGCCGCCCGGTAGCTCGTCCCCGGCCTTATCGGGCCAGCTGCCAACTGACACTCCCGGCCGGGGGCTAAATGCGAGCGCGCGAAGCGACTCGAACCCTGTGTTGCCAATACAGGGGAGACCGGTGCAGGCCAGCGCTCTAACCAACTGAGCTACCAGAGCTACCAGGCACATTGAGCCCTTCCTTCTCAGGATGTCGCCTTTTCCTTTCTTCCTTTTCTAGGATAGGGGCTTTTCAGCCTCTTTTTCTTCGAGGGGTGCCCTTGACTTAAAAAAGAGATATATATTGAGGAGGGGGCACCTTCCATGGGTGGCACATGCCTTCAGCCCCATGTATCCGCCCCAGACTGTTAATACGGAGCTTGCATCTTTACATATTTCTTATCTTAAGCTTCTTAACCGATCTTTATTTGACCTTGAGGAACGAAGGTAGCATTCGGAATTAGCGTCTTTAACAGAACTGTGTAGGTATGTGGTTTTGATTGGGATCTTTGCCATTTTAAACCTTACCTTAACCATAATTGAGCCTCATTTAACTTTGTTTTTCGTACCGTTTCTCTACAGCAGGTTTCCGACTGTGTGGCCTTGATCTGACCATGATGTATGACCTTGATACGTGAATGTAGGTCATATTCGTAATCAACGTGTTGGAAGGTACGCGTGTGCCTGGCTGCCATAAAGATCCCAAGTCGTCGCTGATTTCGTCCCTGAACAGAGGCGCGGCCAACGGAACAGGGGCCAGGGGCTGCTTGCCAAGCACCCAAAGGTACAATAGATAAAACGAGAAATTTTTTAATCGTTTTTTTGTTTGTTTTTTGTTTATTGAGTGGTTCTCGACTCACTTTTTGACGATCACGGTTAATGGCGCCCCCCCCCACACACACACTATTCCCCCCGTGGGCCGCGGGATTCGGGAATGTCCCGAGTGGTGAGAGTGCTGACCTTTGATACGCAAAGCTCTACACCATAACCACTCGGTCATCCCCGCCCGGATACATTTTGAAATTTTACCACGCGAAAAGAAAAACTAGCTTTCCACGCGCATTCCGTGCCGAAAGCTTCCTATTCTTAGGATGATCCTAGCTGCGCCACCTTCACTGAATATACACATCCAACTTTACGGACGCCATATTCCGGCATCCTCAGAACGGTCACCGTTCTGCTAGGTGCCAGCATGTTGCGAACAAGCACATCACTACTAGGTGGCAGGACCTTGGGGACGACCACCTCGCTACTAGGTGGCAGCACCTTGGGGACGACCACCTCGCTACTAGGCGGCAGCACCGCGCGGGCGATCTCCGCGCCATTAGGCGCAGCACATGGAGGACGGGAAAGCTTGACAAGACCTGACATTGCTGCCGAAGATCAAGCCAAGAAGCTGCCCGCCATCCCAAGTCCCTTCCAGCCCACCCCAGCTGTCTTGTCGGTGTCCTTCCCAGGACATCCACTAGCTGGTTGTCAGTCGGACCAGCTGACTTCCGCCACTAGCTGGTTGCTCTCAGGATTAGCCGCCGCAGCTCCCCTCACATCTCCCTTCGGCCCAGCGGCGCTCTCGGGCGATAGTTAACCAGCCGATATCACCGCATGGTGTCAGGCTGGCAAAATTAACCCACACACACACACACACACACACATACACAAACACGGACGCCGTCGGGAAACCGAGTTGTAGCGGCGGCCAGCATCAACTGATTCATTTTCCATCCCTCCCTGTAGGTTAGGGTCGGCTAGAGGCGAACAAGCACATCACTACTGTCAATGTTCATTGGCAGCCGGGGACGTCATCTGGGCGCTGATTTGGGTTCAACAGATTACCACGACAGCAAGAAATGGTACTTTTCCGCGTACGTTCCTGGCTAACAAGTATACGTGAATGGTGCAAATTATATGTCATCTGGAAGCATGTTTAATGGTATTTCGATAATCATGGGAGACTTTCACACCAATGTGTTAGTTATTGTGTAAAATGGTGTTATTTAGACCCATGTCATATCCATCGACACTATTTAACTTAAGCGGGCCGAGCGACTCGGTGTTGGTAGCGCAGTTGGTAGCGAGTCTGTTTGCCGACTCGGAGGTACCCGGTTCGAGCCTGGAGGCCGGCAGCTTCTTGTGCGCGTCGTGGGAAATTCTTCTAATAAGCGACAGTGAATTAAGACAATGTTCACATGGGACGATCTTTTTCATAAAGAGAAGGGAAATATTCTGCAATATTCAATATTCAGATATTCTGCAAGGCTGGGGTTCTGCCACCTTAAATTTATGGTTGGGCACTTCTTCTAATCAGCCAGGCATAGGAAATACGTAAAACGTCACCGCTTATGGCAGTGTCCAGGCCCACAGTCCCTTCCTGACACGGGCAGCGGACCATCGGGGGTGGGACAGGAGACAGGATCCCCTGAATTTAATAATTTGTGGCACTACGGCAGTGCATTGCAAATATTGAGCTAGAAACTAACGGTTGCCCTTTCCCCTCCCACCAGTACACGCCGACCAACTAGTCCCTTCTCCTCGAGGTGTGCATATAATAACAGTACATGATTATCAAGGTGACAAAACCAACAATTGTGCATGCTGCCGAACAGTCAAATGACTGGACCTGAGCTGGAGTCAGAGCGATGCCAGTTCTAAGCTCGGCTCCACGCCTTTTACGATACACGGCGAACACACGCCACCAGGACTGCGACAAGCATTGCTTTGACAGGAGCAGACGTTTGCTGAAATATTTCGGTGGCAATCCTGAACTTTCTGGAGTGCCGGCGCAAAATAAGAAATCACGCTTTTCGTACCATGAACGCTCGATTTAGATTCGGCAACAACTTTGTGGAACCCGTAAGCGCTAAGACGGATTTTAGATGCCCGCATGAGGATTTCGGTTCGATTATCATGCATTGTCAAAGGCAATGGGAACTTGGCAAGATTGGGGAAGCATCCCCGTTCATTCCCCACCGTGGCTTTGCCCATGTTCGCACACCGTTATTCGGCATTTTCAGTCGAAATGAATTGGCTGCGTCACTCACGCCATGTGAATCAAACTTCTGTCATGCATGCAATATTGCAGGTGTAACAGCAATTTCTATGCCAGACCAGCTCGGAAGCAACTTTAATAACAGTTTAATTTGTGGTTGGAATGGAAAATTACTATGTAATACCATACATCTTTTGAATTAAGTGTGTTCTATTATTAACTAAAGAAAATATTTTCCTTTCAAAATATGATTTCTTTATTCGCGTCGTGCAACCTGGAATGCCACCCCGGTAGCTCAGTTGGTTAGAGCGTTGGCCTGTGCTGGTCTCCCCTGTCCTGGCAACACAGGGTTCGGGTCGCTTCGCGCGCTCGCGTTTAGCCCCGGTCGGGAGTGTGAGTTGGCAGCTGACCCGATAAGGCCGGGGACGCTACCGGGCGGCCGTGCCGGTGTATTGACGGCACGTTAAACTTTCGATCAAAATTCTCCCGTTGAAAAGGAATTCGTGGATCGGGTGGTGGGGCGAGGGTTCACGCAACAAGCTCTGCTTAGCAATAGAACCCTGGTTCCTAAAGCCACCCCAGCAACAACTGGGACTAAATTTTAAATAATAAAAAAATAACGCATTTTGCAGTACAGCACGACATAAATGCGGCAACAAAAGTTGTTTATCAATCAGACTTTAATACGAGGAGCATGCATCTGGAGAAGACGAGACTGCCAAGATTGATGAAGCCCTCACTCCCACTGCCGATTGTTTCTCGGTTGTGTACTCTGTGGTGGAAGTGAATGTGCATTTTGGGCGCATGGACTGCGTTCGTCATTTTGCGCACATGAATATATATATTCCGGCGCCCAACAGAGTGCGTATTAAAACGATATATTGAGGAAGCACAACGCAAAACATATATTGGGAGAAGCAAACACATGAAGCAGAAAAAGAACCTTGGGTTCCTTTACGACGCAATTAACTGCTAGGCCATATAGCGTCGCCAACTTCTCAAACCGATTGGTCGCGGGTGGACTCGGTAATTCCGCTGGTTGCGGGACTCGAACCCATAATCTTAAGGTCAAGAGCCCAACACCCTACGGACTAAGCTACCGCGGCTCCACCAAACGCGAGACATAAGAGGTTATCAGTAGCAGGTGCAGATAAGCCACGGTACTTAATGAGATTGCATTGCGGCAATGCATTACAATACCTAACATTACAGTACGTACATATCTGGCACCTTATAAAATCGGACGAACTGGCAAGAATAGATGGAACATCCTCATCGTGACATCTGTGGCTGAGAACAACTCGACATGCGTACATACACAGACTACTCACGAGCACCGTAGTGGGACGATGAGTACGTGTAAACCTACAGGCTACCCTCTACCGACTTCACAAACACAGGCACATATTAGTTGTTGAGCTTGACATTCACTCGGTGCGACTGCAACACGCACGTTTAGTCTCGTGTATTATTTGTTTTTTGAATTATTTGAATTATTTCAAACTTTCAATGACCTTTGGATGTCTGCTGAGATCGTTGGGTTCTTGGGCATGGTGAACACAAAACGCTGCATCCATCTATCTGAATGTGTGGAAGAATTCCTCTGTGGGAACCGTCAGGCCGCTAATGCTTAGGAGGCGAGTCCAGAACGCTTCTCGTGGTTCATCTTCGGGATACGCAAATGGGTGCCCAGCGATCGGTCCGCTGGTTTCTTTCTGGCCATGGACCAGGCCACACATAATTCCTCCCCCCACCGCCACGCTTAGCATTTAACATTCCTTCAATTCACATCATTATCTGATGTGATTTGAAGGAAGCTGATATTCATTTCTATGGGAAATGAAATCTCAGCAAATCGGCAGTTCAAGTTCATGTGCTGATATCTAGAAAAAAAAGTAATTTCACTAAAAAATAATATTAATATCATTCAACTAAGATTTTTCAAACACTAGGAAAAACACTAATGTTGACAATGACAGTACATGCTATCCCCCACGCCATAAGACATAAGAGGTCATGTAAAGTGTGGGGAGAATATGGAATAATATGGAAAATATGGAAAGTGTGGGGAAATGGGATTTTTGGTGACTAACAAAGAACACTGATGTCAAATTACAAAAATATCCTAACTGAATCTAACCTAAAGAACTGATGTTGGACCTCCTAAAACATACTTATGTTCGGTCATCTAAAACCTACTGATATTGTATGCTGGATGTTGAACGTGATTCACGAAGGAAATGGTAGATCCGTTGTACCTTAATTACACACTCGCATCAATTGTGCACCGTATATTAATTTACCTCGTGACATGGAAACTCAGTTAATGGAAGCATACATTTTGTATCCTAGGCTGAATCTGTTATTATTACTCCATGTAGAAAAGGCTGGCAATTATTCTGCTGGAATATCATGATAAAAATGTTAGAAATAGCTACATGCAAATATATGTATTCATTTTTCTTGTATAATTAAACCTGGTTTTGGCTTTCCGTGCATGACTGCCTATCCTGTCTTCTTCTGATCTTTCACTACTCCCAAGTAGCCTTGTTCTTCATGCAACACAGTTTATGGAAAATTATTTTCAGGAAACTGGGAAGAAGTTGCTAGGAAGCTTCAAGAGGTTCAGAGGTTTAGTAAGCTTTGTCCATATATCTGTCTAAAACATTATCTTCATTGGGGCTTCTTATATATAAATACCAAGGTTTTTGGAAGTTGGAGGATAGAATAGAAACAACAGTGTTTTTCCTGAAAAAGAGGAAGGTTAGGTTTGGACTGGGGAAGGATTGTGGTGATAACTCAACCAGCATTGTTGCATATGTGATATCAAAGATATTCAATGGATGACATTGGTTTGGATGCACTGTTTATACATTTAACATTATCCTTCATTACCAATTACCCCACTCAAAGCAACACATTTCGCATTACTTCACTTACGAACTGAAAAGCATGCATTTGCGCTGGAATACAATGGTCATATTATCTTAATGACTTTCAGAAACATGCATTTACAATTTTTTTCTTGAAATGCCACCTCAACTAAAATGCAAATCTTCTTCTGCAGGTGCAATTGTAAAAACCTGCCACAGCTCCAGCCTTGTCTCTTTTCAGAAGAGAACATAAATTAGCTTCCAATAAAAAAAAACATTCATGAACAATTCGATCTGAAAATTGAGGAAGCTAAAGAAATGCCTAACTTATCCAAACCTCATTTTAGCTTTGCCTAAGAAAAAATGTGCAAAACGTCACTTGTAAACACTCAAAACTGCAGTAATGAACCCTTAAATCACATCTCACACAGTACAGGTGAGAGTGGTCACATTTTAACCACATCAATCAACTTTGCATTGGAAAGGCATATCAAAAATCCAAATATTAACTAAAAAGTACATATTTCCCTGAAAATTTATTTTAAGGTCTGATAATCTTTTTTTTGCAATTACACCAGTACTTTTAGTGGCTACTAATAATTTGTACCACAAAAGCTACAGTGAAGTAATCCTGCACCACCACTTTCATGTTCAGAATATGGCACAACACTACAAAACAATTATATGTTTTAAAGTAGCTCTATGTGAGTGGTTTTTTTTAGATGACTTAGATGAGAGAACCATCTGAATATGGATACCATCTTTTTTTTTAAATTTAGAAAAAAGTAAAATTCTGGTTTGGCCCCCAAAAAAAGGAGGAGGGGAAAATTTTTTCCATTATTTAGGGTTTTGAAACCCCCCCCTCCCCCTCCCCCTCCCCCCCCCCCCCCCAATTAATAAAAAAGAAAAACAAAAATAAATATAAAAATTAAGAAGGAAAAAAAAAAAAAAAAAAAAAAAAAAAAAAAAAAAAAAAAAAAAAAAACATTGTGGGTATAAGGCCTTAATTCGCATAAATTGTCTGAGGTGTGTTCTCAATATCAACCACGCCATGGATAAATTAATTATGGGTATGGTGCCTTTCGGTTCAAAGCCACCAGCACGCTAGCAGAATAAGAAAAAATATTCAAGCTTCAATGAATGACTAATATGCTTTACAACCAACGGGAAACTAACCGTGAGAAAAGCGCCATAATTGTGCTAAAATGAAAGCACCATATTCAGTAGATTTATTGGTATAGTCCAAAACTAGAATATAATCCAGCAGTATTCTGGAATAAAAAAGCGCTTCTGGTATATGACGTCAGTTGGCGTAGGTTTTGTCTAGTTTCAACTAACTATACTAGAACAGCCAACTTTGGAGTACCTGTTGTCTCTAATTATCTTGGGCTAGAGGTACCTTTCTGGTTTAAATGATCGAGCTAGAGATCTTCGCCTCTGATCGACGTTTCCCATGATGGAAGAAGTATTTATTATGAGGTCGTTTTGCTTCTTAACATACCCAGTCAATGTGTTTTTCCTAGCCATCCAGACATATACGTACATCTTGTTTCAGTACATGTATCAGAAGCATACCGAAGCAATTTAACAGCTATGATCGAGGGGACAGGTGGGGGGCTGAAAAAAAACCGGTACCACTCGAGGTAAAGTCCATAGGTTTTAACATTGCCCTGCCACCTACGAACTGTCCCGTCCCCGTCCAAGGATTGAACCAGACAGAACAGTTCCGTTTTCCGGAGCAGTTTGTGGCGCATGGCACGGCTCACATCACAGGTAACGAGACATGGCTGACGTCACGTGAAAGCTCCAAATGTTGGCTATCCGTTGGGGAGAATTTCGTTGCGGTCGGTTCAACGTGCTGCGCGTGTGCGCCATGGTGGTTCTGAGAGAACGGGTGTCCGGTGAATCACTGGCCGCTTGGGTTTCGCACTCCCCTCACGTGAACTCTTTCGCATCTCGCAAACTCGAGATAGAACCTGGACCAGCAGCCTAGTGCGTCGCGAGGCAGAACACCATCGAGAGGCTTCGGCGCCACGGGCGTAACTCAAAGGTCACTGCCTACGTGCACCAGCAATGGGGCAACACAAAAGGTGGATTACGCCGAAGGCGTGCTACGCCAGCATAAAGACATAAAGACATAAAAGATTAGTGCAACTGTGAGTCACATGGGCCCTTCTTGGTTGCACTCTGTACACTGAACCAGTTGCCCACCAAATCTGTCAATCAGCCCTCTCTGTAATACTGAAAAGCAAGCCCTCTATTCTTATAATGATTGTCTATGCTGTTTTTAAAGATGTTCAATGTGCTGCTACTGACGATGTTTTCTGGCAGCTGGTTCCAGTGCTCTACTACCCTGTTGGTGAAGAAAGTTTGCCTTAACCTTGTTCTGCGGTGGTTAACTTTGATTTTGAATTTATGACCTCTAATTGCATCATTTCTGTTAAATTCAAACATTTCCCCAAGGTATCCCCTCTCCAGACCATGGACAAATTTAAAGACCTCGATGAGATCTCCTCTCAGCCTTCTATATCTAAGTGAAAACATATTCAATTTCTTCAATCTTTCCCCATATGCCAGGTTGCTTATGCCATTAACCATTTTTGTAGCCCTCTTTGTACTCTCTAAAAGCCAACAATCTTTTTCATAGCTAGGAGACCAAGCTTGGATGCAGTATTCCAAATGTGGCCTGACGTATGCACAGTAAAGCTTCCTGATCACTTCCTCACTTCTGTATGATACATTCCTATTTATTGCCCCGAGCATTCTCAGTGCCTTCTTCCTGGCTTCCTTGGTATGTCCTGATGGTCTGTTGGACAGCAGCGCCAACGCCAGCTCTCCAACCAAAAGGGCACCAAGCACACGGAGGACACCGACCACAAGCCGCTCGACCAGCTGCCACCATCTCGTCTATTCTGCACTGCGGACTCTCAACTCTACCCTACACTGCCACCTCTTTACCCTGTACTACCATCTTTGCTGGATCTACAACTTTACTTCAGGTTGGTCCGGCGGTGCCGCCCCCCCGCCCCAATACCGCCAATATATGTAAGGTGTACTCCTTTCTCTCCTACTCCACCACCAAACCCAAGACCCACGCTGAACACTCCTACGCACCATGCCCAAAAACACCACAACAAGCGAACCGACAGGTGATTTCTATCTCTGCCGCCGGGTCGATGGTCGCCCTAGGACAATGGTCATAGGGCTACCATCGACCATCTCCATCTTCCGGGGATCAAGGCTGCAGCCTTGATCCCTGGAAGGTGGAGACTGAAATCATCCGTCAGACACAAGCTCCCCTACATGCTCGCCATCAAAAATATGTGGAGCTCCTGATCCAGGCCTGCAACACTTAGGACGCAAAGATATCCAGATACACACCACAACACATCTCAGGGGATCATACACGCATGGGAGTTAGAATGGATGCCAGAGGAGAGATTGGTTCGCATATCTGCGAGCCAGGAGATCTCCTCGGTATACCATCCTCCTCCCCCTCCCCCCACAAACAAACCAAACACTCACATTCTCATCCTGACTTTCACATCCAGACAACAACCCACACATGTCAAAGCTGGTTACATCACATACAAAGTAACACCACACGCACCCCTCCCTCGCCGCTGTTCCCTTTGTCAAAGATATGACCGCACGAGGGGGCTGCAAGCACACAAACCGACATGTGACCTCTGTGCCGGCCCACACAGCATCAACGACTGCAATAGTGGAACAGGGAAATGCGTGGTCTGCGGCGGGGACCATGGCTCCCGGAACGGGGCTTGACCTCAGTGGAGGAAGGATAAAGACATTCTCCGACTTATCCACATCGAGGACATAGCCCCGTCGCGGGCACGGGTGTGTGGTGACGAGCAGTACCCGCTGCTCCCCGCCCGGTCCACACAAACACACACACAACATACACTCACCCCTCAGGAAACCCAGACGGACCCTACAATAGTCATTCGGTCAGAACCCACAACAAAATGCACGGCACAAGCACAGGCACCTCTCCTCATACCACACCGCGAAGCACACAAACCACCACCCCTATCACTCCTCCCAGAACCACCCCAAGAACCCCAAGCACCACCTGTACGACGCAAGAAACACCCCTTCACTATGGACCAATAACAGACTCAGAAGACGAATGCTTTAGCTCAGACACCGCAGGAAGCACTCCACAGACCACCCAGACACGAGCAACACGAGCAACCAACAAAACAAGCACTACATCCACCAACAAACCAAACACAACAACCATGAAAACCAGAACACGTAACAAATCCACTCGACAATAGACAGTATAGGAACAAAGACATCCGAACAATTCCTCAACCCAATCTCTCCCAACTCTGCCCATGGCATGAACAAACAAAAAAATGGAAAGCGAAGCAGGCTGGTGCTAGGCCGACACCAGAACCTGAAACAAACGTCAAAAGCAATGATACCGAAAAAAGCAAAGAAACAAAAAGAACAGAAAAAAACTAGGTACAGAAAAAAAGAACGAAGTAACAATAGGGTATGATATGACAGCCGTGTATGACATGTTTCTTGCAATGTTCACACTAAAGACGATGACCCCCAACCCCCTCCCCCAACTACTACTAGGCACCGTCCGGACCACCACCTCTAACCGACCTCAACCGACGTAAGCAGCCGATACCACCTATCGGTGGCAGGCTGCTATAATTCACTCATCATCATCATCATCACTGGCCGCTGATCGAAAGAGCACGCAAAATTGCTATTTTTCCTTCGGAAAATCACTAATTTTTGTGCTCCACATTGACCCGATTCAGACCGCGATATCTCGACAACCAATGGACCGATCAACACCAAACAATGTCTCAGTGTTGCCACGACAATTGTCAATATCGCCGTGGCAGCGGTTTCCGAGTCACGCCCCACGCGCACGCAAGGGGTGTGGAAAACGAGAGCGACGTTTTTCAGCGTTTCTGACGATTGGGTCTGGTTCTCGGAAACGGTTGAACTTGGCGACTCGCCATCACTTTCACCCCATGGCCCCATGCACCGGTAACAATTTTCCAATTGACGATCAGTGGCTGCAGTGCGTGCGGGCGCCGTCATCGTGACACGGGCTGCACGTGTTTCGGTCCGTGAAAAGGGCTCAGATTTTCACTGTCTGCACACCACTATTAAATGGCATTTCGCGGAGAACGTTGTATACGCGGATAGCCTCACTCTTTGTGATGCTCACGATTCCTTCGGATTTTACCCATCGCAAAGAGTTTGGTCGGAATCGTCGATGCCCACAACCATTACCAGACGTCACTTTCGGCAATCTCAAACAGCAGGCGGAGACTGGACAGTGTCCTGTCACCGTCCATGAATTGAATCCGACGCAACAGTTCCGTTTTCCGGGACTGTTTGTTTTCAAAGCTAGTTTTAGTGGGTACGTATCTGCCTAATAAGCATCAAGGCGCTGTTGAAGCTGAACTTGTGCATGGTTGCACATGCGGCGTTTCGTCTCTGAGAGTCGGGACAAGTATTGGAAAAACATGGCCTTGTCTATGATGCTGGCCGCCCAGAATATTTATATCTCCGGGAAGTCACCACTTTTTTTCTAAAAGATGAATTAAGTCTGAAAATGACTATGATCTCCTTCCTGTTTGGTCATGATCATGGGAACATGGAAACATGGAACATGACCGTGAAAAGTACAAAAAGAGTGTTTGATGACAGAAGTAAATCACATCATTCTTCAACCTGGAATACTACACAAATTCCCAAATTCCCATTGTCTGTTGCATAGTGTCGCGCATAGGTGAGGGTTTGATTTGCAAGGTATCAGCGTAACGATAATGTCACAAGAGAATAAAGACTATTTCTTTTCGAGTTGCAGCGATTATAATTTATATCATCATCCACCTCACTGCATGCTTCAAAATTGCACCGTTCGACGTGCCGCGGTGAGTATAGGTGGGTGCATTGCATTGCAATGTATTTTCATAATCACGCTATGCAGCGTGTGCTGAGTGAAATGATCGCTGCTACTCCCTAAAACCGGTTACTATTAGTTTCTTTTCATCTAATTATGCATTGCAAATAAAGCCCGCAACCGTACTCGTCCGGCACATCGAAATGTGAACTTCGAATGTGACGGGTGCGATGCGTGTTGAGATAAGTCATCGCTGCACTTCTTGCTGCTTTTTGTGCCATCCCTGGAAGACGTGAGACCAATTTTAAACCTGAGGGAATGGTTGGAACCTATCGCAGGTATTACAGCCGCCATGGGTGAATACCTCTTGTCGGACTTGGAAAATTAACAATGCATTTTTGGCTTCAAAATACTTTCTGTGTTCCAGGCCTGAGCGCAAAATTTACTTTGGGCATTGGGCCCAGAACCACGTACCCATCCTTCTGAATTTCCACCCGTGTCAGCTGCATTCTTTCTCTTGCCATTCCTTCAGATTTGCATTGTTTTCCAGAAATACGGCGTAAGCTTTATACTTTGGGATATTAAATATTTTCACACTCGCATCCTCTTTGCGATATGCAGATGTGTTATACATTTTTGGGGTTATAGGGTTATTTTTGGGGTTATTTGGGGTCATAAGTGGTTGGGCAAAACAAAATATGCAGTTTGTAACAGCAACGTTCCGGATGATGTTTTAACTTGGCTTCAGACAAGTTAGTGTCCGATTCACGGTTTAAACAATTGGTTCAAATTCATTGGAGGAAAAGCTGAGCCAAAGCTAGTCCCATTGGTGTATATTTCTAAAAAATATTTGTTGAGGGGGTGCAAAATTCGTGGAGATATTGGGCAAGGCCAAATGGATTGAAGACACATTCCATAGAGTTCCATCCTAAAGGTTGAAGTTATGCGGGGTAACAAAGCCAACATTATGTAGGCACTTACCAACTTAAGGAATATAAAACAGCACCCTTGGTTAGTTCTGATTCTCGGAAACTGATGTTTATCCTCGTTGAAGCGGTGAAGCTTTAGTGAAATATTAGAAGTACCCAGCAATGTTAAGGCTAATGAATTTAAAATAGATTAAAGTGGTTTCATCAAAGGATTACATGCTGAATACGTATTGCTGGTAAAGCTGACCCTTCATTGGAGGGGAACTGTACTCTTCAATGTTCCGATTCTGAGCCAAAGCATAATTCATGCAATAGTCGATGCTCGCTCAAAACTTGCCTTCCTAAGTTGCATGGATGTCACCACTGCAGTGAATGATGGGAACGCGTCCATTTCCAACAAAAAGTTGCTGCATACCGTCCCCACGCAGTGAAAGGCCCGTGTCCCGTGGGGCTTGTCGCAATCTCAAACGTGTTGGTGCAGATAATTTCTCCCAAAGTAAATACTCGGACGATAAAAAGAAAATTACTACGAATAATGATATAAAAAAAATCGTGGAAGCTGTGAAGTAATCCTGAAGTACCCAGGATGCATGAATTTACCATTTTACCATCGTGACGTTTTTAATGATACGCATCTTCAATGAACAACCCCATTTATTCAATGAATACTCCTGTGAAGGCCGACAATTCATCACAAAGAAACTGCTCCTTCCTGGGTGAATGTCTCCACCCCACTGCCTTGCCCATCACTCTAGATGACAGCTAATATGATCGAGCGGAGCGACTCACATTCTGAGAATGGTAGCGTCTACTTTTTATGCGGCTCGCTGCATCTGAACGATCTTAGGAAGGTCAACAGCCGGCTCGCAGTGATTAACTGACTGCGCCTCGTGGAGCCAGTTCCAGCTGGCCGCCCTGCCGTTGGCAGACTGCATCATATCCACTTCAACACACGGGCCGCAACCAGGTTGTAGCACGTACACTCTATGTCGTCACTGGTACCCAGGCTTTATCGCCTCCATTTGCCACGTGACTGGCGCCCAGGCTTATGCAGTTCATCACGTGGCCGGTAGCCAGTCTTAATCACCTCCAGCTCATCGCGTGGCCGGTAGGCCTCATCATCGCCAGTCGCCATCCGATTGGTACGGGGGCGTCACCACCTCGAGTTGTGATGTGGCCGGTACCCGGGCGTCAACACCACTGGTTAACACGTGGCCGGTATCCGAGCGTCAACACCACTGGTTAACACGTGGCCGGTATCCGAGCGTCACCATCTCGAGTTATCAGGTGGCCGGTATCTGAGCGTCACCACATCGGGTTATCACGTGGCCGGCTACCATAACCATATCTGCGATACCACCTCCAGCGACCCGCTATAAAAGGCCTCCGCCGCCTGGGTCCGTCGGGAGTTGTGTGTGCTCATCCTGAACGCCATGAGGCCGGTAAGTGGCGTCCTCGAAGGCTGTCCCGGGCGCAAGCAGCGTGCGTTTTTCGCCGAAAAGCTTTTTGTTCTTCACACCTGGACGTGCGGAAAGCAACATTGCCGCTTACAGGTGTGTACCAAGTCACTGGTGACAGGTGAAATGGAGCTAGCTTGGAAATGTGACTCTTACACGACTACTTCCCTGGTAATTTTTTCAGTGTTCTCATTTCAATGTTCCTAGCCATACCATGCCAAGGCAAACATAGCCAAATTGTAGTAAAAAGTATAGTGCACTTAGATTACATGTACACGAAGAAAATACTTTGGGTACTTGCACACACCACAAAAGAAAATCCTCCTGCACATACTAATATGCATAGGGCCTACGCATAGCACCCACAAGACGTGCAACTAATTACATAGGTGTAACCACAGATTCGAAATTTTTTGGGGGGACAAATCAGGGACGCGGTAAGTTTGAACAGGATAGAGGGGCCTGCCCCCCCCCCGCTCCCAAGGAAAAATCCTTTGAATTCAGCATTTTTTCAGTGTAATTTTCAGCCACTTCAATTCAACGTTCAATGTATTTCAATTCATCAGATTTACAATTGTTTAAAATTATATTTTGGGAACTAACAGTTTCGTCAAAATTAGCAAGTTTCGCTACTTCTCGCTGCCTATGAACATCTAGCTTTATGTCGAATGTGTTGTATCCGATTTCACGATCACCATAGAGCAAAGCTGTAAGTATGTTAAACGTTGCCCTCTTGTAGTAGGAAAAACATAAAATATTGGACGATGATTTTATGGTAGCAAATATAGACCTACAATTATCTTTCCCATATTTCCCTGTTTTACGGGCACATATTCGATGCAATGACAATCAGGGTGGATAAAGGGTGTGGTACCGATGGCATGTACCCCCCATGTGGAAGGTGGCGTCCCCCAACCCAGGAAAAGGTGTACCTCTGAAAAGGTTCCAGTGTACCAGCTATGAGTAACTTTTTAGCCGGAGGCTCCCCTATGAAGTAAAAATCCACCACCTTGGAAGGAAAGGCCGATGTTTTCAGGAAGGGCCGAATGCATCCCGCCCCCTCGAATTTTGCAGCCAGAGGTGCCCCTCCAGGTGCTTTCGCAGTGGCGCCGCTACAAAGAAATGGCACCCTTCCAGACAAGTGCCCCCATGACAATTCCTCGATCTACCCTGATTGCAACATTGCTCTCTCGCGGTTATGAACTCCGGCTAGTTATAAAATTGTGCGCATTCACGCGTGGCTTCTTTTGAAAAATTGACAACTTCCATTGAACTATAAAGAGGAAAGCGGCAATTTGGAGAAAAAAAGTTCCATATTTTATATGTCCGGAACAGCAATGTGGCAGTGTAGATTATAAACCAGCGATGAGAGCACCGCCCGATCACAGTATGACGTATTCCTTTGGGAGCCCATAGTTATATAAGATACGAGTGCTTGCTATCACGACGGCTGCAAACAAAAATAGGCTTGACCCTCCTACTCCTATTACACTCAATCATTGTACACACGCTGGACCTTCGAAGCCTTTGAAATTATTTCGATATCTCAACATTCTGAAACCGTATGGCAAGCCACGTCGAATGTCATCCACATAATGGAAATTGAAGCCATTACCACGGAACGCGAGGACTCTGAAGATTATACAAACCTTTGACCTTCAGGCATGATCTGACATGCCTCGTGTTGAAATGTTACTCGAGGGTTGCCCACAGGCTTTCTCCTGATGACAGGCATGGGTAGCTTTGGGAGAAAACGAAGCAACGTGAGACGATCGAAGAAAGGAGTTTGACTTTCGACTTTGAAAATTAATGAGATTTCTGAACAATTTGCTAGAGTGCCACACGGCACATCGAATGACTCCACCTGGTGAAAATTGAAGACATAGCGACACGGCGCGATGACTTCGAACAATCTAAGCTAGCCTTCGGTCTTGTAGTTTGACATTGACATGTCCCGGTTTGAAATATGACGCGAGGTGCACCACGGGCTATTGCTTGATACAAGATGTGGGTTTGTCAGAGCGAAGAAAAAAAATATGAGGCGAACAAAGAAATCGGAGTGACTTTTGACCTTATAAATTAGTTCTATTCGGTTACATTATAATACGGCATAAATCACGTCGAATGACACCTACTTGGTGCAAATTGACACCATAGCGACGAATCGCAAGTACTTAAAAATAATTCAAACTAACCTTTGACCACGAGGTTTGACCTTGACATATCCCGGTTTAAAAATGTTCGAAATTTTCGAGGATTCACCACGGACTATCACTTGACATCCATTGTCACGATCGTCCATTCGTTGTCACGAATGACATCCATTTTCTGCAAATTGAAGCCACAGCGACGAAACGCAATGACATCGAAGAACTCAATCAAACCTTCGACCTTGACATATCCTGGCCTGAAATGGAGCTAGGTAGGCTTGGGAGAAAACCACAAAAGAATGTGAGGGGACTGAAGATATCAGCTTGAACTTTGACCTGTCCAGATTCTTCGAAGTATCTATTTTCTGGCACTGCACACAAGACAACACGAAGGACACAACACGAATGACATTCATGTTCTGCAAATTGAAGCCATAGTCACGCAACGCGATGTCATCGAAGAACTCAATCAAACCTTTGACCTTGACATGCTCCGGTTTTAAATGCAACTCGAGTGTTCACCGCAGTTTATTACTTGATACCAAAGTTGGGTAAGTTTAAGAGAAAACGAAAAAATTGGCGACCGAAGTATCAGCTCGTCCTTTGTCCTTGACAAATAATTAGGTTGCTTAGCTTTCTGATACTGCATTGCAAGACACGTTGAATGACGCTCACTTGATGGAGATTGAAACGATAGCAACCGAACCTCGTGATCGCTCTATATAGCTTCAATATCACCATCTAAAAAATGAAGCTAACCTTTGACCTAGAAGTTTGACCTTGATATGCACCGACTTGAAATGTTGCAATATGGTTCAACACAGGCTATTACTTGATACAAAATCTGGGCAGGTTTCGGTGAAAACGAAAAAGAAAAATGGGAGGTGACTGAAGAAATTGGCTTACGTTGAACCTTGACCGTTAAAGCGGTAATGTGAGACTTATGTACTTCCTTCCAGCGTGTTCAGTGTTCATTGATTCGAACGATCATAATCCCGTCGCTGAATGCCGATGTCAATGCAAATACGCCTCCGGCGAACTCGTCGCTGAATACGAATACGAGTACGATGTTAACTTGACGAACGTGCTTAAAGCTGCCGATTAGTTCCCTCAATATTCTTCAAGGTACCCAAGGGCACCCAGAGTCACATTTGTTCGAGCTATTGCGATATATGAGCAGGGAAATGCAACCTAAGACGTATAGCGCATTGCGATAATGCAGATGTGTTGCCTAGCAAAGCACAATTTTCTACCCAAGCGAAAGCAGAAAATGGTGAAGGTTCATGTTATTCAAGAATGGTCTGGAAGCAGAAATTTTTCACGTTAGCTGATTTACTACTCGGAGATTTTGTGACGACAGATAGCCTGTGAAGCTGGTTTATTGGCTGCATCGGCTCTTGGTATTTTTGGTGATTCTCTTGCGTATATATTTCGGCTACAAATGGTTCAATATAATTTTTCGGGGATGATATTCAGGTAGCTGAGGCTTGGGGGACACGGATTTTTTCTGGGGGGACAAATCGCCCCTTTTCAGAAATCGGAGGAGGACATGTCCTCCTCTCCCCTAATGGTTACACCAATAACTAAATAGATAAACTACTGAGGAAAGCCGATACTTGAGTGGACTAACCTTGAGAAGGAAAATTTAACTGATATCAAAGAAAGTCAATAGCCTGATCCTTGGGTGTAGATAGTTATGCAATTTCGTCAACACTCGAATACTTTTCGAGTGAGGCCCAAAGTACAGGAGAATAGATTGCTTGCCTTGCTTTGAATGGTACGAGAATATGAGGTAAGGTGGAGCTCAGGGTTTACAAGATTATTGGCGTAAATACAACATGTTAGCGCTGAAGAGCAATGCTCCCGAAAATCCATCTAGGGATGAAGCGTCGCAAAAGTGATTGAGGGTCCCAGTGATTTATTACTCAGTCTGATGTTATATACATCGTCTGGACGGGATATTCATGTTCTTCCAAATGGCTTCAACGATCGATTTGGTTTCGAAAAAGCTGGTCGCTAAAGCTGATGTGAAAAGCCAGAAAAATGACTGGCATGTTGCACACTTCTTAGCGACATCTCAATGATCAAGTGAAATCACCCCTTCGAGAAGGATGGAGTACACCCCTTCGAATTTTTCAGTGGATATGCTCCTCCGAAGAAGTAGCGTCAATCAAGAGATCATGTGCCCCAGGACAATTTTTTGGTCCGCCCCTGCCTCACGTACGATGCCCCAGGACAATTTCTTGGTCCGCCCCTGCCTCACGTCCGATGCGAAGTAGTGAAAATCAGGCCATAGCTGTTACTGGTAATCGATGTGCTATTGCCCACGAATGACCTCATTGTTTCCCTGCTTACATAATTTAGGAAAAAGAGCCTGCTGGTGGAGCACCGTAGTTAAGTGGACACAGACCAAATCGGAAGCAGACTCTTCACAATTAACGCTGTAGGTTCATATTGTACTTTGTTGTTTAAAGGAGAGCGCAGCCGCCAAAGACCCCACATATTGCACTTCCTTCTCCCTCCTGAAAGCCCTTGCATTCTTTTAAAAAATGGGAGGCGATGTTGAGAATCATTGAGTATAAATAAAATGGTCTGGCAGTAACCATGGGCAATAGCATTCACGAAACAAGATCGATGGCAAGTTCGCCTCACCTTTCAAGTTGCAGTCTCTAGGATAGCAGGCTGTGCATAGATGCAGTTTCTGGGACTTGTGCCGACCGCAGTAGATGGTCGACTTGTGCGTAGCAGGTGATCTTGCCTGGATACAAAGACATTTT
Source organism: Imbricaverruca yamaguchii (assembly GCA_034440575.1). Lineage (NCBI taxonomy): Eukaryota > Metazoa > Arthropoda > Thecostraca > Neoverrucidae > Imbricaverruca > Imbricaverruca yamaguchii. Next base: position 776,547 of record JAOTOL010001479.1, read on the forward strand.
TGGAAACCTGCCAAAGCTGCCTTTGTTCGGGCATACACAACAGTTTGTCGCAATTTGTCCTAATTGTTTGCAAAGAAGTATACTCTTCCAATCTTCAGAGGCAATAAAAGTGACGAGCATTATCCCGACAATGTTGTAAAGCAACGCTTGCTTTTTAACTACCCGAGCATAGCTGGCGCCACGGCTTGAGTTTATTCTTGTCATGCAACGCTTTTAGGCATAATGCTAAGCTTCAAGATATTTGAGGGATGCGTCGGTTCCCCTCCTTTGGCGCTGCCTCTGTAGCCAAGTAGTCATGTGAATCTCACATTTAAGCAAGGCAACTAATTTCTCATGGAAAAACCTGGATATGTGCCATGTAAATTGAGGAAGCATTTTTCTAAGTTGGGAATGGATGTGCATTCTCAAATGAAAATTAGGTTCCATCCATGATAGCAGTCACCATTTGGACTGACATTATTTTGAGGCATATAAAAAGTGGTGCGGCTGTGATGTTCTTATGCAGGAGGCCCGGCTAAATTCAAAATGTGATGGCATGAAGACCGCTGTCAGCGAGCGAGGCGCACCGAAAACGTATTGTTTTCCGTGATTAAAAATATCAAAATATCTCGTTCTTGTATCTAATGTATTTTGGTTCCTTTCCAGGCGAACGGGACCATATCCCTTTGGCTGTGCCTCTCATCAGGACACATTTAGAACACGTCTCGTTGGACTTCCTACCGTATGTTGTCAGATACTATTTAGAGAATAGCCAAGCAAGTTTTCTGAACTAATGTGCGTAATGCGTCAAGGAAATACGATACAATTATGCAGATATCTATGAAATCCATGGCAGCATATGCTTTCAATCACTCTTACATGCTTAGAAGCAACTGATGCCATCATTGCGAACAGGCTCCATGCGTACTTTTTGCGTGGCTTCATGCTTCCGTGTTTTTTTATCGCCGCTCTGCTCTCGTATCATTCCGGCGACCGCAGCTGCCGCGTTCCAATGCACCAGCCAGACAGTTGCCGCCGGCGCCTGGGACGAGTTTAAAGGTCAAACACCTGTCGAGGTCCATGACTCGCACCGGCTCGCCGGCGCGCGCACCACGCCGCCGCAGGTGGAACGACCGAGGTGTGCACGGCTGGTCAAAAACCCGCCCAATCGGTCTGGTTTTTAGCTTTTTAGACACGCATTCTGTGAAGGTGGTTACGAATGCGGGGTGTGTTTGTTTTCCTTGTCAAACGACATGATACTGCCTCCAAGTATAAATAAATTAGTCCAAAACTGCTTCATCAAACATTATGCGGATACCGGTGATTATCCGTGCAGGGCTTTCACAGCGGTGCACTGGAAGGTACGTTGATGCCGACGTACTGGTGCCGACACATGGTAGCTCAGGCACAACCTGCTTGAAGTCGGCCCGGTGCACACATAGGTAAGGCGCTCCGGCACTTCCCTTCATCGACGTCATTTTTGACAGCTGTTGGTCGGTGGCGCACTGTTCCCGAACGACATGCTACGTCAGTGTGCCGAGTTGGTAGAAGCAGCCACCGTCAAAATGCCAATTTACATAAACTTACGAGTTCGCCGGTGTCCCCCCCCTTCCTCAGAGCATCTGATTTGGGTGTGCTGCAGACGCAAAGTGGTCTGACGATTTGCTTCCGATTTGTCGGAATTTGATCGGTTATTAACCTCAGCTTTTTTGCTGGGCCTTAGCCAGGGATCGTCGCGTCATCTCGAGGTCATTAGCCTGGCACGCAGTCTCATCCCGGAAGTGCGGCAATCCAAGGTCATTGGTGGCCTGTTAATTATTCGCGTGTTTTTGAGCCATGGTGCAAAATGTCTAAAAGGATGACAACTCGCTTCTTCGGGAATTCTAAGCCTATCTTGATATAAGGATCATGACGTAGTTGTATAGGGCAATTTATGAGCCATTTTCACTTTACGATATATTCGCATTTCTTTTAAGTTTATTTTTATTTTTAACGATTTGATTTGATGGCTATGGGAATAATTATTGCATAAATGAGTTGAAGGATACAATGTTTGCTCAGGAAAAGTCTCCAGTATAATAGTGAAAACGTTTTTCGTATTCACAGTTCGTCAAAACAAAAATGAATGACAAACAGGCAGGATGATTGGAAAACATAGCCGAGAAACAGGTGGTGAACAAATTATATCAGCATAGTTTCTAGAAATAATATATGTCGCCAATGTAATATATGTCGCCACTTAGAATGGTGCAAGGACTAGGGTAGCGCTGGTCTGTCACAAAATTACAACATTGACAATCTACCGAAGAACAGGTCTAGCGCTATTTGCACTTCCATAGCACTCATTCATGTATATGAATGTCTGCTATCTGTCGTCCATGCAGTCACACATATGTGCGCACATTGTAGTGACACTTCGACATAGTTAATGCGTGAAGAATATTCAATCACGCCATTACCAGTACTGACAAGACAGATAATGGAAAACATGCACAAGCATTTGCACTTTTAACCAATTCTGACAGATACGCCTGAGTAGTTGCCACAATCAGAGCATAGGATAGAATCAAGAGCATGATTTTCTAACTATTCTGGGCAAGATCTTCTCAGTCAACGTTGTATTGTGGTGGTGATGAGAGTGGGCGTTAGGTATGTTCATTTCGCCAGAATTGCAAGAAATTATAGCTTGAACATGGTTGTCCTATTATGTGAGCAATGTTGAGTCCATATGCTCGAGTGTTCGTAAACTTTGATTTTTATAGTAGTCGTGCAAGAAGCTTAAATATGTCTGTTTTTATCACTTGGGCAATTTTGACATCCCGAGAACTAATGAAGATAACTATATCAACCTGCATCTCCTGTGATTCGTCTGGGAAAGCTAACGTCGTCATGCCAATTCCGCCGCCCCGATAGCACAGTTGGCTAAAGTGTCCGCCCGCATTGATCTCCCCTATCCTGACAAGACATGGTTTGGGTCGCATGACACACTGGCACAGCTCCCGGCGGAAGGATCAGTTAGCTACTGGTCCGATAAGGCCCGGGATGCGGCAACGGAGCGACCACGTTGATCCATTGACGAACACTGAGCATTGGTTGCTCCTTGCAACCACTCCAGCAAGTGTCAGGAGTATTTTGCTGTTTTTTTAAGGTACTTGCTTCGCATCCCGTCAAATGCTTAGACAACTAGATTTCGGGACACTTAGAAGTTTGCATCTAGCCTATTAGACTGCTTTCAACATGATGATTATCACGGTGCGATGTATGTAGAATACATTTCTAGAAGACTTCGTATGTCTTTATTTTTCCATTAAAATAACGTCACTTTTGTCGAAAATGTTCTCTTAAATGTACACACATATTATACACATACGTATATTTGTATTTTCCTAGTTCTTAACGGGCCACATATTGCTAGTGATTTTGACTGCTAAAAAGAACATTGCTTCGACGTTTCGTCACACGTAGGTGACGTCTTCAGAAAGCCAATTAACAATATCCCATGCAAGGCACACAACCTGCGCCCGGCTCAAGAATAAATATAGATAAAAACACGCGACAAGCATACAAAATTATTTCCGTAGTGCCCGCCCATAACTAGATTTTCCCAACATTGAAGTCATCGCATTCAGAGAGTAAGCGAACGCCATGGTGTTTAGCTGGGGCAGCTCCAATTAGACGTGTAGTGACTCAAGATTCGAGATTTATCAGTTTCAATGCATTATTGCACCTCCCAATGATGGTAATATTATCAGTGCTAAAATGAAATCCATACGCGGATCTTTGACCACCTGTTCTGGAGGAGTTCGGGCTGGAGCGTACGTTTTCTATGCGTACAGACTGATTCAAATTGTGTTGGATCATGCAATGGAGGTTACGTTGAGTAGAGCCTAGGCATGCCCTGCTGAATCTATAGCCTACTGAGAAAAGACGGACGGCACTTGGTGGAAGCTATCCTTGAAACTGAGAAAAACTGACCTGATTGTACATATATATATATATATATATATATATATATATATATATATATATATATATATATATATATAAATAGATACATATATATACATATACATATATATATATATATATATACATACATATACATAAACATACATATACATAAACATATATATACATATATATATGTGTGTTTGTGTGTGTGTGTGTGTGTTTGTGTAATGTGTTGCTTTCATTCGACATTGTTCATGCTCCAATACTTTTTGTGGCTTGGGTTTGATCGTTTCTCCCTTCTGGCCATTGGTGCGTTTTCGTTGGCACCAGGTTGTTGTTCCGCGTTATCGCACCGGCATCAGACCAGGGCGTCTGGCCGAGGCCCCGGTCAGACGATTATCTGCGCTACCCTCACGATGGCAGCGCAGATACCGGCTACTAATCTGACAGCCCATAGGCCAGACGGGAAGATTCATTCACCCTTGCCTGGGCAGGCGCCGATACTGGCTGATTATTGAGATTATCACAAGGTAAAGAGCGCGTTTTGCACTCACAGTTCCGAAGAAGATATTAGTGTATCGTGCCTCACATGGCAAACAACCGCAAAAGAAGATTTCCAAACAGCGACAATGACAGCGAAGTTCAGTGACGCTACGACTGACGTCACTGGACAATCATGCATTGTTACATTACTGTGGCACCTGAATTTATTTCGCATATGTAGCACGTGAAGAGAGCATTGATCACCTCTGTCCAACCGCTGGCTAACTTGCGCTTGGGAAATAAATTTCATGTTTAAATTGTAGGTTAATTGCGTATTCGATCGATCCTCATGGAGACAAAATGCAGCGTTCTCGGCTTATTAAGAGCGCAACGTTTTGGCCTTCAATAATCAAACATACCGTGGCTAGTCTATGTAAAGTTCTTGAGAGAGTATTCCTCCTGTACACGGCTCGGCCCCATATTGGGGAGCTCCGATTTCACCATAGCAATTCTAGTGACCGGTTAGTCAGGAGTCGGTTAACTCAGACGTGGCGATGTCTGAAGCTCAATGAACGCTGGCAGAGCGACGGCTGTACCCACAGAGCGCCGGCTAACAGTAGATGGCCAGGTTGTCGACTGCATCTATAGCGCATCAGCTGCTAGGAGACAGCCTGGCTGCATCTAATGCCAACTCTGTGTCCGGCGATAATGTGCAGCGGTTAGACCAGCAATAGTGTGTGTCGGCTAACCTTCTCTCGGCGTGTGATGCGGATCGGCTGGCCCTTTCTCGGTTCAGTAATGTTCAGGAGGCCGACTTGATGGCGTCTGCATGTATCGCCGGGGATGTCAACTCTGTGTCGCGACGCAGGTAGACCGACGGTGTCTTGCATGCAGGTACCGCCGTAGATGTCGACTTGATGGCGTCTGCAGGTACCGCCGTAGATGTCGACTTGATGGCGTCTGCAGGTATTGCCGGTGAACTGGGCCGTGGACCGTGGACGTGCAACATACCAGGTGTGAACTGTCCTGCGTGACGTGATCCTGGCAATCTGTTGTTTTCTCGGCAGATATTTTGTCTGGTAGTGTGTGCGGCCTCCCTCCTCTCCCCCGTCCAGGGGGAGGGCGAGGGTGGTGCCCAAGTCGACGGAAACATATTCTCGTTCGAGAACCAGGAAAGAAAGGAAGTGATTCTGGTTGAAGCCGAAGCAGACCAGCGACTCAACTACAGGATAAACAGCGAGGACGGTACGAGGCAGCCTGCTCTGATGGACGTCACGCACGTCACGGTGATGCCGACACTGGAATACGGGCTGGACACTAGAATAGATTGGCAGGAAGTCTCAACAAATATTGCATGGAACGAAGTAACCAATGGTATGGTAGTGTACCACGATTTCTTAGAATGAATGGAAGTTGGATGAGGTTTCTCCATGCGATACATTGATTCTACCGATATGCATTCAATTTGCATGTAAGACGTCCCAAATGTTCTTTCAATTCGCAGCCCCGGTATCCAAAACAGACTATTTGAATGAATTAAGATTCGCTATATTGATTAATTTCATTAGGGTGAAGAATCAAAATCCATTGGTACTAAGTTTGCGTTGTGAAATGTTCAGCTTTAAGAGCCATTGCTACGTGTTTGGCTGCTGTTGATGGCAAAACATTGCGGTGCTGCAGGTTCGTACCAGTACGGATACCAGTCAGGCCGCCTCGGCGACACCGGCGGGTACAACTTCAGGCACGAGTACAAGCAGAGCGACGGCGTGGTGTACGGCCAGCACGGCTTCGCACTTCCGGACGGCACCGATCAGGTCAGCTGGGAGTCGGGTCAGGCTGGGTTAGGTCAGTTGTAGGGGCAGTCAGGGCAGGTCATGCCAGGTTAGCGGGGAACATGGTCAGGTCAGATCGGCTCAGCTGGGGAAGTGGTCAGGTTCGATGAGCTTGGGCAGTGATGCATCAGTCAGCTGGACTGATGATCGGACTAGGCAACTGTGATACAACTATCTCAATTGACCTAACCTAACAACTCTGTCAGATCAGGTTACCTGGATCAGTAGTCGGGTCAGCTGAGGGCGATGATCAGGTCAGGCCAGCCAGGCCAGCCTGGATGATGGTCAGGTCAGCTGCAGTGATAAGTTCGGTTTAGGTGGTTGGGTTGGGTCAGCTACAGCTGCAAGATCAGGTCAGCTGCCGGCGGCATCAGATCAGCTGCGGGCGGCATTGGCTGGGTCAGCAGGTGATGATGGGTAACCGTGAGAATGACACTGACCAGATCAGCTGAATGCCAACAAAGCTACCACAGCGCTCATCTGAACTATTGTGTCAACTCCGTGCCTCAAGCCACACTGAACTAATTCACTCTCACTGCATCAACATGGACCATTCTCCGAAAGAAGTCCAATGATAACAGTTCAAGCAACTTCAATGTGCCACTTTGGTACATGCATGATGCATCTCAGGTGGATATAAAAATGAAAGCGAAGGATTGCAATTGTATGAAATATGGAAACGGTCTTCCCTGTTTTCCGCTTTCCACCCATACCGAAATATACAAAATATGTTCTTCGCCGGGTGTGTTCCGCTTACTCATCACTCCTCATCCGACCCAGTACTTACGAGCCGCTTCTCTTTATGAGTCAACTCTACATGCGAACACCACATCCTTCAAGGAAGCAACCACAAACTCATCACCCCCGGGCAACACCAACATTACACCACACGGACGACGTTCGGCATCACAGCGATCTGAAGACGTTCGGGTCCTGAATGATAACCTAGTAATTGAATGCACATCGACTAATAACTCTCTTGTCAATCGGATGACACAAAATATTTCCGCAAGGGAGGCACAACATTGGAGCAAAATGGCTCCTTAGAAGTGCTCAAGAAATATTTAGAGATGCTCCTGCTGGAGTTGATTGGGGGTTAGCAGTGTGCACTCGGTAGGTTATTGTCACCCAGTCGGTGCAGGCTGCCAATATCAGTGCGCATATTTGTTAGCCTCATGATGGTGCGGAGGCCCGACAGCCCCCTACAATGGCCCAACATAGCCCATTCAGGTGGTGGTCTATACACGGCTTACACACAATACACAAATCATATCAACGCACAAATCGGCCGGCTTCGCTTGTCGCATTCACTTCCGAGTCGGACGACCTGGCGCAGGCCCCGGTCGGTGTTGAATCCGTGGGTCGCGTGCAGGGCCGGCGCGCTGTGGATGACACCCCACCGCGCGCATGCGCTCACACCGTCCGTTATGCGGGCGGCCGGTCGTTGTTATTAGGGCTTTAGGGCGCATCGACTACCTTGGTCATGTAGCGCCCAATGGCGGCCGGTCGTAAACGTGGTCACGGTGTCCTGGCAGCGTCTGACGACGTGCCCGTCGACCCCGCACTGCAGCCCGCATGCACCCTGCGACACCCGTTCGCCGCTGTCGGCCGCCGCGGGCCGGTCGGCTCGGCCGCGTTGCCGCCGTGTGTGTGGCTGTGGGCGGCGCGGCCCAGGCGGTGCAGGGCCCACCGGGGCGCCCCCCCCCCCCCCCCGCTGACCTGGGCGGCGCGCGCTGATGGGCGGTGCAGGGCCCACCGGGGCGGCGTCACCTCGTCCCCGCTGACCTGGGCGTGTCGCCCGCAGACGGTCAACTATGTGTCGGACGCCAACGGCTACCGAGTGCTCGGCGACGGTCAGCGGTATCGCCCCGTCAGCCAGCAGGAGAAGGACCGCCGGCGCGGCATCCTCGGCGATGCTGAGGATGTTGAGGAGGAGCCACTCGAATTAGACCTGGAGCTCCTGCAGAACATCGAGTAAGTTGCTTATCAGCTGAGTCGTGTGGCGTGGCCAACTGCCGGCACCGCCAAGGTCTCCGACGCCGGGCTTGGTTGACTGATTGCCTGACCATTGGAAAATAGGCAAAGCTTGGCGTGGCAATGACATTCAAAGCTTTAAACAGCAGTACCTGTGTTGGCTTCACTTGTGTGGTTACCAAGGACAGATGATCGTGGCAGGTAGATTTCGGTCCTTGGTCATGCAGTAATCGTTCAAGCTAGCGTTGCCAGAGGATAATATGTCCAATTGAGAATAAAATCACGTGTTGTGAGAGAAGCGTCAAAAGCACGCTGTATTCGCTTATCATGTGTCTATCTCATCGCTCATGTTTCCATATCAATATTGAACTCAAGCGATACCTGGGGTTTCCAGTGGAGTGATATTCACCCTCTTAATATGGCTGTTTGGGAACAAAAATCACCATGGGCGAAATTTACAGCATTAACCTAGTCTAACTGGATAAGTAGGTACGTCCTCCACAACACCCGTTAGAGTCAGACCAGGTAACCATGTTTAATTTTAGGACATTTGCATGTCAATATTTATGAAGCATAGGTGCCACATTTGGCAAGGAAGGTTAATTTTTGAATCGGTCAATCCACCATTCATTCATCATTGGCCGGTAGCAGTCTTCAGTCTCAGTGATGGTGCTTTGGTGTACATTGTTCACCCAGTGAATACTTATTGCGTGACAATTGCGGTTGCGCCATTTGGGTATATCAGCAAGCCATCGGTGCCGAGAGGTACGACAATTTACGCAATGGTTTTCAATGACGAAAAGCAGTGCAGCAGGTGTGTAGTCTTCACCTATGTCGAACCGGTGGCGGTGGACACAGGACTCAGCAGCACGCTGTTCAATTCGCCTGTCTTGTATCGACACTGACATCGACATATCGAAATGTAAGCAAACAAAGGCAACATTTGTCACCTTGTCCATTATCTTTTCCAGTGTTATCCTTTAACCTGGTGATATCAACAGTATCTTTTCGAGCTAAGTTAGACAGCAAAGAAAAGCCTCCGCTCGATTTAGAAGACAAAGAAAACGTCTACGCAAAGTCCACTTTCAAAATCACATGGGATCATCTGAAACAATTTAAGCAGTTCTAAGACTTCTGAAATGAATCCCAAGACGGGACACGATCTCTTCTGGTACTATGAAGTGACCATATATAATTTATTTCCATGCAAATTGAATTGCGGCTCTTATCCCTTTAGATGGTGAAGTCTAAATTGGTCATATTCCATTATTTAACATCTTCATTTGTAGGAATAAACACGATGTATCAAACAGTGATCTATTTTCGTTAATCCCGCAACCTGACCCGACCCGAAGAAAATTGCATCACAAGATTTGAAACCGCCTGCTTTATAAATACTCAACATTTAGTGAGACTGCAAGCAGTGGTTTGAAAGTACTCGGGAAAAAAACCAAGAGAGATTAAAATATATCCACCCTCGGTTGCAGACTAAGGGATGCAGTACAATTTGCTCGAACAATCGATCCGACCAAAATGTCTGTGACGGTTCTACATGAACACCACCACCTCGCTGTAACTCTGCATGGTCCCCGGTAACCGGCGCGCCCCTGCCGCCGCAGGGATCCCGCCGAGGTTCGACTGGAGGCTGACCCGAACGTCGTTCTGTCCGCTGACGACCCGCTGCCGCCGTACGCCCAACTCGACCCCGACACGGGCGCCTTCAAGTTCGGCTTCCGCTCGAGCTCCGACGGCGACGTGCTGTACCGGCACGAGGAGCGCGACGACGATGGCGTCGTCTCGGGCCAGTACGGCTACCGCGCGGCCGGCGGCGCGCCGGTGCTCGTCTCGTACGTGTCGGACGCGTTCGGCTACCGCGTGGTGGACCCGGCCGCCGCCGTCCCTGTGGTGAGTCGGCGGCAGGCCGAGGAGCAGCTCGGCCAGCTGACGGAAGGCTCCGGCTACACGCAGGAGTGGACGGAGAAGGCGGAGCTGCTGCCGGACCAGGAGGAGGAGGCGACGCAGGAGGCCGACACGACGCCACTGGAGGCAGCCGTGACGTCGGCGCGGGAGGAGGTGATGTTGGAGGAGATGGCGCCGACGTCTGAGGAACCGAGGCCCGTCGTCGCACCCGAACTCTCTGCCGAGGGCGGGGAGTTATCGGCCGAGAACGAGGTGTCGACGGTCGGGGACGCGGAGGCGCCGACAGGTCAGCGGAAGCTGGTCGCTCCAGTCGAGGAGCAGGTGGCGCTGCGGTCGGCGACAGGTGGTGCCAGCGACAACGTGGTGATCGCCGCCGACCCCATGCGACCCTTCCTCCGTCCCCTTCCGCCACAGTACTCGGTAGTGCTACCCTACGGCACCTTCGCCCAGTTCGTGCCGACGCCTTACGCGGCCGTACGCAGCCCACACTACCCGTACCAGGCACATCCCTACGTGCTTCCGGGACTTGTGCCGTACCACGTGTACCGGTACCCAGAGAAGAAGCGGGAAAATGCTACTTGAGGCGACCAACTCCATAAGTTTGTTATGACTTCTGATTGCTGGCGAGGGTTAAAGCTCAGCGTCGGGATTCAAAAGTCAGCGTTGTTATTGCTACAAAACAGTTCACACAAAAACAATCAATAATAAAAAAATAAGATCCACATGTTTGTCACGTGATATTATGATGCGTTTCGTAGTTATAATTCTTGTACTACGATAACATGGCCAGGGCATTACATGCATTATCTGTGTATTTTTCAAGTAACTCTGTTTGCGTATAAGTGAGTGTACGTGCGTGCGTTTTTACATGTATGTTTGTCTTTGCACACTTGTTCGTGTAAAATTAAGTTTTCAAACGGAATGAATGAACTTTAAAAAATAAGTATACTCAAGATGCATAGTGTGTTGATCAGGTCAGTTGAAATCATACTGGGATTATTATTCCGGTAAAGAAGTAGTAACTGACTGGCTAAGCTTCATACAGTCGTAGCAGCAGTTGCGTTCATACAGCGTAATTTGATGGTATGACGAAAACATCGATGACGAGGCATAATATAATTACAGAGCTTCACAATTGAAGTTATGCTCTAAAAATGCGCATTGTTTGTCTAAATCAAGCTCACAGTGGTGGGTAAAATTCCACGCTACTCAACGCCCACTTGGAATACCAAGTATATCGAAATGTCAACAAGCAAGCACCATTGGCCAATCTCCAGTGATAACTGTTTTGGTGTTCACGCCTAGAATATCCAAAGCACAGCCTCGTGCATGTTGTAGACGAGCATGCGACTAACCTGTTGCTGTTCAGTGCGATCATGTGCAATGGCCTGCGTTCAGTACATTCCAAGTATATGCTTACTTAAGTGGTTTTGATAGTGTACGAGAACAATAAAGAAGAAATATCTGTACGTGGGTCTAGCCGGGAATGTTTTCTCTGCTTCGTGCCATGCCGGAGAGCAGCGAAACCACAGCAACAGTCGGCAGACAGCCGTTGATAGCCGTCAATAGCCGCTGATAGCCGCTAATAACAGCCAATAGTCGCCAATAGCCGTTAAGCGCCGCTAATCTCCAGGTACGTGTGAGCCGCTGATGTCAGGAATTGCGCAAAACTGCAAAATCACAAGAGTCTTCACCAGGGGCACAGCCAATAATTTTGTACATGGCGGGTGGATACTCAAAATGTCAAAGACGGTTAGCAATTTCCGTTGAGAGTCGGATAATTTGTACTGAAAGAACATAAATTTAGCATTGCTATGGGGTCGGCCTGGATGCCGACCCCGTCGTCCCCAGTGTGGTTGCACCACTGACCGTCACCTGTTAGCTGCTGGTCATGTGTGCAGCTCCGACAGATGAACTGCTCATTACCCACCAACAGCCAGTACGCAACACATTTCTCCACAGGACGGGTACAGCTGGTCAGATTGGGAGGGAAGGGTAGGCAATTTTCGGCAGGCCACCAACATCATCCCGGCCCATATATAGGATACCTTAGTAGAAATGTAACATTCCTTGGATTTGGGGCACGTTTTGACATTCTGAGAAATGAACACGATGTAGTAAACATGTTTTCTAGGTGACGAGCCACGGGCGCTGACATTTTCAGCACCACCATTAACAAAAATTGCACTTATTGAACTAAGGTGTTTATGTAAGGTGTGATTTGTGGTGACCGGCTTTGTCAGGCACTCTCCGCGAAAGATGGCCGGGTGGGCCCGGGGCACACACCCTGGGCGATCCTTAGCTGACCCGTGGCGCGCACCGGGCTTGGGCCGGTTCAACGCGCCGGTCTAGGCCGGGCATTATTGTAGTCCGTATTTTAGGGGTGGTCGATTTTATTGGAGGGAGTGGTCCCATGTAAAGTAGAAATTATTGAGGGTGAAGCAGGGTGACAAGGCCCCATAAAATGTGCTAAATCGACACTCACGCAGCTAACTAGATTTTACATCAACTCGCCTTCACTTTTTGTCACCCTTATCCGCACTAAAACCATAAAGCGCAGCTAATGGTTTATTGCTAAGTAAGTCATTTAAATATCACACCCTTAATTATGAGCAGTCATACAGTATGCACACGCACAGATTCTGGTTGGTTTGATGCCTACTCGTTGAAACAGATAATGGCAAGTCATGCAGGAAACGACCATATATACAAACTGGGGACGGTTTCATATATATTGCATGCTGTAACGTAAAGTTCATTCTACGTAAAGTTAATTCTACATTCTGAAGGAAGCGTGCATAACCAAGATCGCCTTGGCCATCACAAAAAATGAATATTCCCATGATTAAGAGCGTCCCTTCCAACGCTCTTGAACTGTTCGTAAATGCTCGAAGCATAATATGATTTCCAACACGTTTTACTGAAACGTTTTTCCGGGTAGCGTTCGCCACAAATGGAACAGTACAATCATTCACAACATACGAAGGTATCCAACTTTAGATATAAATAGTTGCAACATTTGCATGAATGATTGCGAAGCAGAAAAATCATCTGCACACATTCAATGCCGAGTCGACCCCGCTATAAATAAAGTGCGGAGTGAGAGAGCGGCTTCTCCAGACAACAGCATTGCATTCCAGAGATATGCCCTTCGAAATGGCTGTGCATCAATCTCACGGGGGCACTAGTCAGCAAGTGCAACAATGACCAAGGTCACCGAACAGTGACCTCCGGTCAGTAGCCTCTAGCGCGTCATGACCGGCGATGAGCAGCTCAGTTCAGCGATCGACACGTCATATGCACTGCACCATCTCACCGACGGATCACTGGCGTCGGTACCCAGGGCACAGGGCTTCACCCTGTAATCGCAAGCTGATCCAGAAATGTGCGAGGAGGCACTCGTCCAGGGGTGCCACTTTCCCGAGGAGGTGTCACTGATCTGGATGACTTCCAGGATACATTCGAACTTTCCCAAGTTGAGCCAGCTTCTTTCAGAGGAGCGCCATTCACTGAAACGTTCGGTGTCGGGACGCACTTGAGTCTTTCCATGCGTGCCTTCCGATTGAAAAATTAAGGGTTGGGCTTGCAATTTGGTTTTACCGATGTGGCCTTTCCTCTTCAGGGAAGCAACGTTCTCCTATTATGGCGCCACGTGCCTCCAACACCTCGCGTTCCTCCTCTCCGAATCCGCTGGTGCCTATGGTTTCTTTGACACTCACGCCATGCATGGCTGGCACCACCGGTAGGCGGCCGGGCTGGCGACTGTCGCGACGTTTGCGCCATCTACACGGTGAGCAGACGTAGGAGTGACGTCACCAGCAGCATCAGCGCCGACACGGCCACGGCCCGCCGGCCGCCCGAGCCGACCGGCACCACGGCGGCCACGCTGGGCCGCACGGCGGCCGCCGACTGGTCGTCCGTGTGCGCCAGCCTCTCAGCGTGTCGGCCCAGCTCGATGGTGTTGTAGAAGTTGACGTCGTAGCTGCTGTCTGGCCGACGCTCGGCCGCAGACGTCGAGTCGCCGTCAAACGCATAGAACACCTCGTTCTTGACGGGGAACCCATCGAGCGGGTTCAGCGGGCTGGCCGTGGTGAGGGTGGCCGGCGACGCCGGCGCCGTCGTCCACTCTGGACTGGTGGAGGAGCCGAGCTCGTGCAGGACGGCCTCCAGCTTCCAGGCGGACTCGTCTGAGATGGTGAACGCCGACTGTGTGTACGTCAGCGGACTGCCGGGAGAGGCGGTCGTCGACTCCGTCCCGCCCGCCGCTTCGTCCGGTCTGGACAGCTGAGACTGGCCGGTGGTCGCGTCAGTGGGCGCGAAGATGCCGCGAGGTCTGGCCGTGATGTGGCGCGTGCTGGCCGTCGTCTCGTCCCGGCCGGCCAGCTGAGACTGCTGCACCGCCGCTTTCATCCGCCGCTTCAGCTCTGCAATGAGGTCGCTCGAGGTGGGCTGCTGTTCGGCAGTCGACCCAGAGACGAGGTCGGGCCGCAGCTGAGGCGGGGCCTGGAGTCTGTCCCGTTCCGGCGAGTTTGTCACGTGCAGGGTATCGGGTTGTTCCAGGGTGCTGCTTCCGTCGCCAGCGAACGTGTACGGCGAGATAGTTGTTGTCGCCTCCGGGAGGTAGGAGAAGGGACGGGGTGTCACTGTGATGTAGGAGAAAGGGTGCGGCGTCTCTGTTTCTGTTAGGTATGAGAGCGGGTGGGGAGTTGCTGACAAGCCAGACGTTCTGTCCTCCAGTTCATACGAGACCTTGCCCAAGTTCGCCTGGGAGAAGATGGAATGTCCGGAAGTTGTAGTGTAGCGAGACACGGGCGCCCGCAGATTGCTGCTGACTTGTTCAGCAGAGTCTCGAGCTACTGGTATTGCACCTACCCGGGACACATGTGAACCGAAGCTCTTCACAACCACAGGAGTGGCATGGACGTCATCAGATGGCCTATCCGTTCCACTAGTGCTAACGAAGTAATTCTTGAACAGCTTTTGTAATTTGGCGTGGCGATCTTCCTCCACTTCTACGGAGCTCTTCACAGAGGTGTAAATCTGTGAATGCGACTCTGACTGCGAATGAACGGTTTTAGTCTTAATTGCAGTACGAGTGGACCCTGACAGATCGTGTCGGGCACTCGAATGACCGTGGGACGCGTCGTTGTGATCGATGAGCGATCTGAAGCCGTTCTGGCGCACCTCTGGCGCGTAGTCGGAGCGCACGGAGGAAATGCCGGGGCGGGAGGTGGGCGGTGTGAGGCGGAAAGTGACGGTGTTCGCCGGAGGCGGTGTCACGCGGTAGCTGGGCGTCGCTCCTAGGTTCGACTCGAGGGCAGCAGTGTTTGCCTGCAGCTGGGTGTCCGACGCGCGCTGAGAGGCTCGTAGCCGGGAGAGCAGGCCGCTGCCCAGTGAGGTGGTGGCGCGCGCCACCGGCGTGGTCGGCTCGTGCAGCCGATCCGGCCGCTCCGCCTGCGTCCTCCTGCGGCCGAACAGCGGAGACGGCCTGACGCCCGATCTCGGCGGGAACCGGCCGCGACGCGGGAGTTCGGTGGGGGCGATGTCGGTCTCAGGCTCCACAATCGAGCTCCTGACGCCCGACCTCGGCGGGAACCGGCTGCGACGCGGGAGTTCCGTGGTGGCGACGTCGGTCTCAGGCTCCACAATCGAGCTCCTGACGCCCGACCTCGGCGGGAACCGGCCGCGACGCGGGAGTTCGGTGGTGGCGACGTCGATCTCAGGCTCCACAATCGAGCTCTCCGGGGCAGCGGTGGTGCTTGGCGAGCCGCCACGCCTGGCCGGCAAAGGCGTGGTGAGCCAGCTAGGTCGACCCGACCACGGTCGCGGCCTCACGTCGTAAGGGAGCGTCTGGTCGAGCGCCGATACCGTGGTGCGAACGACACCCAGCCGCTGCGCAGGCCGAGTCACACTCTCGCCGGGCTGTTGGTCAGCGAGGCTGGAGGGTGGCCTCGTCGAAGGATCGTCCGAGTGCTTCTCCTCGTGACCACGGTTCAGAGACGGCCGGACGACGGTGGCTGGTGTTCTCCGGTAGAACGGACGGTTCCTCCGGCTGTCGCGCGGCAACTCGGCAGGCGGCGGTGTCGTCATTGCCAACGTTGATGACGCAGGATTGCCTGTTGTGTGGGCACCGTCCACGGTTGGCTCGACGCTGGTCGGAACTGCTTCATCGGAGAACAGCGCACTATCGTCAAGCTGATTATAGGATAAGGACGCTCTTGATGGAGTTGTGCTTCTTCTATCGTGATACTGGTCCTTCCCTTGTGACTTGTTGAATCTTTTTCGTAGAGATTCAGCATTCGCAGTGATTTGTAGAGATTCTCCGTCTGATTTCCGGTTTCTAACGCGTTCCAAAAGTGACTTACTCGGCAGTGATTCACCGCCGTCATTATGTGCAACAATGTTTTGTTCAGTTGTTGTTTCTTCAGTATGGTGGTGCGGTTTTCGCCGAAAAGAAAGTCTCCGTCTTGCTCCTGCCTCTCTGTGATCTATGTCGTCACCAGAAGCGATTATAGCGGCTATTTCGTGATTGTCTTCAGGGGTAGTTTTGCCATTGGATTTGAATCTTCTTCTGGGGTAGGCGAGGCCTAACCAGACGGAAAGATGGGCGTTTCGTCACAGTGGGAATAGTTCCACCGTAAACGGAATCATCCGAGAAGTCACCAGTTAGTTCATCATCAGAGAGCGAGTCCTCCGAAACGACCGGCTTTTCTAATGTCGACCTAGAGTCTGCTCCATATCTTCTGGTTGGTGGTGGAACAATAGGACGAGGAGGCTGCAGTGTTGTTCTTTTATCAAAAAATGCTGTGGTTTCATAGTCAGCTAGGGGAGCGACAGTCGTACTGGAATGTCTTCTCCTTGGGAACAGGTTGACTCTGGTTCTTCCTGCCGGCGATGGGGTCGGTGTTCTCTGACTCAATTGAAGGTTGTCCGAAGAAATTCGGTCTCCATACTTGTAATTGCCGGGCTTTTGTGTCTGGTTAGAATTCCTTCTTCTGGAAACGGTGTTGCTACGATGGCTGTTCAAAAGAGGTGCCGAAGGTGTCGTAGCATATGCTGTCGTCACCTCGTCTTGGTAAAGATTCACTGGACCAGTTGCATCGGTTGTTGGTCGTGGAGTTTTCTTCAGTATTCGCTTGATAACTATTCTACGACTATTAAGGGGATCAACGTACGGCGTATTTAGAGTTGTCTGGCCGGTAGTGGCAGTCGCTGTATTATAGAAGCCCTGAGTTGGTCTTGTTGGAGGCTTGATGACAGCCTTCGAGGGCCTCCGTCTGAAGTTTCCACCGGTCCTCCTGTAGTAGCCTGGCGATGGCGGTGTCAGATAGCTGTCTTCAAAGATATCAACATCGTCAATACCACCCGGAGTCAGACTACTGTCGTGGAAGCCCGTTCCCAGCCCGGCGTCGTCGTAATCGGCGCGGGGCAATCCAACAAGTGTCCGCAGACCAGCGTCGGACGACGATGACACTCTCCGATTGTGATACCTGCGTCTTCCTCCGTTCTCGGTTGCACGCTGTGTAGTGGCAGGCTGATTTGAAAGCCCTTCCGGCTCATCTAGATAACGCCTGGCGGTATCGGACTGAAAAACAGGTGTGTCGTGCTTGGATAACGGCTGGGCGTATGCAGGCAATGGCGTGGTGAGGAAGACGTTTCCCCGTGAGAAGGGCAGAGTGCTCTCCGAGTACCCAGACCGGGGTTTCAGTTCAGACTGAGGATAATGTATGCGCCAAACTTTCCGAGTGGCAGTTCTGTCAGCCTTCCCGGGCGTCCGTGGTGAGCTTGCACTGCCAGACGGTCGGCCAGTGATCTGGTATGTGCCTGATGACGTAGCTATGGCCTTAACAGGTCTTTTTCGCACTCTTCGACTACGACTGTTCGGTGTTTGTGTGATGGCGAATTCATCAGCGAATACGTCATCATCGTAAAGTGGTGTCCTCTCCGTGGTAGACCGATAAGCAGCTGCTTGATAGTCAACAAATGACGGCTGGAGAATGCTGGCGGGTTCATTGTTGATAGGCGTATTGTAGCCTATCCAGCTGTCCTGTCCTAGTGCTGGATCACGTTGACTAGCCTCGAACGAGTCATCGGCAAATCTGTCTGCTCCC
Organism: Imbricaverruca yamaguchii; assembly: GCA_034440575.1. NCBI lineage: Eukaryota > Metazoa > Arthropoda > Thecostraca > Neoverrucidae > Imbricaverruca > Imbricaverruca yamaguchii. The sequence goes on from JAOTOL010001479.1 coordinate 794,797, forward strand.
TGCCCAGCGGTCAGAGATAAATCAATCGCAGCAGGTCGTCCCGCGTATACCGCATCGTCGTACTTCTGACCAGGGCGCCGGGCCGCGACCGCGGTCGGTCTTGGTGTTAGCACCCGTCGTCTGTTGTCCAGGTCTCCGTGGGTGGCGGCTGGCCGGGGGGAGCCACGTCTGCGCGACCAACGGCCACCACGCGGCTGGTAGGCGAGCACGCGCTGAGCTGCCGCCACCGTCTGAGTGGCGTGTACGGACGCTGTGCTGGCGCGACTGCCGCGGGCCGTGGTGGCCGACCCGCCGCGTCGGGCGTCAGCGCTCGTCCGCAGCGCGTACCTGCGCTCCGTCACGAACGGTGTGATGGAGTGTGTCGCCTGCAGTCGCGAGCGGTACCTGGTCACGACCGGCTCTGAGACCGGGTACGACGTCGTAGGCCGCCAGCGGCGACGCCCGGGCTGGTGGCGCTGCACGGGGAGCCGACGTGCCGCCGACGGGCCGGCAGAGTCGCCGGCGTACGCGTCACTGCGCGACGTCTGCGGCCGGATGAACCGGCGCGGCAATCCCTGCCGGCCATCCTCGTCGAACACCACCACGCTGTCGATGTGCTCTGAGCCCTCCAGAGCCAGCGTGGGCTCGTGCTCGAGCAGGGCCGCCGGCAGGCCCGCGGCGGGTGTGGCCTCTCCGACGCCAAGGTGGCCCGGCGCGGGAGAGCTCACGGCTACGGCCGGCGCTGCGGTGACGGCCCGCCTGCCTTCGAAGACCACCCGTACGCCGTCCCTCAGCGAGTCAAGTGTGGCGTTCGGTCTTCGCACGTACACCTTCCGCATGGGGTGTATTAGACGGTGCTTCGTCGCCGGGCGATGGTTAACCACAGACTTGCTCAGGTGTCCCCGACGCCGTGCGAACAGGGCAGACTCGTCGGCGGAGCCAGTCTGACCGGGGTTCAAGCGCCGGCCGTACCCCGCGGCCGAAGCTGACCCTCTTCCGTTCTGCGCCCGCCCATACCAGTCGCCGGACACCGTGCTGGCCTCCAGACCGGCCGGGGCGTAGCCACGAGCGGCGCCCACGTGAGCGGAATAGTCGGCATTGTCGCGGATCACCTGCGGCGTGTCGTGCCGGCCGGCCGACGGCGCCAGACGCACGCCGGCCAGCTCCGACGCGGCCAGCGCGCCCGGGTCGGGCGCCGTCTCCTCGAACGTCGACGCTGCGACTGCACCCAGCGACAGCGAAGGCGTCCGGTCCAGGTCGGCACTCGGCAGCGGACCTGCCGGGAACCGCTGCTGGTCCTGCCGGACCGGCTGCTGATCCTGACTCAACGGCTGCTGAGTCTGACTCGACGGCTGCTGAGCAGGACTCAACGGCTGCTTAGCCTGCGGAGGCTGCTGAGCCTGCACAGGCTGCTGTTGAGCTCGACTGAGCTGCTGCTCCTGCTGCTGCTGAGTCTGCGGAGGCTGCTGAGCCTGCACAGGCTGCTGTTGAGCTCGACTGAGTTGCTGCTGCTGCTGCTGCTGAGTCTGCGGAGGCTGCTGAGCCTGCTCAGGCTGCTGTTGAGCTCGACCGAGCTGCTGCTGCTGTCTGACCGAGTGTGTCGGGGACGACGGCCGCCCGCTGCCAATGTAGTAGCCCCAGCTCTGCGTGCCGTCGGCTCCTCGTCGGTGGTGGGTGCCGAACGTCATGTCGTCGTAGTCACCACCTTGGGTGGAGCCGCCCCTGGTGGGCTCCCCAGCAGGACTGATCACAAATCCGTACGAGAACTTCCCTGAAACAGGCAGTCAAAGGTTAATGGGTATGCTTGTCGACCAGTGCGTTTAAATTAATTTTCACGCCAGTGTCAGATGTAAATAAACATATTCTAATTTTGTCAGTAAAGATGTAACTAAAAAGCTCGATGGTACATAGTGCATCTTGTATCAATCACATTGCACAATTATAAGTCTGCATACAGTTCAGCATCACTTCATGAGAGCCTTTAACGACAAATGAAGGCTACTCATGCCAGCTGTGTTTCATTATCAGATGCCCATTTGTTGGGTGCACACTGCACGGTACAGGCCAATAAAAGGCATCAACAAAAAGCTAAATAACTGACTTTGAATACCTTGCTCTTGCTATGCGTTGTATTACATCCACATTTCTGAACGCCGACACCTGGGTGCAGACCGGTTGTCATGTGACTGCTGTGCTGTTCGCCGGTTGTCTGATCAACCTCTTGCACAAATTAGTCGGCCAGCCGTTATACACCCCTCTGACTTGACGGACGCACGATTTGACTGGGAACACTGCATGATGTAGTGAATCCTTCCGATACATCGTCGATGGTATCATGGTGGTATTTCAGTTGGAAGCCAAAAAACTCGCGCATGTGACCAGCAATGTAAGGATACGGTAAAAACAGTTACAAGTAATTTTAGCACCTAATCACACCTTCCTGATTATATTTATGTGACGGTAACCTCTGGTTAATTAGTTAGTTGTCTGGATTTTAGGACGCCCCGACTGTTCCGACTGATGATCTCTACATATACAGAATACGTGCAAAGAAATTTCAGATTCACATAATAAGACGGTGCAGTACTTGCACATGAGTGCAGGCATACCAGTGAAACCACGATCACTTCATCCGACCGGATGTATTAACGATTGTTGATATCATCTGGTTGTGAAAGGAAATCATAAATGGCTGGGAACTGAATGCTCAAGGCCAGATGAGCTCAGATATGATGGTAATTCTCTGGTGCGTGCTGGTCGCCGGAAGAAACAGATTATTGGGTTTGATGTCCGATCCCGAAGGCGCTTTTATCTCGATAGCTCTGTGCGGCGGCGGCGGCTCCACGAGCTTTCCACTGTGTGGTACGGTGTTTTCAAAAGGGGTCATGCTGATAAAAGGGGTGCCGGCGCCAAAAAAATGGCCGTGAAGTGATCGATTCCAAAATTTGCATAACAGTGGCACGTTCCCAGCAGGTCCCAGCAGACAGGGCTGGGTCGTGACGAGAGATGCTTGTTAACACCAATATTTCGTCTTGCTTTTCTGCATTCATGGACGAGTCCTAAAAATAGCGTACGGGAGTGTAAAAAAACTGAGAGCAAGAGGAATCATTGCTGTGCACATGTTAAGCTGAGCAAACACACCCGCTTATCTAGCTAGCTGCTGTGAAATAGGATCCGGCTATGAATATACACCAAGGCGCTATGGTCGGATGACACGGCCATGCGTGCACTAAGTGGGCAGGTCATGAGTTGCATATTATACACATCATAGGGTGCAAAGCTTCCGCATGTAGCTGTCAGTTAATCTTCGAATGCCGTTGGAAATAGCTGAGCCTCTCAATTATTCCTACCATTTGGAATTAAGCCCACGGCTACACCAGGGGCGGATCCAAAGGACCGGTTGGGAGGGGCAATACATAAATATTCCGATTTCGAAAACTCTTCAGGTTCCAACAACAAGCATGGGTCGTGTCTGGTTATGTCAGCATTTATCTGCTATATGTTTTTAACTTTCGAGAAAATGTCATTTTAGTACAAAATATCTGGAAAAAAATGTGTTCTGCGGGGAGGGAGCATGGCCCCTATGCCCCACTACCCGTCCGTGTGTCCACTACTCGGCTATACACTATATTAAGTATATTTTTATGAAAACCTATCTGCTTCCTCACCTGCCAGGGCTGGCAAAGCCGCGCTTCTAAGTGTGGTATATCATACACACAACGTAGAAGGCCAAGCATCAGAGCATAACACGGGGACTGCCTGGTCAGGCCGCCTCGCTACCAGCCAAGCACCTAAGCTGTGGGACTGGCAACCTTTCTTCTGGTGTTGTAGCCTTTCTTCCAATCTCAGGAAAATCTTCCACTGCTCTCGCTCAACGACACAAATGAGAACCATAAAAGCCGGTTTCCATCAAACTTTGGAAGAACATACGGAATAAGACTGGCCACAGCTCAAGATAAATGCAATTAATATAATCTGATAAGTGTGGGCGAGTGTATGTGTGAAATCTATTCTGGGTTCGCTAATTATAATATACTGCTCGTCTTGTCTAGCAAGGCTGTGAATAATGCTATGAGCATTATACTTCAGCTTGCTGAGACTAGAATGCACTGTCAGCAGTTCGTTGCCCTCCGTTCACCTCGCGAATTTCACTTTAAGCAGCGACATCGTCGCGTGTTCTGCCGATGGTGTTAGTCTTGCTTCGAAAGAAAAGCATTCATGATCATCCAAACACTACAACTACATACTGACATATCACGCGACAGATCATGAAGGCAGGTCGTCGACACCTGATTCCATACAAGTGAAAATCGCACACAAACGTAACTTCCTTTGTTTCGATGCAAGATCGCACTTGAGTGAGCCAAAGCTATGCGATCTCGTGCGGTCAGACGGTATCTGACAGATGACACCGGAGCCGTCGCGTGTCTGTGCGGCTGGATCTCGGCCGGCGCGGCTTAGTGCAGCTGTCGGCGGCACGAGGAAAATGCGACAGCCACGCCGGGCGGAGCGGTGCGGGTGGAGTCGGCCGCCGGACGCGGTACGTGGGACACGGCCAGTTCCCAGCCACCGTCAGCGTCTGCAGTGGCCGCGCCGGCAGCAGGAAAGTGTCGGCCACACCCCGGCCAGGTCTCAGTACGGCTGGGAGCGCGCATTTTTATCGACCGTCCAGCACGCTGATCAATGGCAGACAAAGACGGAAGCAGGCAAACGATCTGGGAAGTTGGCCGCTCAGGACTGGGTTCACGTTCGCGGCGGTGTTCCGAGATTGGCAGGAATGTGCGTGCGAAGATTTCCGCTGTGCCAGACACTACCGCTGTTAGATAGCTATTTCGGCCCACCGAGTGCTTCAGCTGAGAGGACTGATACCACACCTGCAGTCGTGTAACGTTAACAGAGCACCACGAACGAGTGCGACCGTGGGTAAAATGCCGATAATTTTCGTGAGAAAAGTTAGCTGTGTAAACAGTAAACTGATAGCTGGGGTTTGATGTTATTGGAGGAACATTCACCTTCAATTGCGGCTGTGGCTGGCGCGAAAGGCGGCAAGATACGTTAGGCCTAGAGCTGGTGAGTGATGGCTGAGCCAGTGTCTGGTGGCATTGCTTCTGTGTCTTCCTGCCGTGCTAATATAGTGATTAAACGGGCAAAGGTTGAGCCTACAATTCCAACGATGCCTTACACTTCTTGAATTTGTTGGAACATGCACCTGGAACTTCGATTGATAACTTTTGTTCATCTGCATGCGTTCAAATTCCTCAGAATACAAATCGGTGAAGTGATTTCCTCCAGCATTACAAGAACAACTCAGATCTGGAAAAGCCAAGCCGGGGAACGTCCAAAGAAACGCTTTTGCAATCGGGGAAAATGCCATAATTCTCACCAGAAGCATATAACGTCCAATTTGATCCCGGTCACAGGTATTGTTTCCACCCACTTGTCATAAAATTATCAACCCCAAGCTTGTATTCCCCATCAGCTAAGTCATAATTGGATGTATGTATATGTGTGTACATCCAGTGTATGTGTGTATACGTATGTATAGGTGTGTGCACATATGCATGTGTGTTTGCGTGTGTGTGTGTGTGTGTGTGTGTGTGTGTGTGTGTGTGTGTGTGTGTGTGTGTGTGTGTGTGTGTGGTGGTGCGTGCGTGCGTGCGTGCGTACGTGTGTGCGTGCGTGCGTGCGTGAGTGCGTGCGTGTGTGTGCGTGTGTGCGTGTGTGTGTGTGTGTCGGTGCGCGTGTTTGTGTAGGTGTGGGTGCATGTGTGTATGCGTGCGGGGAGATGTGAATAGGTGTGAGTAGATGTGTGTATGTGTGTGTGTGTGTGTATGTGTGTGTGGGGGGGTGCGAGTATGTGGGTGTATACATGCGTGCGTGGGTGTGCGTTTGTCCTGTGTGTGCACGTTCGTCTGATGCAGCCACCGCGACACTGCCATACCCTCGCCGAGACCCCGTGGTGGCTAGATACCCTCGTGGGCTGAGTTGATGTCACGCTGCGTTCTAGTGAGCTATCCAGGTCACCACAGGGACTGGCCGTCCATCCAGAAGCATGGGGTTGCAGCACGTGTGTAACTGTCCTCTTGTGTGCTGTAAATCATTGAAGGATACCGGAGGATGATCCTGGAATAATGTGTCCTTCGCCTCCCTCTCGATCGGAAAACGACACTCCATCGGGCAGGCCAAACTGCAGACGTCCGTCGGATTCTTCAGCTTTCGACTAAAGAATCCGAGGACGGGTTCGAGCTCCAAAAGCCTTGAGTGCGCCCTGTCATCGATATTGATATCGTAAGGCTGAGAGAAGTGAAGTGAAATCAGAGAGTGCATTCTGGGAGAAGTTAGCTCCCCTTGGAAAACTTGCAGCGCACCCGTCTATTTTTACGATCCGAGGCACCTATCAGAGAAACGGCGCCCTCCGCTTCCTTGGCTGGAGCAGTGCTGTCGGTCAAGCTTTATAGATCCGCCAGTGTCCTAAATCATGATTGCAGTCGAGAGAGGGTATGCGGCGATAGGCCCCTCAATATCGAGCAAACGTATTTTTGTTCACCAAATATTTCGAAGCGGGGACAACTTTTCGGCTTCTGGCCCCTAGGTTTCAGAAAACCAAACGTGTTCCCTGCAAACTGGATTCATCCTCATGAACTAAAAACAATTACGCCTATAATATAAGCTTACAATAATGGTGAATATGCGCACTGCATTCTTGACACCTCACCGAGCACTGCTGATATAGTGACGTTCGCTCTGATCGGCATGCGCGTCAGCACAAGTGAGATTACGGCATGCAAGGGCAAGTTTGTGTCTACAGTGGAACTAATAAAATTAGGGTTGTTCGATGATACAAGCATTGAACGTTCATCCATCTTTTACCACGTTTTCCTAATTGATAAAGCTGATCCCACGATCCTGTCTTGATCGGGCCGATTTAAGTGCTACTGCTCATGATATGCTCCCCAGGGCGTAGCCAGGGTAAGCTCCAGAGAGGGGTGGCAGGTGGCGGTGGACTGATGAGCTCTCTGGAACTTTGGGGTCCCGAAGCATGACCGTAGAAAATATCTTTCCTCGGACGTCGGCCGCTCTTTGACCTTTAGCAAGCCCTCTGGGCATTCAGACCTTCAGATGAGGGTATCAATCTCTCGCCCGTCTTGGATCCCCTCAGGAGCTTACTGGATATATGAGGAGTCCCCGCAGACTAGGCGCAGCCCATCATACCACGAGGTGATTGATGGCCAATTCCCTTGCCTCTGTTAGGTGATAGGACGCCGTTGGGGGCTTACAGCTCTGAGCCCTGAAGAGATCCTGCTTGGAGATTTGAAAGATCTCGCAAGAACCTTTCAGGACTCAAAGAGAGGACTGTCCCCTTTGAACTCCGCGCTACCCTTGGCTACGCTACGAACCCTTATGATCATTCAGATCAGCTTGTCCAGTGTGGAACGATGTGTCAGGCAGTATCGACCATGTTCCTTGATTTCATCCAAACACATCTAAAACATTTTTAATTTGGGTCGAATCCAGAGTTTTCATAAAAGAGGGAGACAGAAGTCCAGTCAGACATCGCCATGTCAGAATTATTGGTAAGGCTTCCACCGTTCCCCGCCATTGGATGGAGTCCCTGGCAACGTATCAAAAAGCGTACCTCGATTTTAGTATGCTTGTTTTGCAGTCATTTTCAGAAGGAACAACCCGTTTGGGGAGCTGCCCAGGCATACTCCGAATATTTCAATATAGTTATCACCGTCGGTCCAGGCCCGATACTTTTTAAAGGAAAGGATTTGATGTCATTACCATTCTCTTTCTGATTTTCTACCGTTGTAAACACAATACATTACATCTGAACCAATAGACGTCAAGTCAAAATGATACCATTCTGGTGCCAGTATCTACACTGGGCTTCAGGTTGGCGAATGCTTGGCGTATTTTTTGTATGATACCGTGAAGCAAGGCAAGCTGCCATTCCAAAACAGTACACGGTGACCGACAACGCGCTGGTCCTTCTTTCCGGGCTGACTGCCGAGCGACGGCGGTATAGGGTGACGCACTTACTGTCGCGCGGCTGCCCGCGGTCACGTGGTCCGCTGTCGCACTGCAGGCCCGGCGCTTTTGTTGCGGTTTGCAGACTAAACAACATATCACGTACGGTTTCTTGACACGACTTGTCAGCTTCATCTCAAGAAGCTTTATAGCATGTCTCGCATCATACCTACTCTATCTGAAACCGCATTACATCTCGAGAAGATATGGATGACGCGTCCACATGTTTCATCCTGACGCGGCACAGTTTGGGTATTTAGCCACCCGCCCCCTGCTAGTTTCTGCACCCTATGGTCCGATTAAAAGCTCGAAGTTCGAACAAGAAAGGATGAAATCACCTTCACGTGCAATTTTGATTCGTTAAATTTACCCGGAAGAAAAAAAATTTCACCAGAATATCGCAAATGTAATCGAGTCTTGAACAAAACAAAACCCAAAATCCATTGTTAGGTTCGAGAAATGGTGATCTTCATATTTGATAGCTTGAACATACCCTTGAGATAAATGTGTATTGGGATACATGAACATGGTTTATGTCTCTTAGTTCGCACCACTACACATGGATATCACTTTTTGAAATTCAATCGGATGGAACTGATGGACCCAATGGACTGTTTGAGCTGTCCCGACGTCGGTTTTCATGCACGTATACACGGATGGACAGGGTGATATTCGGACCGATATAAACTCCAAAAGGTGGCCATTTAGCTATTCATGAATGAGCAGCCTTGCGAACTAAGCACTTTCATTAGGTAGGTCTGTTTTTAGAGAAATCTTGCACCTGTTGTATTCTACTTCATGGTTATTAGTTACTGGCTTCACGGAGCGTCGACTACTTTGTCACCTAACGTTACCACTCTCTCACGCTGGTTAGTCGCGGACGAATAGCAGCCTCGGTTGTCCGGAAAGGTAATTACATGTTTTTTATTTGCCAGTGAACCCGCGCCATATGATCATGATGCAAGCACAGTATAAAGACTCCATAGCATGCTGCATAGTATAAGTACCTTATAGCATGGTACAAACACTTTATAAGCATGACAAAGCATGGGGTACCAAGATATCAATGCACGAGCATGTGCCTAGGTATCACATGCACACAGCACGACATTTAGCTTATTTAATAGCTTCTGTTTACTTCTTGACTGGCAAGCCCGGTAGGTAAGTCAGCATTCATTAGAACTATGTGCTCACCCTCTTGTAGGTTTTTGTCGAAGTAGTAGTTATCCACTTTCATGTCGTGATGATGTGAGCCGGCTACCACAGCCATGGTGCAGGCTAGCACCAGCAGTCCCCACGACAGCGACATCTGAAACGGCACCGGCACCCACGCTAGTCGTCAGAGTCGAGCATGACCCTTCATACATCACGATAGCCATACGTGAGCTATCATTTACTCTGTGAAGCCCTCCCTCTGTATACCTCATTCCTCACTGGCTCGGTATCTCAAATTTTCGAGCTTTTCAACTGAAACCTAATAGAGCACTCGACCCATGTGTAGGAACTGCCTAGTCAATGTCTCCCCACCAGAGTTGTTCTCCAAACTCGATGTTGTAAAGCTGCGCTCGCAACCTGACCCTGACGGAAGCTGAGCAATGTCTAATTCCTCCTACCTGCCTGAGGTTCTGTGATACCAACACAATAATCTGCGGTAAGGAAAGCGTAGGCTGGTAAGCTTGGAGCTTCAATGCTGACAGAGAAACAAACCGGTAGCACTTATAGAGGAAATACCCGGGCCTCCAGAGCTTCCCTAGAACTAGTTCGCGTTTGATACTGATCGTGAGATTTGATCGGTGTATAAGATGCTTTTTGTGAGTATCAAATCCAACAGTTTGAAGAGTTCATGGTGCTATGTCTGATGCCTCCTGACATACATCTGTGTTTTTGGTATCGTAGCAACTGGCGTTGGCGATTATTTGTGTCACTCAGGCGGAATTTGTTCTCGAGTAGTGGTTAGCTGGGAATGGTGATGCACGGTGGCAAAGATACGCCAAATATTTTGGACCGGTGGGGGTGGGGCGAAAGGGCTTTACGTCGATTTCTTCGTGCAAAGCCATGGGGTACTATGACGTTTCTGAAATCCGACGGCTTCCGGCTTAGCTAAATTGTGGAGGCCACAATTTAGCTACTTACATTAAACTATGCGACTAAATGTCCTCTACTCACTCTTAATTAGCGTCAAATCTCACCATTTATTGACCTCTGCCTCTTCGTGTCCCATGTGTGCCACAACGTTGGTGCCAACACTTAGGTCTCGCTTTCTAGCTCACGCTTCCTTCGCCAGGTCTTAGGTCTAGACCACGACTGATTCGCCAGGTCTTAGGTCTAGATCACGCCTGCTTCGCCCGACATCCTCCACCGGACAGTTATAATGAACACGGTCTTCGTCAAGTCCTGCCATTAAGCACAAACCATATCCCAAGGCATGAAATCAAGGTATCACTGCAGTCAGCACAAACGGACACTGCGTGCAATGAGACTGACATCTAATCTTACGAAGAGGGGCGCGGCCAGCATTTTATAGTGAAACGGACCAAAAGAATGTCATGAAACGGAAACCGCTTTCGGTGCGCCCAACGAAGCGACAATTTCTGGTTTTGCGTGGTGAAATTTCAACATGTCTTGTTTGATTCAGTGCATTTTTGGTTCATAAGGGGGCCTGGCACCCAGCACCCTGGGCTGCGCTTATGCTTACGAGGCATAGTCCTTTCATGCAACCGATTATGCACAAGTTGCAATAACTGAACATAATTACGTAGCACGGATGACATTTCGTGCGAAGACTGCACAATTTCTACTAAGAACTGTTGACGAGCCTCCACAAGGATGACCATTTCCAATTATTTCCAATTATTTCCGATTATGTACATCAACTACGAATGCGTTTCCAGATCTCGTCACATCAAGCTTGCTTGGTGAACAAATGGACCATACATTTGTGACAAATTATCGAGGAATATAATCATTCTCCATTAATCACACCGAATAAGGCTCAAACACAGAGTCGACAACTGCTCATATAGCTCTACCCAGCTTTAGAATAGCTTTGACCGAAAAGCAAGTTACTTCTTCAGTACATATTCCCCAGATTTTTCCTCGGATGGCTTTGCGGAACAGGGTACTGTTCTTGTTCCTTGAACCCTGATTCTGTGACCCTAGCTAAGAAGTGCCAGTTAACGGTAGGACTAAATTGAATAATTCGACATGCCGATATAATTTCTTACTTTGATGAAACTAATACTTAGTGGCGTTTACTTGCTCAGCGCCAGAAAGGTTGCTTCGGATGGCGGACTCATGTAATGGAACACCACAACTTCTTTGCGCGCATGATGTAAGGAAGTCGCGATTTTCTACCTTGTTTCGTTAACCAATGCTCATTTTTGTACCGGTATAATGAGCTTGAGCCTTCGATGAAAGATAAAACGATTGAGGGCACTTCATGAAAATGCATCATGGAAGCTGACCGATATACGGGGTTGCGCGAGGATATTGCCACCCTCAAGGGCAACAGCTACCCTTGCCTGCTGTACCCTATCCTTCCTTTCCCTCCCCCGTCTTTTGGGCCAGTAAAAGTGGTCATTCTGAATCCCACATTCTCCATGGATGCAGCAAGAACGTTGATTGTATGAAAATATTCGAATAATCAATATGGATAATAATGGTTGTTGCTCAAAAGTGCATGCACCGCATGGATTGTCCAGTGGAACCATGTGCAGAACAATAATTCACCGACCAGCTTACCTTGAAATCGAACCGTGCGATGGGCCTACTCCATGAAGGCGCGCTCTGCTCTCACTGTCTGTGGAACGGCACGTGACCTCTCTCAGGCCCGGACGTGACGTTCCCAGCACGCCGGCCGTGCTCAGTGCGTGGCTGACCCGACCTGAGGTCACTGGCTGGTCCGGAGCTCGGCGGACGCTGCTGGGTGGGTGCGTGACGGCCTGGCGAGGCCGCCTCCAGTGGTGGCCGGCGTATCCCCGGTCGGGAGGTGGTCCGGCACTCGTCGGTGCGATTGCACACGAGGGATGGCCGTTTGTGGTGGCGGGTCCCCGGTCGGCAGGTGATCGGTGACGACTCTGTCGCGGCGGCAGCAGCGACTGCTGGGTGTCACGCCGACCGACCAACACACACTGACGCCGTCACCGGCTCCAGCTCTCCGCAGCGCGGCCGCAGCTCGCCGCTGCACCGGCCCGCGCGCTTTCCTCCCACAGTGGCGCCAGAGCCAACACGGGACTCGCGTAAGTTGGCCTCCCCCGTGCAGGAAGGAAGTGTCTGGTCGTGCCGCGGCATCGTGACGAGAGCGCGATCGGAACGATTCGTGTGACGTCTGGAGACGTGAGTTTGACGTTAAATTTAGCTGTGTGATAACCAAAGTCGGTCACTTTTTGCTCCGAAGTGCATGGCACTCAAGGCACGACTGGAAAATCAGTGTAGAATGTCACGTCAATGGCATTCATTAATCATTAGTGTCTTTTTGCAAATTAGACGACTATGTACTGCACATAGCGCCCACACCTGATTCAATGAGCGCATGATTCCCACGGTTACGAAGCACAGTGGCAGCTATGAGGTGGCTTAAAAATGTCGCCTGTCTGCTTTAGTTAGGAATAGGTTCATGTTGTGTCTTGGCTCTGTCATAACATCTTAGAGAACGAAAAACACAACGTAAATTCGACGGGTAATCAATTCAGAACTAAATTCAACGGTGCGGAGCACAGTACTTTTATATGAATGTGATGTACGACTTTTTTTTTAAACTATGTGTGTGCGAAGGTAGTTCACGATACTCGCCGAAAGTTCGCAAGCAGTTGGCAGTGGTTAATTATACTTGTAAGGGGTTCGTTGACTGCTAGGTCTGTGCTTGTCAGAATCAATCTAAACATCTGAAGCCCTACATTAAGAAAGAATGTTGAAAGCTCGAAATGTTGAGAGCCACTTTGCATTTTTAATTTGACTTCATTCATCCTACCAGCTAGATGTCAATTTCGGATATTGTTACTCCCAGCGCACTCTAACTACATGAAAAAGTGATTTTATGTCACCAGATGTTTTCGCCACAATCTAGGCGAATCTAGGCAATGCAAATGTGAAGAAGGGAATATGTTAGTAACATAAAAATACTATGGTAGCATGAAATAACGATTTCACTTTTGTCACTGGCATGGTTAATCCGTAAGTCTTCACTTTTCTATTCGTCCAAGACTTTGCTGCATCGTTTGTGCATTGGAGAATTTCGTTGTGCGCCTCTCTAGCTTACGCATAATTCGAATCTGTTAACAACAGATCCACGTACGCCCGCAAGCGCAAGCACGAACACACCTATATATGCACAAACGTATACAGCTCCTATGATCTGTCCCATGCTGAATTTGCATTCATACATCCTGAAATTAAATGCGATTTAATTATGTGACTCTAGTAAAACATTTGCATTATACACTATTTGTAAGCAAGTCGAGTCATCGAGGAGCCTTTGACCAACGACTCTTCACCAGTGTCACTTGACACTTGACACCATCACGACACTTCACACCAGTGGCAAAAGTTAGTAGCATTATTCTCAGCCACGATATATTTAGCTTAATTATAGGAGGATGGGAATGACAGGCAATCTTTCAAAATGAAGTCGATAGTGTCACAGTTCAATTTAATAGCGGACCAATTAAGGGAAATCTAAAAAAGTAGCCATTTTAGAGACAATTTATTTGATCTTGCCTGGCTTCAGCGACATTTCAGCACCATGGTGTCGCTGCCACCACAGGAGCCACTCACTGTGAGTTTGGCGCCTTTGTCACTGCCAAGTACAGACTGGCTTTGGACCGGTCTTGGGATTACAAATTTCAAGTTTTTCTTCCACTTAGCAAAATAACTTGGGATTTGAATAGTTACTTAAAATCGGATATTCGGTGGGTCCCTTTAAGATATTTTTTATTCTCAAATGAAATGTTTCTAGATTTATAGAAAAAAGTATCTTAATTTATTATCTTAATAGTTTCTGACAATCGGCATTTTGGGGGTCATCATTGCCACCGTGCCATTCCCCAGATCTGCCAGTGTATGCAACAGCACCAGACAATTTCAGTGTCAGTCCGATTTTAATCTTCAATCTTGACATTATACTGCAATATCCATCGGCGGTGCCCGGTATGTAAAAATAGATTGAATGTGTTGAATACATTTGAATACACATATGAAACCTAGATATGTATACATATATATAAATATATATAAACGTATATATATATAAATGTATATAATATATATATATATATATATATATATATATATATATATATATATATATATATATATATATATATATATATATATATATATATATATATATATATATATATATATATATATATATATATATATATATATATATATATATATATATATATATATATATATATATATATATATATATATATATATATATATATATATATATATTTGCCAGGTGTAATACATTTCCGCTGACTTGGCACCAAATCATACACTTATCAGTTGGCTTTGGCTAGTGTTAGGCTTTTTTCTTAATGAAATTGTAGTTCCCAATACCGAGAATGGTAACATAATCAGCTTCATATGCTTTCATGGATGTATTTGCTACAAATGTTCACAAGAGAAAAAAAAATTATCTGTAATTTGTTACACTTGCCTACAATGCATTAATTTTAAAGTCTAGCATGTACAAGTTCAATTCCAAACACGCGACCTCAGTTGGATTTATGCATTAAACCTGGAAGAACACTGGGAATATCTGTGTTTTTAGTCAGCGAGGTAAACAAGCTGCAACAAGGTTGTTCCTGCGCTTGCGTTCATTTTTTCAGGGAAGCTGGTAGGCCAGGCTGAAAAAGGAAATTTGCTCGAAATATGTATGTAGATTGGGCATATTCGAAGCCATCTTAACAGAAGCATTGTCTGTTAAACATAGCACTGTTTCTACACTTCGGAAAACGTTTACCTTATCAACATTTTAAAACTGCCTTCTGGCAATATCTCTACTATATGCAAGCAATTAATATCGATAAAAATATTGCACATAAAGCAAGTAATTCATTTCTGTATACAGGCCATAGACGGTCGGCGCTCTGAGCTAATATTCCTGGAAATTATTAGAGGAAAAAGAGGTGCCGCGGTAGCTTTCGCAATGTCACCTGCACCCTCACCCCCACCCCCGCCATGCTGCGTTATTTAGAAAGTACAGCACGGACCCTAATGCCCCCATATCATTTCCATGGATATGAGGCGTGTCACTAGGCATTAGTTACTCATCGTCTCGTGTGATGCGCATTGACACGGCTTGCACGTACCAGGCTCTTCGCACCGCCACCGACAGCGGGCCGCTGCAGTCAACAGTCCACGCCACTGACCGACATTCCACGCACCGCTGAAGTTCCCAGACAGTTCTGGGAGGAGCCGGCGCTGGTCGGCCCGCCACGTCGCCGGCCCGTGCACTGGTGTGCACACCTGTGAACTGGAGGTGACCCGTCACCCCGGCCGGCCCGGCAGCAGTCGCTCCGCAGACCAGCCACCAGGCATCAGCAGCACACCGCGCACTGCGGAGTGCACACACCGACCAAGCCGTCGGAGACCTTCAGATACCGGCGGATATTGGCGCAATAGCGGCATAGGTCGCGTGATAATGAAGTCGGACTGGCCAATGATACTTCTGGCAGCTTGTGTCTTCGATGGTGCTGCTTTCGTGTATTGGGATCAGACTTGGACTTCAGGTTCTCCGAGCCATGATGGACTTTTGACTCTCGCATGTACTTGGGCTTTGGTTTCATGGCATTTTGAATTGCTGGTTTGGGCTTTGACTTTGGCCTCGCGGGATTTTGAACTGCTGACTTCGGTTTGCTAACATATTGCAGCATATTGTGGCCAGAGGAAATTATGCGAGGTGTTTAAATGATGCCTTTCCTCTAGTATCCCTACACATTTCTCGTCTAGTTATATCGAACACCCCAGTCCCAGGATCTCCTCTGAAATAGACTACTCAATGTATTCATCCACCTCGGTCAATTCCGGCTACTCGAACTACTCAGACTACTCGGTCAATACCGATTTCCTATTTCCTCAATAGTCTATGGTTCTATGGCCACGGTGGCCAGTCCTGCAATTGTCAATTGACTTGCCCATCACAGATAGAAATTGTTTAATGTAATTGAGCAAGACACTTTTCTTTAATACAACGAAGAATCCTCTTAAGTGCTCCTGGGTTTTAGACATTGCGTGAGAAGAAATGTTCGACCTGCTGAGGAGGTGGTGAGTTTACAGGAGGTGCTGAGTTTACATCAAAAGTAACGTTAGGGATTATGCTATATTACTCAACGTTTCGGCCAGGGGCCATCGCCAGGAGTGATATTAAAAAATGTCAGGGTTAACAATTGAAAAA
Organism: Imbricaverruca yamaguchii; assembly: GCA_034440575.1. Classification (NCBI taxonomy): domain Eukaryota; kingdom Metazoa; phylum Arthropoda; class Thecostraca; family Neoverrucidae; genus Imbricaverruca; species Imbricaverruca yamaguchii. The sequence goes on from JAOTOL010001479.1 coordinate 811,211, forward strand.
AAAAACGCGGGGAAAAACGTGCAAAAATCACGTGAATCACAGAAAAGCATCCTCAGTGGTGCAGACACTTTAAGAAACTCCAAACCAGAAATCAACTAGGTCAAGATAGAATCCTCTGAGGAAGCCCGAGCCGATAGTCTATATACATATCGACACATCCGTGCACGCACATGTATAGACATATCCAATATAACTCGTAATATATAAAGTATTATTTATGTTTATGTAATTTTATGTGATATACCAGGACGTCGTTTGCGCGCTTAGTTGCGGCCGTAGATTACGTATGTGTAGAGATTCGAGGACCTTCAAATCAGCGTTGTTCCTGGCTGTTGCTAGAATTTCTACTTTGAAGTTTGTGTTAGTGTCCCTGTGTTCCATGTTAGAATGTTTTTCGATCATGTGTTCGCCTAAAGGTGTGTATTTTCTCCGAAGTCTGGTATCTCCCAAGTGCTCATTGTACCTATCCCTGATGCTACGCTTGGTTTCTCCGACATAAAATATTCCAATACAGCGGTTGCACGTTATTTTATAAACTACGTCTTTCCGCGTGCATCTACTTTTGAGCCCGTTGCTACAGGCGTGGCACGTTCTTCTACCAGCAGGGCATGGCGGCAATTCCAGGGCTGAGCGGACCAGGTAAAATTTCAGCGTAGGTCCGCTAGTCCAGGCTACCCTAACATGGTTTAGATGAGACGAACGGATGGCTGCATTTACCTGTCGACATAGTTGGTCATCGACAAAAGGAAGTCTCATGTAGACATAGTTGGGATTGCTACCCGCTCGATGCCGACGTTGCCCACTTATCCTACTCCTGTTGTGAGGGTGAACAGCACGAGCGGCGGAATGTACCCGATGTGCTGGGTATCCGTTTTCCAGGAAAAGAGTTGTCATCTTCGCAAGGCTCCGCTCGCACGAAATAGTATCGGAGGATGCTCGTGCTGCTCTCCTCATTTGGTATGTTAAAACGGTCTTTTTAGTGGCCGTCTGGTGGGCCGAATCATAGTGCAAGATGATGGGGCTGCCATTGGTTTAAAGTACAGTTCGGTGGTGTAGCTACCATCAGCCTGAACTACAAACAACATATCAAGGAAAGAAATCGAAGTGCTATGAACAGTGTGTTCTAAGGTGAATTTGATGCTGGAGTTTTGTTGGTTAATTTCTGCAAAGAAGTCGAGCAGAGGGGCCAAGCCATGTGTACAAACACCAAAAATATCGTCTATATACCTCATGTAGAGAGCTGGCTTCAAATCATACGAAGCTAAGAAGATCGACTCAAGGCGGTGCATAAAAGCAATCGCTAAAGGAGGTGCACATCGGTTACCCATAGCCACTCCTTTCGTTTGCTTGTACATGGAGTTACCGAAACGTATGAGGTTATTGCTGAAAATACGTGTTAGTAATTTCACACAGTTCTGTACCCCAATTCCGAAAAGTCAGATATCATCCAGATTGTCCTCGATTAGGCGAATTACAGCATCTATTCCCTTCTTTATCGGAATACTGCCATACAAATTTGTGACGTCCATGGTGAAAACAATACTGCCCTCCGGAAGTTTGGCAGGATAGCAATCATAATCATAGCAAAGACACTTTTCTTTGAACGACTCTAAATGCAATCATAAACCTCTCAACTCAAGAAATATTGCACTCAGCTACGGCTTCACATACTTGTCTTCGGTCTTACTTTCAGGACGTCTGGGGTCAACAACCTTGGATTCGCGAAGTCACGTATTTGGCATTGGCTTCGGCTCCAGCTTTGAAACCTTTTTTTGTTGGTTTTGCCTTCAGCTTCATATTTCTCAACCGCTGATTTCGGCTTCAGCTTCGACTTGGTGGTATTTGCTTTTCCTCTCCCTTCTGGCTACGGCTTCATCTTCGAAATTAACATTGGCAAATTAACAGCCTTACTTCGTCTGACATGTCTGACAGGATGAAAAGATTAAAATCGTTGTGTGGAGGGATGGACGATTAAGCCCACCCTACATACCACGGATATCTCGACCAAATTGTTCACGAGAAACAGCATTTGTTCCTCGGAGCATAGTATGCATCTATGTAACAATATACGTTAGATATATATATATATATATATATATATATATATATATATATATATATATATATATATATATATATATGCATACCAGTTTCGCAACTGCATTTCTTGACCGATTTCTGTAATTTAGATGTTTTTTCTTAAAGATATAAACGGCTTGCATTTCATGGCTAGTGTATGCGAGGATTTTTTGCAATAAACTGCAAAAGTTGCAATTTTTGCAGTGGTCCTCCCAGACGACACAAAAAGGAATCATATAAGAGTTAGCTTAGCGTTACATTGGAGCTATCTGCGTCCTACGTTCTAAATTCAGTAGTATATGACTCCAATATCATACACACACCTGTATGACCAACGAATCAATATAAGATTCTCCATTGGCAATCCTAGGCAGGAAAACGGTGAACAAAGCTGGATCACGGGTCTATACCGAAGCCGCCATGTGAAGTAGACACATTCACTCCATTCTCAATATCTATGCCTTTCAGGACATTTTGACAGTAAACATATCCACATGCTAATTTGACCATTGGCATATGTAAGCATAGCCATATGCATAAGCGTCCCCAGCAGGTAGCATTAGAGGAAATCTCTCTCTCTCTCTCTCTCTCTCTCTCTCTCTCTCTCTCTCTCTCTCTCTCTCTCTCTCTCTCACACACGCACGGACGCACGCACGCACGTACGCACGACACGCACGCACGACGCACGCACGCACGCACGCACGCACGCACGCACGCACGCACGCACGCACGCACGCACGCACGCACGCACGCACGCACGCATGCACACACACACACCCTCCCTTTCCCTCCCTCTCTCTCAAATTCAGTAAGAAGAAAAAACACGAAAGGATCACTCACAAAAAGTTTCATTGCACGAGATTGTGGAAGTTCGAACATTGCGGTGAAACACCCCAAAAAAATTGACTACAATTACCAGCAACACGACCAGATTACGGCAAAATCACAACATGCTCATCATGTATAGCATGACATTTCCTTTCTTTGATTCTTTAAAACTCATACCGCGCCCTACATTTTCCTTGCATTTGAATGGCATCTGAAATTTGTACATACGATGATCACTAAATGTACAACGGGAACAATTTCTCCATAATGACCACAAAGAATACTGTACAACACTGTAAACAAAATGAAGATGAAGATGTTGAAGAATGCCCCAATCAATGAGAGCAGAACGTTATTTACAGAGATGGCACATCTTGCTTGCAGAATAGCTTCGAAGATATGAAACGGTGTGGCATTCGACCTGACGTGGGTCAGAATCATACCTTGATCCCACGTCTAACACTTCTTTCGTGGCCTAGTCACATCACCCAAAGGCGTTTTATCACAAACGATCCAAAAAAAGTCCATAACAACATCACCGAATGCAGCGTAGTCAACAGACAATTCACAGGTGAAAATTTCACGAACATCGGTCATCACGATCAGCCAAAAAATAATCCATGATTAACATAAACCGATTAACTGATTAGCATGCCAAGCTGCTACATGTTTATGGCGCAAGGGATAAGTTTCGGTGAACATTGCAATGAGTTTCCATCACTGCACATGTGTCATTAGATGTTGAACCAATGGCTCGACATTTGTCTTTTTCAGTTAGCCAAGCATGGTGTGGGTATTAAAAAAACATAATTGCTTGAGCCAATCAAATGATTCGACCCAGCGTAGACATTCACGCAGATGACCTTGACCGAAATTCACAAGGTGACGTGCGACGCATTCATGTTCGCAATGTTGCCTCCAGACGTAAGCTGTCCTTTGGCGGGTTGACAGTTGGCATCCAAACCCTGCAATGGCAGCCACTTGCCTGACTCCCACTCCACAATGCAATGTGGAATGTTTGCATGTGAAATATAAAAACGAACGGGAAATTCCAGGTAGACCACATGCTATGCCCGGCTTGGAATGCATATCACGAATACATGAACGATGTGCACTCAATGTGTCCATCAGGAGGCATTGGGATAAATGTGCGGAAGGGACGGGGAAAGCTGGAGGAAAACACGATGGCATTCCAAGAACAGTTCACACAGAGCACCCAGCAATGCAAACTAACGTGAATAGAACAGATAACGAGCCAGCCAATTGCGCCACGATCTCTGACTCTTTCGGAAGCAAATCGTGTCAGGTGTGTGGCATATCGATCTGCTAGCATACCGATCCCACAGAAAGTGCCGCGCCGGCAGCAGCCGAGCGACGGTGGCGCCGCCGGCGGCGCGGCGCGGCGCGGCGCTTCTGTCCACTGCACCACAGGCGCCACCGTCACAGGACAGCGTCGGCCGGATCCGCGGGACACGACTCTCTGCAGCCGATCATGCGCACACAGCCAACCGTTCAGATGGCCTGATCCGCCCCCCTCCCCCCAAATGGTTAGCAGAGCACACACTTTCCCGGAACGGTGATTCCAACGGCTACCCGTCATGTCGTATTAGTGTTGGGACAGGCTGTGCACTAGGGTGTGTCGCCTGAACGGTTTTTCTTATGCTTAGTGAAATTATCGTGCAGATCACCTTTAAAAAAAACCGTGGTCGAAACCAAATCGAAATCAAACAATAAACAAAATATGCGACAGGCCGATAAAGAAACAAATTTGCCAGGCGCCCGACGTTGAAGTCTCCAGTGATGGCGCTCCGTTGCGATTGGCATCTAACACCACGCGTCGTCCGCCGTCGGAGCGCCGCCGCGGCGCTGTGACGAAAAAGGCGGCAGTGGTTCGAGAATGCCGCGATCGCTACTCGCGATACATGAAAACTGCTGGAAAGAAGTCGACATCACCAGGTGTACGTCCGTCCGGTGATGAGTGGTTTGGAAAATTGTTTGATATAGCCCGCTGCAAATGTGCTGATATCGATAGCTGCAAATGTGCGATGGCCGACAAAGTGCCACGAATGGAGTTTCCCTTTGTCCAAGACCAGAGAGGACCTCGCCAAATGCAAATCGGCACCGCAGATATCCGTGAAACCACTCGTCGACGCGCCATGGACGAAAGGAGGCGTCTGACCGCCGAGAGAGTCACATCACCACAACCGGGACCTTCTGGAATGGCCCAGCTAGATTCTAATTCAGACCAAGATTCCGCCACAGATTCATCATCGCTCACATCTGTAGTCAATGAGTCAGAGTATATGGTGAACAGTAACACAGACGAACTACTAAATACGGCTCTAGCAGCAGATCGGTACGGAGTGTCTAATCGTGCGTGTGCTGCGATCATAAACGGTTTCCAAGTGGACATTGGTCGGATCACTTCTGACGATATGGACTGCATAGTGGATAGCAAAAAAGTATGGCGAGCAAGGGATCGGATTAGAAGAGAGGTAGTAGCCCAGAGCCATGAGGATCATGCAGGTCGTGTATCTGGTCTCTACTTCAACGGTAGAAAAGACGACACGCTTATGACAGCCAGTTCAAAGAAGACGGAAGAGCACATTGTGGTTGTATCCGAGCCAGACAGCGCATATTTAGGACACTTTACCCCACAGACTGGGAAAGCGGAGGACATTTTTGCAGGTCCTGAACGCCGTGGCATATGAGTTTGGTGCGGATGTTTCTGTGCTTGGCTGTGACGGCACGAGATTTAATACTGGCCAAAAAGGTGGTGTTATCCGTTTGTTTGAGCTCGGACAAAAACGCCCCGTCCACTAGTTTGTGTGCCAACTTCATGCAAATGAACTTAATCTTCGTGCAGTATTTAGCCAGTTAGATGGAGTCACAACAGGACCTAAGTCGTTTAGTGGGCTGATTGGCCGGGCTGCTGCAGGCGCAGTAGAAACCTTGCCAGTGGTCGATTTTGAGCCAATCGATGGCGGAAATGTTTCAGAAATGACGCAGGAGATTCTTAGTGACCTAAGTTCAGATCAGGCTATTCTGTAGTCTGGCGCGTAGTGTCCAGATAGAACTGCGAAAATGAAGATCGGTCCACTAAACCACTACAGGTGGCTGACTCTGGCGGCGCGAATTCTCCGGCTCTACATATCAACCGAACAGCCATCAGACAGTCTGAGAATGCTAGCGGAGTTCATCGTGTGCCACTATACTCCCATGTGGTTCTGCGTCAAGAAGAACTGGAAATGTTCTGACAGTCCTGGCAATGCGCTGCACAGCGTGCAACTTCTCAAAAGTTTGCGACCTGAGATAGCGGCCATGGTGCAGCCGGTAATACAGCGCAACAGCTACTGGTGTCACCTGAGGCAGTACTGCTAGCAATGGCAGCGGGCCAAGATCAAGCCACACGGGAAAGGGCGGTCACTCAAATCCAGCAGTGTCACAGAACTCAAGTCGATAATGATACTGACGAAGTGCGGAAGTTCAAGCTTCCAAGAGTGAATATGGGGGCAAACAGCATCATGGAGCTGATTGATTGGTGTAATGAGGCGATAACCGAGCCGCCCTTGACGCAACAACTGTCCGATGATGAGTTACTAGACATCATCGCGAGTCCTCTCGAAGTACCGCCATACCCCGTGCACAGTCAGACGGTGGAACGGATGGTGAAAGTGGTGACCGAGGCGTCTTTGAAGGTAATTGGTGAAGAGGCCCGCCACGGTTACATTGTGGCGAAGTTGAAACACAGGTCAGCAATGCCAGTGCTCAGCAGCAAAAAGGATTTCATGTCGGGTTTTCTGTCGAGCATGTAGACAAGTAGTACAATTATAAAATGATAGTTCGTACAAAAAAATGTGGCCGCTCGTACAAAAGGTAACGTCGCTGTATGCCCGTCTCCTTCGGTTGTAGTGGAACGAAGCATGATGCCGATTTCGCCTGGTCTATTTGTCATAACAATAAGATATCAAGTGTCTCAGAATGATTTAATTGGTCTTCGATGTAAACAGACGAGGAATTTTGAAGATGTTCAAGCTTTCAAAAGTGAAAATATTAGCATTATACGCCGATAGATCTACTGATTGAAAATGGAACGAACAAGCGACGTAAAGTGAATCTTTCTTTCATGCGTCAGATATCCAGGCAACTTATTAAGCGACTGGTGCGTATCAAAAGCCTTTTACCCACTAAACACTTTCATTGAGTTTTATTAATGAGCTTCATCACCAGAATCCATTCATCAGTCATCCACCGCACCGAATGCGGCCTTTTTCGTCACAGCGCGCGGCGGCGCTCCGACGGTGGCCGGACGCATGGTGTTAGATGCCAATCGCAACGGAGCGCCATCACTGGAGACTTCAACGCCGGGCGCCCGGCAAATTTGTTTCTTCATCGGCCTGTCGCATATTTTGTTTATTGTTTGATTTCGATTTGGTTTTGACCACAGGTTTTTTTAAGGTGATCTGCACGATAATTTCACTAAGCAAAGTGCAATTTCCAAAAAAAGGTCCTTCGTGACACACCCTACTGTGCACACCCACTATGCTCACTGGGGAGCAATACCAATACCCATTATTCTGATGACAGAAGAGTGAACTCTGCCGATCAGCATGCCAATTGGCGGTGGTAGATGGCCAGTGTTCCATTCGGATGGATACCACCCCTAAGTCATTTCACGGTGATAGATGGATAGTTTTGCCGAAGGTGTAATTATTGTCCGCTATACAATTATACACGTGGTAAAACTATTGGAAACTGATGGAGATGGTTTTCTATATTGCCGTTCCATGGGGCAGTATTGGAAAGTCTCTTCTTAGAATTTCGCCATTCGGAGCACTATCCTCTCCAGACAATTTTAATTTATCTATTCCCACTGGCAAGTTCGGGTTGTCTGGCTACTGTTGCGACATGGCAGAAGCTGATGATCTGCCATACCAGAGCGCAGTCGGCTGGCTGCTGCCTCGGTGGCCGGTAATGACGTCACGTCGGACGAGCCGTGTGCTGTTCAATGGCAGCACTCAAAAGCGCTCACACACGTCTGACGGCCTTCGCCAAGAGGACAGCGCCGCGAGAGAAACTTGGAAACGGCATGACTGATACCGCCTTGGACTCCCATTACGGTGCGAATAAAGGGTTGACCGCACGGTGCGGACGCAGTCTGCGTACGCTCCGTATATGCGGAACTGCGTGCAATACGCACGGCAGCAGCCGGCTGCGCCAAATCGCCCAGTGTGGAAGCCGTAACCACAGCGAGAGCGCAGTCAACGCTTGGGGAAATGGCACGCCTGGCATGTACACTAGGGTGTGTCACGAAGGACCTTTTTTTGGAAATTGCACTTTGCTTAGTGAAATTATCGTGCAGATCACCTTAAAAAAACCTGTCGTCGAAACCAAATCGAAATCAAGCAATAAACAAAATATGCGACAGGCCGATAAAGAAACAAATTTGCCGGGCGCCCGGCATTGAAGTCTCCAGTGATGGCGCTCCGTTGCGATTGGCATCTAACACCATGCGTCCGGCCACCGTCGGAGCGCCGCCGCGGCGCTGTGACGAAAAAGGCCGCATTCGGTGCGGTGGATGACTGATGAATTGATTCTGGTGATGAAGCTCATTAATAAAACTCAATGAAAGTGTTTAGTGGGGTAAAAGGCTTTTGATAAGCACCAGTCGCTTAATAAGTTGCCTGGATATCTGACGCATGAAAGAAAGGTTCACTTTACGTCGCTTGTTCGTTCCATTTTCAATCAGTAGATCTATCGGCGTATAATGCTAATATTTTCACTTTTGAAAGCTGGAACATCTTCAAAATTCCTCGTCCGTTTACATCGAAGACCAATTAAATCATTCTGAGACACTTGATATCTTATTGTTATGACAAATAGACCAGGCGAAATCGGCATCATGCTCCGTTCCACTACAACCGAAGGAGACGGGCATACAGCGACGTCACCTTTTGTACGAGCGGCCACATTTTTTGTACGAACTAACATTTTATAACCGTACTACTTGTCTACATTCTCAACAGAAAGCCCGACATGAAATCCTTTTTGCTGCTGAGCACTGGCATTGCTGACCTGTGTTTCAACTTCGCCACAATGTAACCGTGGCGGGCCTCTTCACCAATTACCTTCAAAGACGCCTCGGTCACCACTTTCGCCATCCGTTCCACCGTCTGACTGTGCACGGGGTATGACGGTACTTCGAGAGGACTCGCGATGATGTCTAGTAAGTCATCATCGGACAGTTGTTGCGTCAAGGGCGGCTCGGTTATCGCCTCATTACACCAATCAATCAGCTCAATGATGCTGTTTACCCCCATATTCACTTTTGGAAGCTTGAACTTCCGCACTTCGTCAGTATCACTATCGACATGAGTTCTGCGACACTGCTGGATTTGAGTAACCGCCCTTTCCCGTGTGGCTTGATCTTGGCCCGCTGCCATTGCTAGCAGTACTGCCTCAGGGTGACACCAGTAGCTGTTGCGCTGTATTACCGGCTGCACCATGGCCGCTATCTCAGGTCGCAAACCTTTGAGAAGTTGCACGCTGTGCAGCGCATTGCCAGGACCGTCAGAACATTTCCAGTTCTTCTTGATGCAGAACCACATGGGAGTATAGTGGCACACGATGAACTCCGCTAGCATTCTCAGACTGTCTGATGGCTGTTCGGTTGATATGTAGAGCCGGAGAATTCGCGCCGCCAGAGTCAGCCACCAGCCAACTCATATGCCACGGCGTTCAGGTCCTGAAAAATGGCCTCCGCTTTCCCAGTCTCTGGGGTAAAATGTCCTAAATATGCACTGTCTGGCTCGGATACAACCACAATGTGCTCTTCCGTCTTCTTTGAACTGGCTGTCATAAGCGTGTCGTCTTTTCTACCGTCGAAGTAGAGACCAGATACACGACCTGCATGATCCTCATGGCTCTGGGCTACTACCTCTCTTCTAATCCGATCCCTTGCTCGCCATACTTTTTTGCTATCCACTATGCAGTCCATATCGTCAGAAGTGATCCGACCAATGTCCACTTTGAAACCGTTTATGATCGCAACACACGCACGATTAGACACTCCGTACCGATCTGCTGCTAGAGCCGTATTTAGCAGTTCGTCTGTGTTACTGTTCACCATATACTCTGACTAATTGACTACAGATGTGAGCGATGATGAATCTGTGGCGGAATCTTGGTCTGAATTAGAATCTAGCTGGGCCATTCCAGAAGGTCCCGGTTGTGGTGATGTGACTCTCTCGGCGGTCAGACGCCTCCTTTCGTCCATGGCGCGTCGACGAGTGGTTTCACGGATATCTGCGGTGCCGATTTGCATTTGGCGAGGTCCTCTCTGGTCTTGGACAAAGGGAAACTCCGTTCGTGGCACTCTGTCGGCCATCGCACATTTGCAGCTATCGATATCAGCACATTTGCAGCGGGCTATATCAAACAATTTTCCAAACCACTCGTCACCGGACGGACGTACACCTGGTGATGCCGACTTCTTTCCAGCAGTTTTCATGTATCGCAAGTAGCGATCGCGGCATTCTCGAACCATATGTTCGACTCAGGCCCTCCCAACAATTGGTATTCCTTCGCAGCACCACATTTTCATCACACTTTACGCGACAAACTTTATATGGGGTGCTAGCCTCTCTTTCAACCTTTTGTTCGCAACGCATGAGTCTCTATTCACTTTACTCAAGTAATTCAGAACGTCAATTCTCGTGGGCAGTCGGTTTGTTTTTAGTTCAGAAGGAACCAAAAGCCCTTATTTAGTATAAATTGCGTTTTAACCAAAAAAGCAATTTATTCGAATGATGATTCATACCACTGTGAAAGGTGGAGCACAGACAAAGGAAAGTGGAGCGATCAGTCCTTCAGTGAAGTTTAATCTTTACAATCAGATATATCCCAGCTCCCCTGATCTGTTTTTGAATTACCAGAATCCATTCATAAGTCATCCAGAGCACCGACTGCCGCCTTTTTCGTCACAGCGCCGCGGCGGCGCTCCGACGGCGGCCGACGCGTGGTGTTAGATGCCAATCGCAACGGAGCGCCATCACTGGAGACTTCAACGCCGGGCGACCGGCAATTTGTTTCTTTATCGGCCTGTCGCATATTTTGTTTATTGTTTGATTTCGATTTGGTTTCGACCACAGGGTTTTTAAAAGTGATCTGCAGGATAATTTCACTAAGCATAAGAAAAACCGTTCAGGCGACACACCCTAATGTACACCTCTGTTTGAACACGATATACAAGGCTGTCACTGTCGCGTCACTTGCGTTGCGTTACGTGCGACTATTGACTTGGAACACAATGTATCAATTCACCCGAGTGCAAATTGACGACAAATTGGCTAAGTGCTGACAAAGGCAGAAGCGGCAACGGAAGCGGTAGGGAAGAAGCTGCCGTGTGCGACAAATCTTGCTCCGGTGCGAACAAGTATGTGAACTGGCGAAGGAGCTATGAGGCAAAGATCCTGAAGGACACTAGAGGTAAAATAGATCATCCATCATCTGTTTGCTTAAAACCAAAATCGAGATGTGTACTTTCAAAACGGTAAAAGTTGTCTCACAAAATGGTCGGGTACGTCCTATATTATAATGCCAGCCACCACTTCAGCTTGCAATATATCCGCAGTCATGTTCAAATTGTTCAACATACAGCTGTTGCGTACGATGCACAAATGCGGCCTCGGGCGACGCGCGCTTGCAGAAATGTAGAATGTAGACATGCGCGACGTGTTCTCGCAAAAATGCAGACGAGAACGCCGCATGCTTGTATGTACCGGTGCATTTCTGCATTCGCATGCAGCGTGCTATGATGGCTGGAGCAATTCTGCAGCAGAGTTCGCACAGCGTGCTCCACCAGTGTAGCCGGGCAAGTCCTGTGGCGGGTGTTCCTGGGTATTCCTTGGTGTTCCGGATCACGTCACCTATGCCGACGTCCTGAGTGTGCACATGATCCTGATCCTGAGTGAGCACACGTGTCTCTTGGCGGAGCGCCGCTGACTACACAGAACGGAGCGGCAATATGTCATAGTGGTGGGATATGGGATACGTGGACGCCATCATTATGAGTGGCGAGGACAGGTGGTATGTTCACAGACGGTGAGGACAGGTGGTGTGGTACATACCACCGTCGGGCAGGTGGTATGAGGCCAGTCTAGCTTCCCTGTGAGGTGAGACGGAGATAATTATCCTGTACTGCCATCAGACAGGTGATATGATGCCATCGTCGTTTCCAGGTGAGGTGAAGTGCAGGCAGTTATCCAGCACCAATGTGGGACAGGTGGTATGAGGCCAGTGTCGCTTCCCTGTGAGGCGATATGGAGATAAATTGTCCCGCACCACCGTTGGACAGGTGCTATGACCGGCTATGAGGCCAGCCTCGCTTCCCTGTGAGGTAATGCGGGCTTCAGGCCGTCGCGATTATTTATATTTTAGGTATACTTGCGACCCAGTGCGATTTGTGTGATTTGACTCCGAGAGTTTTGGAATTCATCGTTCGGCTCCCAGTCTAACTCAGTGGAGCGATCCCTACCAGCGTCATGGTCCAAATCTGACAAAGAATGGCTGTTACTGGCGTTACTAGGGTCAGTTCCACGAAAAGTGCGTGGCTTCTAATGTAAAATGTGGAACTTCAGAAGACAGACAAACAAATACAATATTTGTTTTGACAAGTACACTTGGACTGCATATATCGTCTCTCAGGGTCTTTGAACACGAAATAAATGCTTAAAAGCTTCAAGTTGATATATTTCGAACATGAAAAGCAGATCACAGGTTACTGATTAGATAAGCCAGGAATATAGCTCTGGAAAGCACAAACACGATGGAGCACCTTTCAGATAATTAACAACAAGCAAACGAGAAATCACAACAACATGAAAGAGACTACCAGGCACAGCAAACTATGCAGCTCACCACAGCATCTTCGGTGTCTCAGTGTGCAATGCACTGAAATAAGACTCACTTCAGCTACCAATGTTGCACATTAATGACTAGCATACATCACTGGACAGACCCCTGTTGGCCACTAAGACGTGCCTCTATAACAGCCATTTATGGCCAACAGACACTCTGGTAGGTAGCGTCGCAACAATAACAACCAACCAACGAACAACAAACGACAAACGTCAACACAAATATCTCCACCGCACCAATGGTTCCCGAAATCCTGCAGCTTCATGTCAACTCTTCAAACTCTCACATGAACTGAAAACGAGTTCAACAAACAGCAGTAAATAATACGCAACATGTGAACGATATCCCCATGACGGGACTATGCGTGGCAATACCTGCGTGGCGATACCTGGGAGAACGTACGTGTCCGTGTATGGCTATTGTGCGATGGCATGACGTCCGTGGGTGCTATATACCTGAGCGTGATGAGGTCCGTGTGTGACGGGATCCCTCGCGACGAGACTGCTGTGAAGGCGTGAACAGGATGACGGCAGCACATGTTCCCTGCGCCGGTGTCACCAACACTGTGTACGCCAAACATGCATTCAGGTGGGCTCGTGTCTATGCAGTGGGTCAATTGTCCCAGGTCGAACACAACTCGGTCAGGTAGGTTAGAAACAACGGGGTGCGGTCGCTTGTCCAATGGCGGATGGCTTTGGTCTGCCATCTCAGCCAACACTTGTGCCCGACCGACGCGCCGTGGACACCAATGTAAGACCAGATCACCGCCGGTGCAACAGTCCGGCGAGGAAACTCGCCGAGTCCCAGACTAGTGCGGTCGGTGACTATGGAGAGTCGGCAGTTGTATGGTGCTTTGTGCTGGAGATGCTGGAAGGCTTGCATGACAACCGGGTGGGTATGGTTTCGTGAATCAAGCCGGCCAGAGTGCGTTGCTCCTCAGCCAGAGTGGGTGAATCTAGTGGCAGCAGAGGAGAGCGTTTGGGTGACGCAGAGTTGCTGAGAGGGTGCTGCCCACCAGTGTGGTGGCGGGACAGCACCTCAGTGGACCGCCACGGAAGAAGTTCCGCCCATCAGTGTGGGGGCGGGACAGCACTTCAGTAAACCCGCCTCCGGGGAAGTGCTGCTCCTCAGTGTGGGCGGGACGGCACCTCAGTGTGGGAGGGACAACTCCTCAGTGGACCCGCCGCCGGTAGAGTGTTGTTCCACACCGTGGGCGTGACTGCACCTCAGTGTGGGCGGGACAGCACCTCAGTGTGGGCGGGACAGCACCTCAGTGTGGGCGGGACAGCTCCCCAGTGTGGGCGTGACTGCACCTCAGTGTGGGCGGGACAGCACCTCAGTGGGGGCGGGACAGCACCCCAGTGTGGGCGGGACAGCTCCTCAGTGTGGGCGTGACTGCACCTCAGTGTGGGCGGGACAGCTCTTCAGTGGACCCGCCGCCGCTGTCGCACGGGACCGCCGCCGACAGAGTGCTGCTCCTCAGTGTGGGCGGGACAGCTCCCTGTGTGGGCGGGACAGCTCCTCAGTGGACCCGCCGCCGCTGCCGCACGGGACCGCCGCCGACAGAGTGCTGCTCCTCAGTGTGGGCGGGACAGCTCCCTGTGTGGGCGGCACAGCTCCTCAGTGGACCCGCCGCCGCTGCCGCACGGGACCGCCGCCGGTCGGACGGTACGCACGTGACACGCTGCGGCGCACCAGCACCTCGTCATCGGGCGGCGGAGGCGCCTTGGCCGGCGTGAACAGCAGCGAGGCGTGGCTGTACGTGCGGACTGGCGGCCAGACCGGACGCTGCACCTCTGAAGCACAGGCGACACAGCACGCGGTCAGCTGCTGACCTTCCTACGAACAGATACACGACTCGGAAACACAGCACATATTATTTTGATGATATAGCTCCCAGCAGGCCACTCTGAAACATGGCACATATCCGATCGGTAGCATAGCTCCCAACAGGTAACTCTGAAGCATAACACATATCCGGTTGACAGCATAGCTACGAACAGGTACCTCTGAGGCACCGCAAATATCCAGCTGATGGCATAGCTTCCAACAGATACCTCCGAAACACAGCACACATCCAGCTGTTGACATACACACCAACATACACATGAGTCGGAAACATAGCACATATCCAGTTGATAGCATAGCTACCAACAGGAAACTTTGAAACACAACACATAGTCAGCTGATGGCAAAGCTTACAATAGATACCTCTGAAACGCAGCGCACATCAAGCTGACGACGTAGCTACTAGCAGATCCTCACGGAACACAGCATATAGCCAGCTGATCCTAACATACACACGACAAGCAGAACGTGTCCAGCTGATGACGTAGCTATCAACATGTACACGTCTCTGAAACAAAGTTTGTGTCCAGCTACTGACAAAACCACCCGCAGACGGAAAAACCACACATAACGCCATAACCACACATCACGCGCGTAATGCCAGATGAGCGCTTACTGCTACGATGTACACTTCTGAGGAGCGTGACATCGTCTTCTTGCAAAACAATGCATCACCACATTTTATACGATCCTGAGAAAGCTATCTGGCATGATGGAGCATTGTCATAAGCCGTTGCCATGTCATACTCAGAAACATCGATGGCGAAATCGCCGACGGGCCTTTCCATAATGCGCAAACACACCTTGGCAATAGGGTAGAAATTATGGACGCGTCCAGGCACAACGGCAAGTCGTATAAATTGACCTGCTCAGGGATTAGGTGACGAAAATCCCTGCACAATTGCTTGCAAGACAAACAAGAGAACTTTATATGCATAGCATCACTTCATAATTAGAGAAAGGAAGGAAATATGACCATCAAGTGTCTTTGCCGAACTATTTTAACTTTGTGACAGATACACTCGCCACTGCGTACTTTGAATAACCAACCAGCTTCTAAGCCTAGCAATCTTATCCATGCGTAAAGCACTACTTTAAAGTTTTACTGCTGTGACGTCATACAATGCACGTCAATGCAAGGTGATCACAGCCAAGCCGGCCAATATGTTACCGCGACTGTAACACCTCATGGCTGACCATGGTCTCCACGGTTGCCGGTGAAGTGAGGTGTCAGGGTCAGTGGCCAGTGGCGCACTTACCTGACCGCACATACATCAGCACTGCGCTGTTGTGGCACAAGTGTACACCTTGAGTCTCATGACCGTCCTATATATACCGCGGCACTACACCGATCATGGCAGGCTAAACAATACAGCATTGCAACGGTTTGTCAACACTGTGAATAAGCCATTCCAGTAGCAGAGAAACATACTCTAATTTGTTGATCACAAGACACCGGATTTGTCCAGTGTGAGATATTAGCTTAATTACCATATTTTTGCACATTCATTGGGCGTATTGCGTTCATAACCAAACTAGTGTTTTAAGCTCATGCTGATCTGCTTGATGAACTAATTGTTGGTTAAAATTATTCCCCATATCTGTGCCAAACGTGGGCTTTTTCATGTCAGTGTTCCGTTTGCTTCCAGTCGCACGAATAAGATTTCATGCAATTATGTACTACTTAATTGAACTAAAATGTCAAGCTAGCTGAGACCAAATTCTTCAAGCAGATGATACTATTTGTGACATTGAGATACACTTCGTATTGTGAAAGGGCTGATTATTCACTGCACACATGACAGGCAGCAGACACATGCATTACGAAATCGCTGGCAGTAGTTATTCGTGCGAGGGCAGAGGATTATCATGCACCAGGAAGGCATCCACGTGACTAACCTTCAGACTCCCACGTGAAGTCGTACACGTCGGAGGAGCTCTGCCCCTCCTTGTCCATCAGCACATCCACCGAGACGAGATCACTCTCGGGGGAGTAGGCCAGCCTGCGGGCGGCAGCCATCGGCTGGCCCGGAGTGCCGACATGGCTGGCCGCCGTCTGCTGTCGGACGACCGACACTGTCGGCTGTCGGGTCGGCCAGGCTGTCGGAGTCTGCTGCACAGTCTGCTGTCGGGGTACGGACCCGGCCTGCACGGCCTCCTGTCGGGACACGGATCTGGACTGTACGGCCTCCTGTCGGGGCACAGGCGCGGCCTGCGCGCTGTCTCGGCGAGTGGCAGACCTCAGCCGCCATGGCGTCTCCCGGGCGACCGGTCCATTCTGTGGTGCAGTCGGACAATCGCGACGGGACCAGACAGGCTGAACTGCTGTCCGCGGACGGACAGAGCCAGGCTGAACTGCTGTCCGCGGGCGGGCCGAGCCAGGCTGTACTGTTGTCGGTGGGCGGGCCGAGCCAGGCTGAACTGTTCTCCGCGGGCAGGCCGAGCCAGGCTGAACTGCTGTCTGACGGTAGGCCGAGCCAGGCTGAACTGCTTTCTGACGGTAGGCCGGGGTAGGTTGCAGTGGTTCCAGGCTGAGGCCCGTGTCCGCCCGATTGTGGGCCCACTCGACGGGCGACGGAGTGCCCCAGTCAGCAGCTTCAGACGCCGTCACTGAGCCTGCCGGGGCAGGCTGAGGAGCTACAGGAGCCACCTGCAACACCGGTGCGGGCAGCGCTGGTCAGACAGACAGTTAATGTGGTGTCGCCGCTGCGCGTGCGCCACGGTCCGGCCCAAGTACAGGTGTTTTCCATGATCACGTCTGCACTTTTTGGTGAATCTTAGACTGACGTTCATGGGGCCGCGGTAGCTCAGTTGGTAGAGCGCTGGACTCTTGATCGCAAGATTGTTGTTTCGAGTCTCACAACTGACGGCATTACCGAATCCACCAGCGACCAACCGGGACGTGGCGTACCTGTCGGTGATCGACTGTGGACCGTCACGTTTCGGGCTGTGGCGCGAGTTGCGTAACGTGACAGCGGGCGGGATCGCGGAACATCTCCATACGATGTTTTTGTGGCGCGGCGCGCCCGATGAAATATTGTTGGATAATGCTACCGCGTTTCATAGCCGGTGCATGGCAGCACTCGCGGCGCAGTGGGGCTTGCAGCTGCGATTCCGGGCGGTGTATGAGGCGGGCGGGAACGGCATCGTCGAGCGCCACCACCGGACGATGAAGGTGATGACAGCTCGACAGGCCTGCTCCATCGCGGAGGCGGTGCATCGTTACAACACGACACCATTGGACGGCGCGAACGCCGCCACCGCCCCCGCCGCTCGCCTGTACGCATATGCGGGTCGTGAGCCGCCGATTAACACCACCGTCCGGCCCGACGCGATGCGTACCGAGCTGGTCGACGCCCCGCTCCAGCGTGGAGATCTGGTGTGGCTGCGACGGCGTGGCGCGCCCACGCGTTGCACGGAGCGGTCGCGCGAGGGCATCGTGACGCGGCTGCTGCTGGCCCCCCTGATTGAGGTGGATGGTCGCCCCTGGCACGTCCGCTGTGTGCGGCGGCGGGTGGACGACGGTGTTCGCGCCGCGGCGGATGATGCCGGGGACGACGACGACGATGACGGCGACAGTGACGACTACGGCGTCACGGAGTGGGACAGGCCCCTGCCCCGTCCGTCGCCGCCCCGGCCGGCTGTCCGCGCAGTGAGTTGGCCCGGCGGCCCACAGGGGGTGGCGACGCCTGGCCCGTCGGGCGACGTCCCGCCTCCGCGAGCGGAGCGACCGGCCCTGGAGCGCCCGCCTGACGCCCCCGCCGATGAACCGGCCGACGACTCGCTGGAGGACCTGGACCTGACGGTGACTGATCCGCGCGACGCGACGTATGCGCCGGACGAAACGCTGGACATAGATTTGAACGGGTGGCGGGCTGCGCCCCGCCAGAGCGCACGACTGCGTGGTACGGATGGCGTGTCGAGTGATGTGGGCGAATGATTGAGATCATAGGGGGATATAATGAGATTGCATGTGAGGTGGCACTGGTACTAGCCCCAGGATGTATGTGAGGTGGCACTGGTACTAGACAGATGAGTCATCCAGTGCGGCGACCTCGTGACTGGCACGGGGCGGCCGGATACGTGGTGTGGTGGGGCGTGTGCGGGATGGGCCAATCAGCGGTCGGGTGTGTCTAGCGCGGGAGCGGTGTCGAGTTGAGGTGGGAGGGTGTGAGCTGGGCCGGCCCAGTCTAGTTACCGCGAAGCGCTGAGGAATACACGGTCCTGGCGTTAAAGTTTTCTCTTCGTGAACTATAATTGATGCATGCATCTTATCATGTTTGGTGGAAAATTGTGGGTCGCACACTTGGACCAGGATCGCATTCGGTTTTTGTGCGGTTTCTGCTTTACCTTAATGCATCATTGCATCAAGGACCATTCATTTTGAGTGTCTAGATGTCCTGAGCTTCTGGCTTCAGAACATTGGCTGATGTAAAAATGACGCTAGATAGGAATTCAACGGATATCTTATCCTTGGCAGTGCTACCAAAACATAAAACGTCATCCCATATCGAGTGATCTCTGATGACGTCACAAAGTCCAACATATTTCTGCTCGCCTGTGTAATACATTCGAAACATACAACGACCAAGCTTAACCATTTGCGTGCGCTCAGTGCCAACAAATAAAAGCAAACATTTCCAGGAGACCGATGGCTGACCACTGTAGAAAGCTATGTAAGTGGCATGCATAGAAAGCTATGTATGCCACCATCAGTTGTAACTTGTAACTTCATAAGTGTTGCCAAAAGGTGCCAGTCCAGCCGGCTGATCCAGAGACAGAATGTTCATCTCTAATTGAGTTCAATGGGATTCTCCCACCGACATTGCATGGAAAGAATTGACTCCAAGCAACTGGTCTTGGTCCGCTCCCTCTTCCCATACACACCTTTATCGGTGCTGGTCCGAATAGCTGTTAATACCAACTACTTCGAGCGGAGCCCGGGTGGATCCCTTCTGGTTCCTGACCGACAGTGGGAACGAACGCGGGTAGGGAGTCGAAATTTGGCGCATATATATATATATATATATATATATATATGCATACTGGAATAACTTGCTGAGAGGTATGACGGGCTACATTAAGTTCCCCTATCGTGGATTGTTGAAACAGGGAAAGTCAATAGCCACAGTTCAAGCCAACTGTCAACAATTTTATTTCAGCTTTTATCGTTGTAGTGTAAAATTGTGGGGGCTATTGGATTGAAATGCACATCAAATGTAACTCAGAAGACGACTAGAAACAGAACACCCATACCATATAATCCGCGCCGTTTTAGGCAACGCTCCAGGGGCCATATGTGATCTGGATTGGTTCCACCAAAAATGTTTGGATTTTACTTTTGTTTTCAACTGAACGGCAATATGAGCTCAATTAAGCACGGCGCTGCCGAGGGGGGCTACCCTCCTCTCGCTGCCGTCAGTCAGAGGGGTGAATACATCAGTTTTCCCCTCCCAAACCCTCCTGAAATCTGCGGAGGCCCTTCCCACAAATGGCAGAGCGGGCTCGGGGGAGATGCACCAAGAAACGAGACAGTCTGAATGCAGGTACAAGCCCTTGATACGATATGAGGCCCTAGAACCGCAAACCGAGAGACCGCAAAAACCGAGAGACCGCAAACGGGTATGGAGACCCCAGGAAATGAGACAAGGTCTGTAATGCACAAGGTTCCCAATCACCGAGGAGGCTTCTAGCATGAACGAGGTAAGCCCTAAAGCAGGTAGAGGCCTAGAAAATAAGACGAGGTCTCTACGACGGCACATGAGGTATGTAATATGCCGAAGATAACGGGATTCCAGGGAATATCCAAAAAAACCGGCTGGGGAGACAGGAAATGAAATGGGGTATCCAAGACGGTATACGAGGCCCGAGCAAATTGGACGAGGTCCCTAAGACGATACAAGAGGAGCTTAACTGGCATAGAATACTTCTGGGCGCAAGATAAGCTTTTAAAAAAAACTGGTAAGGAACACATGCAATAAGACGAGGCCTCTGAGACAATACAGAACGCCCGTAATCTCAGAGGGGACCCAGGGAGATACTATTGTGCCTCAACTTGTGATCCGTCTGCTTGCGCCAGTCCGTTTTTGTAGGAGACCCGGCTCAGGAACTGAACATCACGTTCGAAGCTCTGGTCAGCTCCGACAGGACCCTGTCCTGACAGAGTGTCACTGGAGTCCGTTTAGAGCAGCCACCGGCCCGGTTCTGAAATTTCCCTGGCTCCAGGAGAGCTGATCTGTTCTGACCCGGTACTCACATATCCGGGAGCCGGACTGACTCGACGAACCGGCACATTTGCACTCGGCACTGGCCTGTCTTGAGTGGGCACTGACCTGGGTCGGCGGCACCACCGTGACCGACTGCGTGTGATACGTGTCGTTCCTCACCGCCGTCACCCGCTCAACCAGTGGGGGTGACTCGCCTGCCTCGCTGTCTGCCTGACGGTCATGGCAGCGACCTTCTCACCGGCTCACAGCACAAACCACAGGCATCACCGACCAACATCCAGTTCGAGTTTTCGCAGCCGATTTTTAGTCCAGCAGTACATAAAACGAATTGCACATCAGTGGAAAAAAACAATACCAGTCAAAACTTTCAAACGTAATGGAATATGTTTTAGGTCCAGGCTTGTGGACTGAGAATGGGGAAAATGAACCAGTTAACGTGTCTACGGTGACAGTAGCGTGCCTTCGCTGATGTCAAGTTGAAGCCAGTAGGAATTAACTGCTTCACTGTATCTTAAGACGTATAAATATTCAGTCGCAGTCGACTTGCACGCAGTCGCCGGCCAAATAAGGTCAAGTTAAATTAGCATACCGGCAAATACACGATATAAGCAAATGGACCTCAGTAGACCTGTCGTGGTAGCTAAAATAGATAAACGCTTGGTGTTTACCATAATATGACTGACAACTGGCATGCCTATGAATGACAACTGGCATGCCTATGAATGACAACTGACATGCCTATGAATGACAACTGGCATGCCCCTGAATGACAGGAATCTAGTGAGCTATGGATAACAAGAACCCTGTAACTGACTCGAAATTTGTAGGTTGCGACTGACCCGGTTGCAGCGACCCCGCTCGGTCGGCTGCTCCTGTTTCTCCATCGGCACAGGCGCAGGCGCACGGAACTCTTGCCTCGCGGCCGGCGCCGGTGGCCAGGGTTGCGGGAACACCGTACCCACGGGAGACGTCCACGAGCTGCGAGCTGCCAGAGGTGCCGGTGGCTGCGTCTGCCGACCCGCCTGCCAGCAGCACATGTCAGACATTTGACCCGCAGCACTCGTCAGGTCAGGTCAGGCTGTTGTTTTTGTTTGTTTTTTTTTAAATAAATTTAATCGGAGTTGTTGCTGGGGTGGCTTTAGGAACCAGGGTTTTATTGCTAAGGAGAGCTTGTTGCGTGAACCCTGACCAGACCACCCGATCCATGAATTCTAGTTCAAGGGCAGAATTTTTATCGGAAGTTTAACGTTCCGTCAATGCACCGACACGGCCGCCCGGTAGCTCGTCCCAGCCTTAACGGTCCAGTTGCCAACTGACACTCCCGGCCTGGGGCTAAATGCGAGCGCGCGAAGCGACTCGAACCCTATGTTGCCAGGACAGGGGAGACCAGTGCAGGCCAACGCTCTAACCAACTGAGCTACCGGGGCGGCAAATGCTATTTAGTTTTCCTCTGTAATGGCACCAAAATGCTATTTATCAATAATGATTTGTAATAATACCAATCATAATGGTTCAATTCCGGACCACCCAGAATGAAGAAAAAGCGAGAACATGTTCTCAAGCGGGACGGATGTTCTCAAGTGAGATGATCCCTTCATTGTCTGGATTGTCACCTGGATCCGGTCAAACCCGGGTTCCGGCAGTGCCTAGTGACTTGCCTGTGCATAACAACCAGGCCATACCAGGGCACGCGTGTGTGGCAGCACCTGGTGACCCCATCCCAGTGGCACCGCTCAGGTCAGGTCAGTTGCTGGAGAGTAGCTAGCCTGCACCTGCGACAGCTGGTCCATGAGCTGCGTGGCCAGCTGTCGCTGCTGGGTCCGCATCTCCTCGGCCAACTGGTCGGGCACGTGACGCATCTCGGCTGCCACGGCCGTCACACGGTCGGCCGCCGACGCCAGCCGCTCCACAGCGGCCCGGTCAGCACGGGTCAGCGCCGGGGTACTGCTGGGGTCACACAGCACCGGGTCAGGACCAGGGTACTGCTAGGGTCACATAGCACCGGGTCAGAACCTGGGTACTGCTGGGGTCGCACAGCACCGGGTTAGGACCGGGATACTGCTGTGGTCACATAGCATCGAGTCAGGTCAGGGGTACTGCTGTTATCACACGGCACCGGGTCAGAGCCGGGATACTGCTTGGGTCACACAGGACCGGGCAAGAGCTAGATTATTCCTCGGTGTTCCTCGATAGGTTCCTATCTACCTCTCCCTCATCTCATACTCATACTCACGCTCACGCTCATGATCACGCTCACACACACACACACACACACACACAGACACACAGACACTCACTCACACTCACTCTCACTCTCTCTCTCTCTCTCTCTCTCTCTCTCTCTCTCTCTCTCTCTCTCTCTCTCTCTCTCTCTCTCTCTCTCTCTCTCTCTCTCTCTCTCTCTCTCTCTCTCTCTCTCTCTCTCTCTCTCTCTCTCTCTCTCTCTCTTCTTTTTTTTTTTTTTTTTTTTTTTTTTTTTTTTTTTTTTTTTATTTATTATCTATTATTTTCTTTTATATATATATATATATATATATATATATATATATATATATATATATATATATATATATATATATATATATATATATATATATATATATATATATATATATATATATATATATATATATATATATATATATATATATATATATATATATATATATATATATATATATATATCTTATATCTCTCTTCTCTCTATATCTATATCTCTATATATATATTCTCTCTCTCTCTCTCTCTCTCTCTCTCTCTCTCTCTCTCTCTCTCTCTCTCTCTCTCTCTCTCTCTCTCTCTCTCTCTATCTCTCTCTCTCTCTCTCAACTGAGAAAAACATATGCAAACACGATAGGTAAGCGTCCCTTCCGAGAGCAAATCGCCAGAGTGATACAGCATAATCACTTGTGCCACCAAGGGTACGTATGAGGTGTAATAAGGCTACCTGATATGCTGCACAGCCTCATGTACTCTCTGTATTCCGTCCGCAGTTTTGGCTGTCTGCTGTAGCGCGTCAGACATCGTCACGGCCAGACCGCGTACGGCGTGCAGCACGTCCTGCTCCGTCTGTTCAACACCAGAGGCACACTGTTGAGTCTCGTGAGGAAGGAGGCCGCGATACTCCGTCTGATGTAAAGAAAGGGTCAGCTGCTCCGTCGGTTACAAACATAAGGCACATTATTTCATATGTCGATCGCAACAAGGCGGCTACACCGTTCGTTATACATCAAAGGGTCAGTACCCTGTTCGTTGTGCACAAGACCTTCCTTACTTCATCTTGCGCATAAGATGCTCGGGATTGCACATATGAAGATGAGACGATGGGCAAATCATATGGGAAATATAATGTGCGATTTAATCTGCTTCATGAATTCGACTCAAATAAATGTTTGACCTTCAATTTCTACTACTAAGCACTGTGATATCACTACAGGACATATTCGCACACGGCCACCTTCCTAGGTGGTGATGTGACTGACCACTGACCTGTTGCTGGATGTCGGCCGCCCGCTCCAGAGTCGTCCACGGGCACCTCTCCAGGTGGTGACGTCACTGACCTGTCGCTGGATCTCGGCCGCCCGCTCCAGAGCGCCGCTCACGGCCTCCAGACGCTGGCAGACGGTGTCAGCGAGACGCGTCAGTTGTTGGTCGGCCCGCTCTGTCTGTCGCTCGGCGGCGCGGTCCACACCAGCCAACAGCTGCGGTGCCAGCATCTCCCACCGCTCCGGCAGCGCCTGCCAGAGTCGCACATCGTGCCACAGTAGACCCAGGTGGAAACTGCTTCAGAGGACGCATGACAAATGTAAATATCAGCGGATAATTGAGCAAGCAGTTTGTCCCCTTGTGGCATGACGAAACAGTTCATGAGAAACACTTCTAGCGTTGCCACAAACCTGATACGTTGTTGCTGAATAGTATATTTGCATCAGGTGCATAATACTACTTCACATCACTTTACTCAGCATGCGAGTCCTATCTGCGATGACAGCTTCGTAAATGCCACGCCAAGGATGTACACTATTACAGTGATGTGAAGCCTAGCTTCAGCTTAGACTGTGAATGGAACGGATTACACGGATTTACTACGCGGCGTGAAGCGCTTTCGACCACTGACCTGCACGTGCGCAGCCACCACAGTCATGGCTTCGCGGACGTCCCGCTCCAGCTGTTGCCGCTGCTGACGCTCCTGCTCGATACGCTGTTCCAGCGCCTCCGACTTGGTGCGCAGAGCGATGGACGGCTGCGGTGCCGACTCCTGGCTGCTGCGGCTGGCCGTCTGGAGGCCAGAGTCCTGACTCGCCTCCGCCGAGCACGGTCCGCCTGGCCAGCGGCCGCGCTGGTGCGGCGACACCTCTCGGGGCCGGACCTGTTCAGGGGGTGGCACCTGCCGGGCATGGGTCGGGTCACAGGAGATCACATGTCCGGTCGGAGTTTCACATCCCGGTGGTGTCGGATTAGAGAGCGGCACTTGGCGCGATTAAGTCGGGTCCGGGATAGGTTTTCCGGAATCTGACCAGGTGGGGAGCAGCACCTGGGAGTACCAAACGGACCAGGTGGCATTGAGTAACACCCGTTGGGGGAAAGTCTGGTCCGGGAGCAGTGTCCTAGAATTAATTTTTGTAGAGTGGATGGCAGGAGGTAAAGACGTCAAAACTCATAATGAAGCCGAAATAATGTAGACAGGCATTGGCAGGTGTGTGGGATGTTGGTGGATGGTTTCTTAAGGATGTGGTAGTGGTTGGAATGGGTTTTTTTTAACCGAGCTAATGGAATCTTCCATTGATAAACTTAACGGGATGGGCCCTTGTGGCTCTTATTAAGTCTTAACACTGTATGACTTCGTGACTCTATGTATCGATATGATATGAAAAAGTGCGGGCAAAGAACAACATTCACAATGGACACGCATCTGCTGATACGGATGTGATGACACTGAAGCCACGAGTCGCGAATGATGCTGACAGTAACAGTTCATACAGTTCAATGTTGTGAACTTCAATGTAAATCAACTCAGGAAGTTAAAACTCTGTTCCCATAGCAACACAATCTCCTGATGTCGTTTTCCACCTAAATATTTTAGTTTCAGGACATTATCAGAGTGAAACAGCCCCTGGGTCGGGCCGGGTTGCACGGAGAGACGTGTGCCTGGGATGGTCAAACCAGGGAACGATTTTTGTCGGCAGCAGATCTCGCCTCATAGGACACTTCCCACTGACCCACTGCTGATATCCCCACACCAGTAGGTATATCAGCAGACATCACCGGGAACATATAGTGAGACTTCGATCACACACTACAGCCGGAAAACCGGTGGGCTATGACGTTTCAACGATCACAAAGAATGATTATCTCAGCATAACTGATTGTATAAATATCACAGTAGGCCAGCTGAGTTCGTGCAGCACCTTTCGCCCATCGCCGTTGCCGCACAGCTGCTGCGAGAAGTCGTGCGGTACGCCTGCCTGGGAGAAGTATGTGCTTTGTGTCTGCGAGTCGAGCGAGTCGACCCGTTGTGTCCTCTGCATCAACACCTTGAGTGGCTGGTCCTGGACGTACTGACTGTAGCCAAGCATTTCGGATAGAAATCCGAAGAGCAACTGGCAGCGCTCAGTATCCTGTGCACAAATGAATTGTCCACGAACTTTTACCTGGAAACACTATTCCACGTTAATCTCGAGATTGCTAATTTAACTTTTCGATACCGAGCTGTGATCGATTATGCATGGTCATCTTGGAGCCATTAAATGTAGATAGACCGAAGATGAGATTTACGTTCATTGGAGAATGGCGTGGGAAAGTACTCATCCAAACCCAGTTGACTTTACTTCGTCTATTTTTAATAATGAACGCGCGGCAGAAACCTATTGTATGCACGCAGAAAGATTTCGAAGGCGTGCTACAGGAAGTCCAAGTAGGGGCAGGGATATCTTCCTAATTACTCGACACGTGGCACATTTTTTAACTGTTTTCAGTCGACTTTTAGTACCTCCTCTTCTAATCTACTACTTAAAAATTTGATAACATCAAATCAATTGATGACCGTTAAATATCCAACGATGAACTAGACTCGGGCCGGACATTACCACCAGCTACATGTTGTCTACGAAAACCTACTTCTGCTTCATGTTTGTATTCATGACTTCTTTTTAAAAAAAAGGTGCTGTTGAAAATATATATATATGAGTGAATTCGCTACTCTACCATTTTTCCCTCATCAAAGTGTCTTATATTACGTTATGAAATTATCGAGTAACATAAATATTCCGGGGTTATTAAATATTTATGCCTGGAAAAATTGGTAGCAAAATCTGTCTTCATTCGCATGTTCTATGATAGCTTCTGGTTTGATCAGAGGGAGTTGTCAGGCATCCTAAACGAATAATGAACATTGCAGTATGGTATTGCCATCCATCGTACGAAGCTTAGAAACATTCTAATAAACTAATTATGGCACAAAGTATGCATTATAGCAAGACGTATGTATGCTTTTTCATCCTACAAATTCCATTCTTGCTTATAAAAATAACAGCGGCTTAAGATTCGTTCATCGGTAGCAGAAGTATGTAATATTCGCCGCTTGTGCGGATATTTTGTCGCAAATTCCTTGCGATGCACAAAACATTGACGCATGGTACAGTATATCTTTGATTCGTGGCAGAGTGCATCAAACAACGCGGAGCGTTTCTTCGTTTCCATCCCGTACGGTTTTGCATACGGCCTTCGGTTTCTATAGCCGTCAAGAAAGGTAGGTACAACCAGGAAGTCAATGCATCTACAACACTTCAGGTGCATGGGGCTGTTGTGGCCCTGGTGATGCAACTGGATTTGTAAAGGTAAACTTGCAGTTTGAGTTATGTTATGATTTCTTGGAATGTCGTTTTCTGATGCAATGTTTATGGATCTGCTGAACATGATGTGACTACATGTTTCCTCTGCAAATTCATACTTTTCATTTGAGCAAAATAATGCCCAAAAATGGGCTTCGTGTTTGATAATATATCATATAAAGTAATGTTCGAAATGAACCAATGTTTTGTATTATTGTCTTAAGAGGTGTTTTTTTTTCTCTTCAGAATGCCATGTATATGAAGGTAACTAAGATGATGGGACCACTTATTTTCGTGCAAAATAATTTTTTGGTTGGGAAAATTTTTGACAAGCTTTCCACCTTGAAATTTCCACCTTCCACTTTTTTATGCATGTATGTATCATTTTTCTTGTTACAACCTTAAAGCATAATACCAAAGTGTACAGCAAAAAACAAACATTTTCACAAAAATTTGGAGTTTTTCCTTCAAAGGCAGTTTCTGTTAGGTTAGACTAGGTTAGGTTTTTTTTAAGTTTTTAGAAGTCAGAAAATAAATTGCTCTACATTTATTTATTTTTATTTTAAGCATTCCTTTCTATGCATGTTGCCTAACTCAAGCCATTTGCTACATTTTGCTCGACCTGAAAAGTAAGCATTTGCACAGAAAAGTGATCCCATCATCCTAGTCACCTTCATAAACATTGTATTCTGGAGACAAATACAGAAGAAAATCCACAAAAAAATTAGGTTAAAAAGTGTAAAATTGAGAAACCTAACTACAGAAGCTAGCAGAGAGGCAGAGAGATGGAGACAGATCCATTTTATTGCAAATGTTCGGAAGCAAAATTTGCCTACATCACTTCAATGCTCTTTGTCAGAAAATGAGCAAGAAATCCTAGAAAGTCCTGCAAAAGTATGATTAGTTAAATTCATGCTTTAACATGCACCCTGGAAGACCTCTGAAGGTTATGCACACTGGAGGGGGTGGTGGATTCTGCCAAAAATAGTCTCATACTTCTTTGTCATTATTAAAGTATGTGTCCATAAATTAGTGAAGATGTAGATGGATCAAAATTGAGGTTGAAGAATTTATAGGTTATTTTAAATGACAACATTTCCATTGTGAATTTCAACATCCTGCTGCACTTGTTTGATACCTCATACTAAATGAAAAAAAAACAATTGTTTAGCACTATTCTACCTTGCAAGCTGTTCCATGGATGTGAAGATGAAATGCTAACAAGTAGTCAGAGTCAATAAGGCTCCATTCTGTGGCAGGGTGCCTAATGATTCTGTGCAGCACCCCTCCTGAGATGAGATTGAAGACTGCACAGTGGCTGTGTTGATAGCTGGTCCTGTTCTGTGACAGGGTGTCCAGGATACTATGCAGCACTCCTCCTGAGGTGATATGGAGGGTGGTGCAGCAGCTGTGTTGATGGCTGGTCCTGTTCTATGGCATTGTGTCCAGGTATCCTGTGCAGCACCCCTGCTGAAATGAGATCAGGGTTAAAATAATGGTTTTTTGTTAGGTGTGAGATGTCAAGACAAACATGGTAGTATGTCAAAATTTGGCATGGAATTACTGTTTCTTAAATGCTTTGATGTTTCATGCCCAAGTTGGAGATAATGGTGTAGATACTGATGGCTGTACATTTATTGTTTGTTTTGAGATGCATGATTTAAGAAGAACTATATACAGGATAGAGATAATAATGACTATGATATACACTGGTATTGTATGCCAAATCACATAATAGATATTCCTTCTAACTGAAATTGCATTGCAAAACATTCATGTATCACCAATCCTTATCAAGAGCATTCACATGTTACTTATAAATGAGATACTGATAGAAATGAGACATAAAGACTTCATAAGTAGTAGTGGGGACATCCAGGAGTGGGATGTCAATACTTCTTGGAAAAGGATGTTGATTGAGTGTTCAGAAAGTGGTATATTCCACCCTATTTCATGAATATTTTATCACTGAATGAGATGGAGGGCGACACAGTGGCTGTGTTGATGGTTGGTCCCGTTCTGTTGCCAGGGTGTCCAGGATACTGTGTAGCACCCCTGCTGAGATCAGATGGAGGATGCCACAGCAGCTGTGTTGATGACTGGTCCCATTCTGTGGCAGGGTGTCCAGTGATCCTGTGCAGCACCCCTGCTGAGATGAGATGGAGGGTGGCACAGCAGCTGTGCTCACGCCCTCCCTCACCTATCTGGTGTTCTTCGCGGCGCGCGACGGCATGACCATCACGCTGTACGCACTGCTGGCCGACAAGCCGGCCGACTGCGTGCGACGCGCGCTCAGCCAGGCCGTGGAGGACGGCGGCCAGAAGTGCACCGCGCTGCTGATCGCCGCCCGCAACGGCCACAACAAGGCCGTCAAGGTGCTGCTCGACAACTTCCATCCGGACATCGAGCAGCCGGGCGTCGTCGAGTTCGACGACTTCATCATCGAGGGCGCCAGTCCGCTGTGGTGTGCCGCAGGTGAGCTGGCTGTGGGTGCGGCCGAGTGGCTGGGTTATCGGAGGTCATGAGAAACAGGCGAGCGCCGGTGGAAAGGTGCCCTGAGGATCAGCTGCAACGAAGTGTTCGGGGTTCTGGGGAACAGCCAAGGGCGTATGCAAGAGTTTGTGAGGATCTGGAGGCGGCTACAAGAGATGTGCAGGGATCCAGGGTAACAGGTCAGGATGCGAAATAGTAACACAGGTGTGGTGCAGAGATCCGGTGAATCGCTTTGGGCGAGTATGATGGAATGTTACGAAGATCCTGCGACCAGCCAGAGGTGAGTGCGACGAAGTGAGACAGCGGTCCGGGAATACCTAGGGTTGGATGCAACGGAGTGATGAGGAGATCCGGGGAATGCCTATGGTTAGATACAACGGAGCCTTGCGAAGATGCTGTGAATAGCATGTTAGTACAACGGAGGATGCAGAGATCCGAGGAACAGCTGGGCTGGATCCAGCGGAATAGTGCGAAGGTCCGAGGAACAGCGAGCACTGAGTACAATTTGGTGATGCGGAGATCCGGGGAACAGCTGAGTTGGATACAGCGGAATGGTGCGGAGATCTGGGGGACAGCTTAGGGTGAGTGCAAGGGCATACTGTGGGGAGTTGACGATCGTCCTGGGCAGGTACATGCCATGGGTTAGGTTGTGTCCCATATGCTTCGGCCGGTTACCCTTTTCTATGCCGAAGTGCACTGACTATGAGCGCTCGGACAGGTGTCCGTTACTTTTCTCTGTTTTGAGAGACTTGCCCTGGCTATCGTTATTGTAGCTGTCTCGAATGTGCTAGCCATTGGTTTCCTCAGTGAGAGATGTGTCCTGACTAACTGACCAAGCAGTTGCATGCCATTTCTCCTATCTTCGAGTGGGCTTCCCTGTCCGTCTATTCAATACGTGACTGCTATGCTATGGCTGTAATAAAAGCTATGTCCAATATGTGCTGGTCATTTATCTCATCTGTGGGAGAGGTGACCTGCCTGTGGATGTCCAATCTGTGTTGACCATTTCTCTGTTCTGTGGGGGACGAGTAGTCTAGGGGTAAGTTGCCCGTCTCGCAATCGAAAGGTTATGGGTTCGAGTCTCACCTGTCGCTACTCTTCGCCTGTGACCAATTGGCGTGAGAGTTTGGCGACGCTGCATGGCTCAACGGTCGATGTGTCGTAAAGCCAATAATCAACCAATCTCTGTTAAATTGAAGAAGCGCTCCATTTGTGGCTCTCCCATATGCGTTGGCCATCCGTCCCCTGTGAGGAGGTGCCTGTACTGACGGTTCCGACAGGTGCCGGCCATTTTGAGGTGGTTCGCACGCTGGTGGCGGCCGGCGCCGACGTGAACCACGCGACAGCGACGCTGTCCACTCCGCTGCGGGCCGCCTGCTTCGACGGCCGCCTCGACATCGTGCAGTTCCTGGTGGCGGCCGGCGCCGACATCCACATCGCCAACAAGTACAACAACACCTGCCTGGTGAGCGGCGCGACCGGTCCGACACCGCTGCTGGTGACTCGGCCGGGGTCACCTGGCGCCGGACTGGGTCAGTGTCTTGAAACTGATTTGGTGTACAGTGGAGGTGGGAGGGCGTGATGTTGAAAAGGCCAGTTGACTGAAAAAAAGATCTGCACATGCATATGGATAATGCTTATTTAGTGATTTTGTGTGACGTTTGTTGATTCTTTGATGATGGCAGTGATGACAGTAGTGTATCTGTGCCTGTACAAGTCAACAGTGCTGCTGTGAGAAGCTATAGACTCTTGTTAAAAAGTAAAATATTGCTCATAACCTGCAACAAAAAGCGAGTGTCATTTGATGGCAAAATGAAGAAGTGATGCCAAGGAATTGTTATTGTATGAGTTTCCACTCACGCCCCTGTCGAGTTGGAAGGTGCAGTATGATATTCTGATGGCACAGGCTTTTATAAAAATATCCTCTCCAGAAGTAATTTGCGAATAATTTCCCCTTCACGTCTAGGATTGCGAAGTACAAATCCAACCTTGCTGAGAACTGAGGCTAATTTCACAACCATCACAAACTATATTCACATAGAATTTGGTGTGAATACACCTTTAGGTAATGCTCAAGCACACCCCCTCACCCTTTCTTTATGTTAACGATGTCACCATCAACTGACTGCCAGCCAGCTGTTGACGACTTAAATGTTTAATAAGATTAAGCATAGTTAAATAAATTGCGTTAAATTAAATATAATTAAGTAACATTACCTAAAGGTGTATTGGCGTCAAATTAGGTGTGAATACACAGCTTGTGGTGGTAGTGAAATTGGCCTCTGATGCTGTGTAATCGGGATTTCTTTTCCCGTATCGCGTATTCCCGCCGCCGCAGATGATCTCGGCGTTCAAGGGCCACCAGGAGATCGTGCAGTTTTTGCTGGAGTGCGGCGCCGAGCTGGACCGGCGCACCAACTGCGGCGCCACGGCGCTGCACTTCGCCGCCGAGTGCGGCCACGTGGCGATCGTGGAGCTGCTGCTGGCGCGTGGCTCCGCGCTGCTGCCCAACGAGCTGGGGCTGACGCCGCTGCTGGCGGCCGCCGAGCGCACCCAGGCGGCCACCGCCCGGCTCATGTTCGACCGGTGCCGGCTGACGCCCGAGCAGCACGTCGACACGCTCGAGCTGATGGGCGCCACCTTCGCCAACGACAAGGACAGCTACTGCCTGGAGCGGTCGTTCGAGTTGCTGCACGAGGCGATGCAGTTGCGCGAGCGGCACGGACTGGCGAAGGCCGAGTCGACACCGGTGGCCGCCTACGGCAACCACCGCGAGTGTCAGACGCTTACCGAGCTGGAGGCCATCCGGCAGCAGCCCGACTGCCTACACATGGAGGGCCTGGTGATCAGGGAGCGCGTGCTGGGCACCTCCAACCCGGAGATCCCGCACGCCATCATCTACCGCGGGGCCGTGTTCGCCGACTGCGCCCGCTTCGACCGCTGTCTAGAGCTGTGGCTGCGCGCGCTCAGCCTCAAGCAGGCGACGAACGCGTCCGCCTCAAAGGATCTGCTGAGGTTCGCACAGGTAAGCCCACACAGTCGATACTAAACGCTGAGCGCTGAGATCGTGTGAGGCGGGTGGTGTTGGTCTCATACGCCAGAAATCAGATCAGCGCCGTGATCAACACCACAATTTTGTAATTACTTAACAAGGAAGATATCTTATCAGATTGGGCTGCAGTGTTTATTCAGGTGGAAGCTGCCGAAGAACTAGTCCAATTTTCGTGATCTTAATCCCACAGGGTTAATATGTTGCTTTTTCGTTAGGTGTGAGATGTCGAAACGGGCACAGAAGGATGTCGAAAGTTGCCAAGGAATTAATGTCAATTAAAGTGCTTTTGATGTCTTTCAGACTCAAATTTGAGCCAATGGTGTAAGCTCTTATGACTGTACATTTGTCATTTGCTTTGAGATTCATAATTTAGGAAGAGCTGTTTTCGTGACATGGAGAAAATTACCTATGCTATAATTTGGTACCGTACGCCATATCACATAGTTAATCCCTTTACCCGAAATTACGTTGCGAAATATACGTGTGTCACTATTCCTTATTAGGAGCATTGGCATGATATGTATCAGCGAGATGCTGCTAGAAAGGAGACGAAGACTTCGTAAGCAAGCGTCATGGAGCGGGATGTCGATACTTCTTGGAGAAGGATGTCGATTGGGTGCCCAGAAAGTGGCATTTTCCACCCTATTTGACGAAAAATGTATCACTGTAATCCCACCGGAATGCTAAGTGTGTAGCGCCGTGGTTGGTTGGCTGTCGATTGGGTGCCCCTTGTTTGGGTTTGGCGGTGCCGGTCACAGTGCTGCCACCTGTGACGTGTGCGCCGTCTGTCGGCAGGTGTTCTCGCAGATGGTGTTTGTCGGCGTATCCGTGCAGTTTAACTGCCTGGTCCAGGTGCTTGCCGCCTGCGTGAAGGAGATCGAGTTCAACATTAACAAGATCGCCAAGCCCGGACCTAAAGACGACCCGCCCGCTTTGCAGGTGCGCTGCGTCAGAGGTCGGCCACCGCTGGTGGGAGTGGTTCCACTGGTGGCCACTGGAGCCATGCTGATAGCTGTGCGATCACATAGATGCATGTGTGCTTGTATTTGTTGTCTGTCTAACCCACTGATGGCATGTGCATTCATATTTTGGATAATCTATTTGTGGAAATGGCCTACTGATGTCTCTTTTCCTCCATACTGAGGATATTGTCAGAACATTTGTTTGCAACTGTTGTCACCTGATGATGCTGGTAAGAGGGATTATACCATGGTTTGTGTTTTGCAGCATGGGTCCTTTGTCACCCGACTTGTCACGTGCTCTGTTCCTTCAGCTATGAAGCACGCTGGCGGATGCTGACATCAAGCTGTTTCCTATGCGGTTGTTCCTCTAACTCCGGTGTCGCCTCCCGGACCAGGTGGAATTGGAGAGCAACATGACCACCGTGCTGTACATGCTCATCATCGCCAATCGGCTGATGTCCACCGCCACGCCGGCGGAGGAGTTCGAGGTGTGCCGCTCCGGATACCGGTCAGTCCCCTGAAAACGCCCCTGCTCCGTCGGGCAGGGCTCGGTTCCCACGAACCCCTGGTGTGCTTCCTTCAAACCAGTTCACGTCTTATTTCGTCTCATTTACGTGCATGGCCACCTTAGTATTCGCAAACACATCATCACTGGATATCCTTGTGCATACTCGGAGGTGAAAATTTGGCGTGAAGCGGTTGTTAGGTCAGTTTCGAACTATGTTGCTCACAAGCCGTTGTACCGTGAGTGACACTGGCCATCTCTTTTGGATGTCAAGTTTCCAATTTTCATGCTGATGTGTGCGTGTAATACTGTCACAAATTTCCGGGCTGTCATGTTACCGTACCATCTGACTGTAACACGTAATGTTTATCTGCTGCTGCAGTCCTGCTCTTTTGTAGTCCGAAGGTATGCATGTTAGTTGTTTAGTGGAGCAGTTGTCTTGTCGCACGGTGCCCTGGCCTTCGTGCGACGGTTGCACAGTCATAGAGTGATGGCTATGGTGCTGCAGGCTGTGTCAGCTGGCCCAGGTGACACGGCGTGGCCGCAGTTTACTGCATATGGTGACCTTCGCCGACACACCAGTCGACGACTTCCACACCAGCAACATCTGCAGGTGAGAGCGGCGCGGCTGTCGGCTGTTTTCTGTTCTGGCCGGACAGTATTGGTCGTCTGTTGGGGAGTTGAGCTGGAAGCCTTGCGACTGACCGATGCCGTGTTTCCTGGGCCATCCGACATCATCTGGCAGTATGCTCTGCGTCCAGTGTGGGTTTGCCATGTGTGGCAAGATCATTCCGAAACGTGGTCCGCCTGGTGTTACCAGTTGATTCGTTTGTGAACAACAGATGTGTCCCTGCACCCCGTCAGATAATTTCGGTCTAGGGAGTGTACTGAAAAGCCTCAGGATCCTGTGTGCCAAGGAAGCATCCTGACCCCAATGCCCTTCTGTTCTGGGCAGGGAAGGCCCATGTGGTTCATGGCGAAGATAATGGGCTTGTTATGACTGCTCTCATTGCTGTGCATTATGAAAATAATCATTAGTCTACTATTCATCCTTATGCTGACATGACCCCAGATATGCCATTGCTACTGACGATTTCCAGAATTAGGGAGATTAGGCAGTCACATGTGCTCTTCTCTGCTCTTTACTCGGTCTGTTTGACTTACCCTGGCTCGATCTGGTGCGATTTGATATGACTCCATTCTGCCCGGCGAGATTCCGTACCCTGCATTGTTCCTGGTGTCGCTGCTGATCTCGTGCGGTGCCGACCTGACCTGACCTTTAGTCACACCAGGCCAAACAGCCGAAGCCGTGCAGTCTGTGGTGGATATGCGCCTCAATCACGAATCGTCCCATTGCAATGCGGAGCTAACTGTGGTCGAGGGCAGGCGCTACACCATAGTTCAGACCCATCGTATCCACAATGCTGCAAGGAGAGACCGGTAGTGACACGGAAGCTCACCAGGATCGTTGCGTCTAAAAGGCGTTTTAGTTTTACCACAAACGTGGTAACAGGGAAGCCGGGGAATCATGCACTCACACACTCACTCCCTTCAAGATCGCGAGTAGTAGTTCCCTTCGAACCTCGCCGCAACAACAGCATGACGGGGCCAGTCAGCTGCTCTGGGAGCTGAGTATCCTGCGCGCATTTGATGTGGTATGTACACTGATGGCGAAGGGGAGCCCTCATCGACTGGCCCCCCTATCGATGAGGAGCAGAGTTCGCCGGGAGACCGCCGGTCAGCTGAGCATGGTCACGCGGTCGAATAGTCTGCTACAACCCTTTCACTGGAACGGGTGCCGTCCGGTGGCAGTTATGTCGCGCTCCTCTAGCCGACCATGGTGCTGAGGATCCTTTGGTGAAAGCAGTCCCTGTTGCAGCAATCGTCCAGGAACAAGTTGCAGCCACAATTGGCTGAAATCGCCCCAACGGACAAGGAGATCTGCGAAACATTTACCGGCTTCATCATCCAATCCCGGCGCACATGTCTCATCCCTCCGCCCCCACCCCCCCCCCCCCCCCCACCCCTACCTCCCAAAAAAGAAACTCCATAATGCTGCATGCCCACTACAGCTGATGCGCCTCTAAATCCCCAAAAATAACTCTGTAACCACTCCCTCCCCACCTTCACCCAAATCCAACGTCACCCCTCCGCCCCCTCCAACTACCTCCGGATCTACTCCAGTGACCTCCCGGTTGTGTTATGATTGAATAAGTTCCAGGTGAATGACTCCCATTCTTGTGTCTGTACAGCTTTTCGGGCACCTTTCGGAATTGGCGCTATATGATCAGCATGGTCGATGCGCTCCAAAGCCCACTCACCAAGTTATGGTTCCATTCGGACGTATCCTCAATAATTTATTATTGCTACTGAGCTGGCTCACTGTATGACTTTGTCACCTGCTCTGACTTAGTACAACACCGGAATAGTGACAACCTGTATAATTAGTTCAGCTATGGGCACTGCATGGCCACGGTTGCCGATGGGTCCTAAAGCTCAACGAGCTAACCAACTAGCTGGTCGGAACTGAGCTGACCTGACCACTGGTCTGGCCCGTCCAGGTTCCCGTGCTCCGCCACGGCCCGGCTGCTGATCCGGTGCGGTGCCGACGTCAACAGTCGCGACTGTGACGGCAACACGCCGCTCCACCTGATCGTCGGCTACCACAAGCCCATCAGCGACTTCCTGACCCTGCACAGCATCATCGTGGCGCTGGTGGAGGCCGGTGCGCACGTGGACGCCTGCAACCGCTCCGGCCGAACTCCGTTCGATTCGGCCACGACAGGTGCGTCCGTGACATCCCGGCGCGTCCGGCATGTCTGGAAGGGTAGATTAATGAATGTGAAGTGCTGTGATAACTAAATCGTCGGCGACCCAAATGTATCGTTCGTGAAACCTTTGCGATTCGAAAATTCACATTGGACAACGAACAACAGCAGTGGCAGCTAAGTGTTAAAAATATGCAGCGGGCTCTTAGATTTAGCCTTCGCAAAACTTTTTAAGGCTGTGAAATTCCGTTGGCTAACAAACATTTTCGGAGGCTTACGAAATTTACTGAAAACGTACAATGGCAGACTGTTGGCTTAGTTGTGCCTGTCGTTCAGGTTTTATAAACTCAAGTAGATGCGACCCCAACAAACGCTCCCGAGCCCTGTCGGGGTAGGGTATTCTGTTCTATATTTAGCCTGCTTGCCGGACGCGATCACACCTTTGCTTGCGGCTCGACGCTGGACAGAGCACGCGGTTTTCGTCTCCGCTGGCGCACTGGCCCCGGCATGCACAAGGGCTACTGATCCCGAGATGGCCATTCCACGACTTCAGGACGGTGGCGTCGCCCACTAAACGGTCTGGCCCGTTCGCCGACAGGTGTTGCCGAGATCATCCTGCGCACCCAGTCGAAGATGTCGCTCAAGTGTCTGGCGGCGCGTGTGGTGGCGCGCCACCAGATCCCCTACAGCGGCGCCGTGCCGCGCGACCTGGAGCTCTTCATCGAGATGCACGGCCCGTCCGGTCACGTGGACCGCGTGGACAGCGGCCGCGACGGCCACTCGGGCGCCAAGGCCATCTGACGGCCACGCGCTAGCCGCTCCAGATGAGTCGACTGCCACGCGAAGGAGACGATGCCGATGACGACCTCTGGGTCGTGGTCAGCTGGCGACCTTTGCGAGGCCAGAGAGGTGTGACCCTTGTTGAGGTTGGGGTGGCACCCGCCTTACGTGATACCAGTGAGGCATGCGACGATAAGGCTAGATATTTTGGGTGCCATGGGTAAACGCAGTAGTATGCATTGTCGTGTGGGCTTGTATTTGGGCGAGCGATTGGTGATTGTTTCATATGGGTTGACTGCACGAGTGTATCGTTGTTATCCTACTGTTGATTCGACGGGACGTTACATAGTGTGTGCCACACACTCTTACAATATTTATGTTCCCAAAGATACATAGAATGTCAATCCGGGAACCCGCTTAAAGAGTTGTGAGTACAACGAGCCGGAAATGTGGCCTTTCCACTGCCTTTCAAGTTCGAATGCTTCGACGTGTTTATTTCGATTTCAACATCAGTGGAGACGGTATTGACTGCGTGCGTTGCAGTCCTATAGTTAACATGGTACAGGAGGATCTGTGTCCATAACAATTGACACTCATATGCTGTTTTGTGTGAGGGAGGGCGCTCGGCCTCCAGCCCAAGTGAAACGGTCCCGAGGGCTTGTGGCAGTGGCAGCGTGTTAAACCGGTCGTGTGGCCTACGTTGCTAGCTCAAATGGGATTCGCCTTCTGTCGGGCTGTGTTGTAGATGAATGCGAACGATGCCAAGCCTGTGATGACGTGTGTTGTGCCTACATGCGTGGTGTGAACAACGGTGCTGCCAGACGGTAGTGTTTTAAAAGAGGGTGTGTCGCGCGATGCGGGTGTTGCTCCTCACTGATCACCCCAACCATTCCCACTGACACGGACTGTCGGAATGTTGGCCGGCCCGGCTTTGTCGTGACCCAGGTCCATGTGGTCAAAGCAGTCCGAACTTTCCATACAATGGTGGCTCCAGTGAAGTAATGACACCGCTACGGCATGTCATGGACAATGATATTGCCACCCTTCCTAACGAATACATCGATGTGAAGATATTTTGCTCGTCATCTTCCTTCCGTATGCGTCGCTCGGAGCAAGGATTGGCCGGAAGAGCCATTAATCACCAGCAATAGCCTGGGCATTGGCAACCACCGGTGTAACAACTGTAGCATCTGTGGTTACATGAATCTCAATATTGTGGAAAGTGGTGCATTTCGTATTCTCCTCATTAAAACAATGTTCAAATCAGTATGTTTGAACCAAACCCATCTGCAATATCAAGGACATTGTTGCACCCGCAGCAACAGCTAGTAGTTATCTTTATTTTACAAGCATTGGCTGCTAACAGCTAGCGGGACGGTAGCGTTATCAACCATTGGACTCGCACTGGATGAGGCTTTTCATCCGAATATAGAGAACAGCCTGAGGAGCTCGTGACACGCACTGATGGGCCCCTCAAAGTGGCTCGCGCTGGTGCGTGGAGGGGGAGCATACTTTTCCTCTTCATGTATCTGAGTCTATTCTGCGAATCTGGGCGAAGTTTGGAAGGAAGTTAACCGGGGGTGATGGAAATGCACATCTTGGAGTTGCAATGCCCCGGTTCACGCTAGCCCCGTTCAAATTAGAACAGGCGCGTGCTACGTATAATTGACCATGCACCACAGCAGATGTGACTTGGTTGTGTCAATTAAGCTTAACCCGCCGTTTTCCGTCGATTGGGCTTAGCCGGTCTTTGGGGTCATTTTGCACACTACTAAGGTTTTTCGCTGGTTGGTGACAAAACAGTACGCGGCAGCAAACTGAAGTGTGTCATACATTTTCCACACAATTTTCACGCATGCAAAATTGTTATCATCTACGGTCAACGAGTTGGCTAACGGGCGGCACAGGGGTTTGCGTATTTCTATTTGGTGCCTCAATTATTTTAATTGGAAGCACCTTTTGTTTCATAAGTCGGGGCTGTCAGATGGCAATGCTGCGTAGCCTGATATGGGTAGGTACGTGTCATTGGTATTTCGAATAATTCTACTATGTGTAATGTTTCCTTTAATAAAATGGGTTGGCGGCTTCATCATGGCGCACTCATCCGCAGATGTGCTCCGGTTGGTCCAGTATGTATAAATTCAGCTATTCGAGTGGAAAGCAACAGGAAGAAAATACCTTCAGATTGGTATCTGTTCGTGACATCTTCCGTGGTTCTGTTGGTATCAGTGCACCCAAGAAATCATGATCTTAAAGCAAGCTGGCGTGAATGGCCTTCAATTACTATTTACACGTTTTGTTGAATGGTGCTGAGCAGCACACATGCCCAGAATCTCGTAAGACAATTGCATACAAGTCTACAATTGTATTTTGTTTGCAATTGTATATATAATTCATATTTTATGTGTATGTATATATATTTAATTATTTTTATCTGACAATTGTATATATAATTCGACATTTGTATTGCTATATATTCGACGACAACATTAAAGGAGATATATTTGCATCTAACGCAAAAAAAGGAGACTGAATTCGAATGCACTGATTTTGACCACCATTTGGCATATCAGACGAGGCACTGGAAGGAAGCAGAGAAGTGGCGGTGGATCAAAAGCGAACGTGGTTCCTCTGGAAAGGTCGGAGGGGTCGAGTCGTTTCTTCTGAGGCTGACCGGAGTATGTCCCCGAGGACCAGGCCTGCCGGGTGTGGTGATGCATCCAGACAGATGGGTACTCTGAACCTTATAACTTCGTTCAGACGTTCAGGTACGTTGAGACTAGATACGTATGTTGAGACAGTTCCATTTTTGTATAGTGGCCATTCATGTGTTGACTCAGTGCGGTGAAGCTTCGTTTTCTCTCGATGAACCAGACTGCGCCTACTTCAAATCGATGCGGTGCTACAACGGTGCTACATCACCTAACTGGCTCACATTAGTACCGCGCATGTGGTACTCATAATCCGGCGTAATTGTTACACTGATCCTGGGAATGGAGCGCTGGCATCAAGGAATTATAGAGACCCCGGGCGAATCTGAGGGGATATTAAAACGGGAGTAATGTCGCTTGGTTAAAGAGTGATATAAGCCACTTAATGGTCGCGTGAACAGCATTGCTATATGTTGTTTCCCACGCTAAAGACGAGACCTTGGTGAATGTAACCATAAACACAATTACCATCGTAAGAGATCAAAGCATTATATCGTGAAAAACACGAATAGAGGATGCCATTCATGGTTGTAGTTTTGGTACATTTTGGATGCTTCCCATGTTGGCTTGACCACAGGTTCGGTGGAGCGGTGGCAAGTGGTTGGTGCCCGCTAAAATTGCAATGGGACACTGACACCCCTAGTCATCATCACCGTGACTACAGGCGTCACTTTTTGGCACACCGGTTGTTTTTTTGTGGAACACATCGAAATATTTTTGGGCATGCCTATAATTTGTCGGGTCAGGTGCTTTTTCGCTGGGCGCAATGCGTACGCAAATATTTATCCGTATGCAATGAGAACTTCCGCTCACGAACATTCAGTTTCAACCTACTCCCAAGTACTAGGATACTGCTTAAGGAT
The DNA here is from genome assembly GCA_034440575.1 of Imbricaverruca yamaguchii. Classification (NCBI taxonomy): domain Eukaryota; kingdom Metazoa; phylum Arthropoda; class Thecostraca; family Neoverrucidae; genus Imbricaverruca; species Imbricaverruca yamaguchii. The sequence goes on from JAOTOL010001479.1 coordinate 853,075, forward strand.
ATCTCTCCAGAACCGAGAGAGCCACCTGACAATAATATCCGACAGGGTTGAAGGTGAACCGCGGGGGCTAATCCCGACTTGCCCTCAGGCGTTTTCACAAGCAAGTATGAGATGCACGAGAGCCCAGAGGTGAGTTAACGATGCGACAGTCGTTTATTGCTTGTGGAGCGGGAGGCGAATGGTTGGGTTTGAAGGTGAATACGTATCATATCTGGGCCGTGCGTCTGCTCCTGGGTTAGTATCGATCATGGGGTACAAACAGTGATACCTGATCGGTGAACGTGCTTGTGGTTCTGAGTGGCAGACGAGGTGTGAGGGGCGGGGATGGCCGAGTGGTTAAGGTGTCGGGCTATGTGTACCAAAGGTCCCGGGTTCGACTCTAGCGCCACTCAGGACATTTCCCAATCCCGCGGCCCACCGGCGAAACAGTGTGGGCGGCGCCATTAGCCGTGACTGTGCATAAAGTGTGTCGTGAATCAACCAATAAACAAACAAACAAACAGACGAGGTGTGCAAACAGCTATTGGCCGCCGCGTGCCCGGTATTGCTCCACAGCCACCGTCGTTATGTGCGCCGTTCTCGTCCATACTGCAAGATCTCAGCCGGTGACGATCTCAGCTTTCGATCTCAGTTTATCGAGCATCTCCTTTGGCTTTATCATCGTTGCCTTCTTCAGATTACCCGCGATACCAACATCTCGACTCTGTCGCGATAGGAGTCGAACGTTGCCATCATATGTGTTCGGCTGGGTCCCGGCAGTCAAGCACCTTGGAAGTGGAGATATGAGCACGGGGGCCGGCTTTCCGTTAGAAATGTTGCTCTTTTTGTCGGAATAAATGCGCCTCATTTAGGTCTGCGAACACCTCGAAGACACTCTTAAATTGCGTATAAATTCCAGGAACTCGTTCCTCTTCGTTTGGGAGAAGATTTAGGTATACTCAGTTTTAATCATTCGGATGTCGATGACTCAATGCTGATCATGGTTTATAAGCAAGGAATTGTGTCTAGGCTTCGATCAACTTGCTAGTTTGTTCCAGCTTTTCATAATCGTTGGTCGCTTTGAAACCATTGCTGGGATTTCTCCTAGATTCGACAATGTTTATACATCACAAAGGGTTGAATTTCTCGAGGGGATCCCCGTTTAGTGGGATGGATTTGTCTCACACGATCGTGGCCTATCGGACTTCAGACAGCCCTCGAAGATAGCCAGACCGTTATTTCAGTTTAGAAAAGTCATGAAGTGACCCATCGTAGTCATTAGGTAGGCTCCCTGAAGGAGAGAGTTGTATGCGTGATTTTCTCAGTGATGCGTGGATCTGCAGTAGGTAGCGGAGAGGGAATTAATGCACTTGTTGAATTCCATTATTCTGAAGCCGTTTCTGTGCTCCAGGCTCGAATTGGATAGGGTTGACTTCATATGCACACATCTGTAGAAGCCATGCGGCTAACATTGACCTGTTCGGGGGCATGTCTTCTCCCATTTTTTAGTAATACCTAATTTGTCCTCCAGTTTTGCGACCAGTCCCCTCCCCACCCTGTTATATTTTAGGAATTGTTGGGCCGTGTTCAATTTTCTGATATTTCTAATCAAAAAGCCTTCTTTCTCATTTTGTCTATGCATTAGTGAAGTATGCCAACTGAACACGCTATTTAAGGGCAATTTGGGTCAATTGTACCAATTCTTGAATATTTGATTAAACATACGTACCGAATGTTTCGATCCATGAATATGATCCGCGTATCACATAAATATCCATGGTTTTATTTATCAATTAACGTCGAAATTTACTTCTACACCCTTCTATAAAACATAAAACGTCTGTTCCGCTGTTACAATGGACCCCGCACCTACGGTCAGTTGCGATGCTCTCATGGGGAAATTGCAACATCATGTACAAATTGCAATATTATTTCAAACTGGAGCCAAGTTTAGAACATGCGTCATACAGAAACGGGGATAGGTATTCGGTGAGTGTTCAAAAGTTGGATATTGATTATTCTACGCCGTATAAGTCATGCTTTGTCTATTTGCCAGTATACAAGCGTGATAATTATTTGCAGTTCCTCGTGGTTACCATATTTTACCAGAAACAAATTAGATGTTTCTCATAGATGTTTCTCATAGCATAAAACATAAACCACCATTTTCATTTTGAAATATATGTCCTGCTATTGGTATTTCCCGCAGCCATTGCATTCATTTTTGCTCATAAATGATGAATGCAGTGATAACGAAACGGCATTATGTTTACCATAGACATACAGCATATCACTAAAAGCCTTTGGCCAGCACAAGCTACGTTAGGATTGTGCGGAATTCTCCCTTCGTTTCTCACACAAGTTATGGTAAGAGAGACTGTTAAGCAGAACTCACAACAATGTTGTGTTTGAATCGAAAAATATCTCCTTAGACCACCTGAAAATATTTTTCAGCGGCACCATATTGCTTACCTGGCGATAACGCGACAACTATTTAAGTGAAAACTGCACGGGATGTGCGCAGTTCCGGCTGCGGAGACGGCGGCACCGGCGGCACAGCCGCCACCGCCGCCACCGACGGCACCAGCTGGACCCCGGGGATTATAGCTGGGCTCCCTGGGATTACAGGACACCTCACTTCTCTGCAACTGCAGGACCCCCGAGGACTGTGGGAGACCCTGGGTATGGCTGAAGATCCCAGGTGAGTCGTCGGGGAGGGGTCAGGACCTTCTGGCTTGGTTCCCTGTTAATGTCATGTTGACATTTTCGCTATTCAATCTGAAAATGTGTTCCGGAAATATGGACTTGGACCACTGGTTTGGTGATCTCCATCCTTGTCCCCTGGGGCATAGGTGGCTCTTGATATTATAGTGGGCAGCTCCGCTGAGGTCACAGTGGGCCCATTCCCCCCCCCCCCACATCCTTAGCTACGTGTGGTCCCACTGGGATTCCAAGAGGCCGCCTCCTCTCTCCATCAGGAAATGCATGGTCTTGCAGAAACCCCATGCAGTTCCTATTCGATGTCTGCCAATGTTTTGTAAAATATCACTTTTACGCTGAGTTGGTTACAGTTTTTGAAATATGTCCCAGTACTTTAGCATGTCTAGATCTAGCAGACCTACTTACTACGGAACTCCCATTCCCGTGGGAATATCATTAGGAAGTCCCCAGTTTGGCCTCCTCCTCTTGTGTTCTGGAGTTCCGCAGCCTCAGCTTGTTGAACTCGAATAGTTTTAATTTTGACATGGGACCCTACGGGGAATATTGGAAGAAATCTTAGAGGGTCGACAACAAATAGGTACGGAAATATATTTGATTGTGATCGGCGAGTTTTCTCCTAAGCATAGGGAAATGTGCGTATCACTGGGGTGGTGAAAAGGGAGGTTTTCGCCGTCAGCATGTTAAAATGGGCATCAGGAGCCTATGGGAACTCGAATCGTATGGACGGCCCAAATCTATTTGGGCCGTCCCATTTCCCCACGTATTGGTCCTCCTTCGCATTGGTATTTAGAAATTGATTCCGTTGGTGCTGGATCAGGACGTATCTAAATGGGGCGGGGCGGTCGCCTCCTTAATTGGTCTGGCCGGGCTCGTGCAAATCGAGCTGGGGGTCAAATTTTTCCGGTGCTGTCGAAAATGACGCTGAGCCTGAACAAGCCTGGCCGGGGCCTCAAAATTACGCTGGATTCTAACGGGTCGGGCCCCTGATAATCGCGCTTGGGTCCCCAAAAAGTCTGATGGGGGTCCATGAAATCACTGGAATACACGAAGGTTGTGCCGTGGATCTTGAAAATCACGATGGGGCCGCAAAAAGACTGGGTGGGCCTCTGAAAATCACACTGCGGAGCTCAGAAGTTCGCGCTTGGGCCAGAAAATTACGCTGGAGGCAGAAAAATGCTTGCCAGGGATCTCGAAAATCAAAACTAAGACCCCGAAAGGTCGGGCCATGGTAACTGAAAATGACGCTGGGCCTGAAGGTACCAAAAAGTCCGACCGGGCCCCTGAAAACCACGATAGGGGCTCAACAGGTCGCACAGGGCCGAAAAGTCTCATCGGGAACACCTAATAAATGAAGCCGGAGCAATAAAAATACAGTCCAGACATTGAAAATAACTCTGGGATCCCAGCAATCGCTCCAAAAGAAATCAGAACATGTTGGGCGCCCAAAAACGTGTTGACGCTACTAAAACTCGCGATAGGGATCTCAACAAATGACGACATGGTCTCAAAAATCACACTTAGACCAAAAACTCCACCCCGCTGTCCTTATGAATCGCACTATGGTCCCAAAAGTCGCGCTGGAGCCCCACAAGTCGCAGCTGGATTCGCAAAAATCAATTCCGACCCGGAATGTAACTCTGCTGCCACAACAATTGCGTTAAAGATCCAAAACAAACATGCGCCCGGCCCGGGAAAAGAAGCGCGTTGGAGCACCAAAAAAATGCACCGGAAACCCGAAGAATCCTGCCTGGTGCCCAAAATATCGTGTAGGAGGCTTCCAAAAATACAAGTCGATCCCCAAAAAGATAATAAAGGGACTCATTCGAGTCGACCGGGCACCGGGAAATTCAGAACAGGCCCCGAAAGAAGTTCTCCTGATGGCCTTTCTACTCCGAAGCGTCCCATCAGCTCATGTACCATCAGAAAAAAGTCTTTGAGCAGCCGTGGTGACATACCAAAGAGGAAAATCCCCTTCCTCCTCCATTCAGAAGAGGTGGACTCTCAAGAACTTAAGAATCGCGCCGGGGTCCCCCAAAATGGTTCTGGGACACATATATTCGCGTCGGGGCCCACATAATTGGGGCCTATGAATAACGCGGGCACCAAAAAAAACTTGCACCGGGCGCGACAATTTGCGTCAGGGAACATCAAAGTCGTGCTTCGGCCCAGATAGGTGCAACGCGCCCCGCGAACTAGCGGGAAGCCCCCAAATATCGCGCTTGGAACCCAATACTCCTGTCGGTAGTCCCATGAAATATAGTCGAGGTATGAACAATTATCTCTGGGTTCCCAATAATTATCGTCCATTGTCACAAATAAGCACAGCGTGGCCCCAAAATCGCATTGGAACCCGATAAGGATCAAGCCGGAACTATTTAAAATATAGATTTCGAAAAATTTACGTCAAAGCCAGGATGATCGCTCCTTAGCTCAAGCATATCACCAGATGCCTTAACAAATCGCATACGGCACCGAAAAACATACCGGTGCTCGAAAAAAAATCACCGCTACACAGGAAAATGTTGTTGGGGCGAAACAAAATCAGGTCGTTGCTCGGACTTTCCGTAGTTCGGAAGAAGTCACCAAAAATTGCATCGAGTCCAGAAAACTGGCGTCGGATCCCCACCCCAGAATCACGCGCCTGGGCCCGGAAGGTTGCGACGGAACCCTGAGAAATTATACCGGAACCCCAAATATCGTGCTGGGGTCCCACAAATGTAAGCTAGAATCCATAAATATACGCAGCGGGACCATGAGAACACAACTGGAGGACGAAAATTAACCAGGCCCTCCAATGCGTTCCGAGTCTAGCAAAAAGCGGCAGGGCCATAAAACATGGGTTGCATCTCTAAATATACTCTGCAGGAGCAAGCAAAGCACAACATCCGCAAAGCACATCTGAGCCTTGAGACCGCATGGAGGCCTCAAAAACAGGCTTGGGCCCTCGAAACTCGACATGGTCCTAAAAAGGGAACAAAAAGACCGGACGCTAAATAAACATCCCGGGGTCTGCGGAAACGTGACGATACTGAAACAAATGTCGTCGGGCACAAAAAAAAACCAACACAACTCTAAAAAAGAGCAAGGGTCGTAAAAATGTACCGGGCCCCCAACAAGAATTGCCTGCAGTTCCAAAACCTATACGTAGACAAATAAAAACTGGAAGGTCCATAAAAGAACACCTAACTAGAGCCCCAGCTAACCATGAAGCGTATTTAACCAAAGATATGAAGTGCATTTAAGCTCAGCGGTTTTCCGGATGTCTTGGCAGCCAGAAAGCGTGGAAGGAAGAGAACTAATAACTAAATTGAATTCAGAATGGGACTTTGTGTCTCATATGTCTGAGCATGTTATGACTTTTTGAGGTGCCGTTTGTTCTCACCTGTCAGCTATTTTTCACCGAATTATTGGTGCTCAAAATTTGCGCTTTCGGCCTGGTGCCACATGATGTAGTTGTATCATTTCGTTTCAAGTGGCGGATGTTCTAAGGTGCATGTCTGCTGCAGAGATGACTGAGGTGACTTATAACCTATGTGTTGGAGTTAAGCTCTGAGGACGAACGCCACACCACGTATCTATATTTATTGCGTTTTTATTTGCCCCAGTCTGTCAGCCTGTCAATATTTGTATGGCACTCACCTGATCAAATCATTTTCAACCAGCGATCAACCGTCTTGCCAGTTTCTCATCCGCCCTAGCGTCACGTATGATACTTCTTCGCCATGGGCCAGCAAGTAGGCTACGTTCTTGCTTATTCTTTCTCCTCACCAACATCGGTGAACATTTACAAAGGGGCATCCTATAAGACGTATATTACTATATTATGAAGACTAGGGCTCACCACATACCCATTAGTGAGGCTGTAATGAGCTTAGACATAAAGACATAAAGACATAAAAGATTAGTGCAACTATGAGCCACAAGGGCCCTTCTTGGTTGCACTCTGTACACTGAACCAGTTGCCCACCAAATCTGTCAATCAGCCCTCCCTGTAATACTGAAAAGCAAGCCCTCTATTCTTATAATGATTGTCTATGCTGTTTTTAAAGATGTTCAATGTGCTGCTACTGACAATGTTTTCTGGCAGCTGGTTCCAGTGTTCTACTACCCTGTTGGTGAAGAAAGTTTGCCTTAACCTTGTTCTGCTGTGGTTAACTCTAATTTTGAATTTATGACCTCTGATTGCATCATTTCTGTTCAATTCAAACATTTCCCAAAGGTATCCCTTCTCCAGACCATGGACAGATTTAAAGACCTCGATGAGATCTCCTCTCAGCCTTCTATATCTAAGTGAAAACATGTTAATTTCTTCAATCTTTCCTCATATGCAGGTTGCTTATGCTTAACCTTTTTGTAGCCCTTTTGTACTCTCTCTAAAAGCCAACAAACTTTTTTAGCTAGGAGACCAAGCTTGGATGCAGTATTCCAAATGTGGCCTGACGTATGCACAGTAAAGCTTCCTGATCACTCCTCACTTCTGTATGATACATTCTATTTATTGCCCCGAGCATTCTCAGTGCCTTCTTCTGGCTTCCTTGGTCTGTTCTGATGCCCCCAGTTTTGTGTTTAGAATAACACCTAAATCCTCTCCTGTTGAGTCACTGATAGCACTTGGCCACCCATCAAGTATGGAGCCTTCATATGCGCTTACCTAATGCATGTTTTGCACTTTTCAAATTAAACTTCATTGCCATTCTTCGGACCACTTCAAGTTCGTCTAAGTCTTTTGCAGCGAATATGTCATCTTGCCTGTTATTGCCCTAAAGACCTTCAAATCATCCGCAAATTTCAAAACTTTACTGCTTAGGCCACTTTCAATGTTATTTACAAATGTAATGAACAGTAGTTGCCCCGTCTGACCCCTGGGGGTCACTAAGAACTTTTGCTGATGACTTTGTACCATTTGCATCACTTTTGTGTCTATCTGAAGCCACACTCTTCCTTTAAGATGCTACCTGCAATACCATGGGACTGAAGCTGTATCATTAACCGTTTATGGGGACTTGTAAAGGCCTTACTAAAGTGTATGTTCAACCTGTTTCCTGTAAATTTTTGTGGCGAAGTTAAAGTCCAGGGTTTGTGGCCTGTCCTTTTTAAACCCATGTTGAGTATCTTGAATCAATCTGCACCTTCCAGATAACTAACTATTTATCCTTGATAATTGATTCGAGGGCTTACTTTTCAGACTATGGATGTGAGACTTACTGGCCTATAGTTTTCAACTTTCCCTCTTTCTCCTTTCTTGAAAATAGAAAATACATTTGCCTTTTTCCAATCGGTTGGAATTTCATTTTGTGAAACTGATCTACAAAATATTATACTAAATGGAAATGCCAGTTCCTTTTCAGTTTCCCGCAACACCCTAGCATAAATATCATCAGGTCCTGCTGCCTTGTTTGGCTTTATTTTCCTGATATGATTGTAAACAACATCACTATCAATGAAATCAACATCATTTGTCAGATCCCATGTCACTGAACTATGGTGTACGGTCGGCAGATTGGTCATATCTTCCAATGTAAACACTGATTTAAACTGCTTGCTCAGCTCCTCAACCATCTCACTATCCTCACCCAATGTAGTCCAGTTTACTTCCAGTGGACCAATTGTGCTAGAAACTTTACTCAGCTTGTAGAAACTAAAGAACTTTTTACTGTCCCCATTACAGTTTCTAGCTAAATCCAGTTCTTTTGCTCGCTTTGCTGCTCTGGTTTTTTGCTTCACAGTGTCTCTAGCTTTTCGATACGCCTTTAGATTAACGACATTTGAGGCTTCTTTAAAGACTCTAAATGCAGTTTTCTTAGCCTTAATTGCTTTTATCAAGTCTGGTGTAAGCCATGCTGGCTTTCCTACCCTTCTTTTGCGTCTTTGCTTTTGGGGGACATGTCTAATCTGAGTTTCCTTCAAGTAAGATTTGAACTTTTCCCACATTTCACAGGCATTTAAATTGGAGAATTCTTCTTCCCATCTGATGGCACTTAAAGCCGCTCACATGCAGTCAAAGTCTGCTCCGTTGAAATTTGGAACCTTTACCAAATTATCCTTGATAATTTCCCCTACATGTGCCTTGAATCTAACTATGTTATGGTCACTTCTTCCCAGAGTTTCGCCTACAGTCAAGTCTTGAACCAAGTCACTTAAATCCGAGAATACAAGGTCCAAGAATGAACCATGCCTGGTAGGTTCCGATACAAACTGGTGTAAGAACAGGTCCTCTTCAAGGCATTTCCTAAACATTTTGCATGATGGGGAGCCAACACCAGCATTTTCATAACCTTTTAGATTAAAGTCACCAAGAATAATGCACTTCCTCTTACAGTTTCTACTGATTTCTTCACAAATCACCTTGTCAAGCTCCAGTTGCTGAGAATGTGGCAGGGTTCCTGATCGGTAGAAAGCTCCTATCCTAAGAGCATTGCTATTGCCTTTTCCCACAGTGACATCAATCCAAATGGACTCCACAGACACATTTTTATCCCCACCTGCTACTTTTTGAGAACTGAATAAGCTATTCATATAGAGCATTACACCACCCCCTTTCATTGCTGGACCCCTATTGCACGAAAACATATTGTATCCCTGGATCTCATAGTCCTGTAAGTTATCTCCAAAATACCCTTCACTGACCCATGCCTCCGTAATGCAAACAAAATCTGGTTCCTCCTCAGCAACATAACACTTGAACTCATCAAATTTGGAACGGATACTCTGAGCATTAAACATCATACACTTAACAAATGCTCCATAACCACCTTTGACTTTTTCATACTGAGTTCTTTTATCACTAGATGAACTATCACTCTGTCCCCTTGAACTGCTGCTGTCCCTATTTGCAGACTTTGAGGTTATATTGCCTTGGCTGACACTATTGGAATATTTCTGAGTTGGCAATGCAATTTCCTCCCTCCTCACCCCATTTCCTAGTTTCCCTGAAGGACATGCTCGTACACTTTGCCTAACACATGGACCCCCTTCTCAGAGAAGTGCAGGCCATCCCTCTGATAGAGGTCCCACGATGCATAAAACCTGCTCCACTTGTCTACAAATGTAAAACCTAGCTCATGGCAGAGCTTTCCTACCCTGGCGTTAGCTGCCAGTGCCCTAGAGCTCCACTCAGGGGAGGCTCTAGCCCTAGGCAAAATTGCCGTTACAATGACTCTATTGGTACCCTTCAGGGTGGCCAGAAGAGCCCGGTACTCCCGCAGAAGCTCCTCACTCCTAGCATGACCTATGTTATTTACCCCTACATGCACTATAACTGGGTTAAACTGGTGATCACTGGTGACCTGTGCCACCACAGGTACCAGGTCCTTCACCTTGGCACCAGGCCTGGTGATGCACCTCCTGTCCCTCCTGCCTTTACAAAATACCCGCTCTAAATGTCGCACACGAGAGTCTCCTAGGACCAGCATTGACTCCTTACTACTACTATCCTGGGGGCAGTCATCCAATGCCTGGAACATATTTGATGGTAATATGCCTGCCCGCTAGGCCGTTCGGTTAGACTTCCTCCCGCTCCTACCACCTGCCACCTGCCACTCACTGACCCTTTCCTTAGGTTCGCGTCTCCAAATCCTCCACCCCCTGACCTCATGCCACTTCCCCTCCTGTGACCTACCAGAACTACCCCTCCTCTGTTCACTATTAACACTCCCCATCTCGAGAGATCCCAGCCACCTCCACAGTAGGGGAAGCCTCAGCTACCTGGTGGCCTGCGACCACCTGAGCATATGATGTCCCTGCTACGGAGTGACCCCTTGTTGCTTTATCTTGCCTAACCTGTGCGACAAGGGCAGCCTTGAGCTTAGAAAGCTCTGCCTTAAGGGTCCTAATCTAGTGCCTGCATCCTGGTCGAAACCATCCTAAACGCTGCAGCTTATGCGTAGATTTAGATTCAAATTAATTCGCTAAACAACCGACAAAAAAGCCAACTATCATTCACTATAAATCGCTACCTCCTACACTGTCAGTTAATTATCTGAGTACCTGAAGAAAAGCAGAAACTATTAAACAATTGGTTTTTTGTTTTTGTTTGTTTAAAAAAAAGTATAATCTAATTGTCTTCCACACAAGTAGACAACTATATGAATATCCCTTTTGATATCACTTATGGCTAGACAGAAAAATGAACAGTCACACAGCACTTATGAATACCCCCAACTTACAACCAATTAAACTATCTTAAACTTCAACACCAACACATTATGCACAACAAAAAATAAATAAAGTATGTTAGGATAGTATGAATGTTGTCTAATGTACTTATGAAATCTACACACTTCCCACGAGTATCCCCCACGAGCATCACTACACACAGACGCACATAGCGGAAGTTGAATACATTTTGTTTGAACAGTAATTCTACTAAGTTTCACTCGCACCAGGAAGATAAACCTATTATTACAAAATATTCGATCGTCGTACAAAATATTCGATGAGTTCCAATTCCAGCGAGAACCGTGAATTTAGAAGTACCTTTACGCCCAGGGGGCCGCCGATCCCCCCCTTAGCAGTGAAAGTTGTGTGTCCACTATTACAATTAGCAGGTCCTCTGTCGAAAAGTGTTCAACCGTGACACTGCGAAATTCCTGGGTGCGTCCTGCGGTTGACCCTGGTCCACCCACTTTTTGAGACGTTCCTACGTCCATGCCTCACGACAGTCTGCGGGCTATAACAAACGTCTAATTATCCTATATCGAATACTGAATCGACGTCTTTTCCAATGAAGTTTTGACTTCTTGCATCTAGATGTATGCTTAAACGGTCTGCATTTCTGGTTACCATGCTTACTTACAATTTGAGGAGCACTTCATCTCCTTGTACCGGTTCGCCTCGGAGGTGGGCGCACTGGAGGCTCCGCCCCCTCTCCTCTCGCCTCGGCCATTCATTGGTCCCGTCCATTCATCGAACGCAAAGCAGTTATTGATAGGATGATAGCCACGTCAAGGCGTTGGAAATTTAATAAGTCGGCCATTACTTGAGCATCGCTTGTGGTGAATGAGTGTAAGCATCCTGGATGCCACTGGGAAGCTGCACACATCACATGGGTTATTTAATTATTACGGAAAGAAATTATTGATCAGGCAGGTGCAGAGCGCGTAATAATACAATCTTTGAAAGAGGAAATCAACCAAGGAACTGAACCATAATCATTGTCTGCACCCAATAACCTGCTCTGTGCGCCAAATGATCGATGGCTGCGGATACATCAACTGTATTTGCAGATTCAGGTGAAACTTGGGACATGCACCCTCCCCCGCGACTACTTCCCAGTGTACCACCGGTAAATAGTGATGGAGGTCTGGACGGATTTTTACAGGAGACGAGACGTTTGTACGAGAGCGTTTTGGGGTGGACAATTGTTCATGCAATGTCACATGCGTAATATTCAAATTAACGAGACTTGGGGGACGCGATTCTCCATCCTGCAACGTTGCGATGTTCGCGGGCATTGCACCCTGTTATCTACCCGTGTTGCGGGGTATGGTATGTCGCTACTGCCCTGTGTCGTGTGGGTATGGTGTCCCGTTATTTCCCCTTGTCGCAGAGCATGGCACGTCGCTATTGCCCTGTTTCGTGTGGCCACGTTACGTTGTTGTTACCATGTGGTGTGGACATGGTACTCCGTTATTTCGCCGTGTCACAGGGCGCTGCGCGTCGTTAGTGCCCTGTGTCGTGTGGCCACGGTACTCCGTCAGCACCCCGTGACGTGTGGGTACGGCAGCTCACTATAATCGGGTGTGGTATCGATCAGGTACTCTCGGACTCGTAACCTAATCAAAACAAATCGTATGAGAAAACTAGAGCGGGAATTAATTCACTTTAATGCCTCACTTCATTGTTGCTGTCGGATCGCTTCGGTCCCGTTGTCCAACTACATTCTACTACATACTACAGTTTTGGTTATTATTTGGCCGATCCCTTGTCACGGCGCGGATAGCCCTTACCGCGCGATAGCAGTGTCTAACTCGTCTGTGCAGTTAGGCGTTAGATCCTCCGCCAAGAAACGCCAAGTAGAACGTAACTTTCAGCTAGACATTACTATTAAATAACCAAATTATGTCAACAAATGCCGCGTGAGGACCCAATACCGTCGAAGAGGACCCGGAGCCGGTATGAAGGACCATTGGGCAGGAACCGCACAGGGGCCCCTAGCGTGATAGGGGAGGCTCAAGCTTTTGAAGAGGGGTTCCCGGCCGGCCGGAGAGTATCCTGAGCCGTGAAAGAGGGTCCTTGGGTCGGCTTTGGCTCACGTTGATAGAGAGGGGCTCAAACCGATAAAGAGGCCCCCGAGCTGCGGAGACGATCCGGGCCGAAGCTGAGGGTTCCCGGTGCCTCGCAAAGGGCCTATGGAGGTCCCAGGGCTCTTAAAATGCAGCGGCGTTTCCGAGGGGCGAAGAGCCCCCTTGACGCCAAACTCCACTCGCCACCTGCCCCCTGACGAGTCCGATGGTACCCTCCAGGCGATTGCCCAGACAGACAGACAAAACTGAGGAAAAATGTGAACAAATAGTGTGAAAATCCGCCTCGAACTCCCAATTATGGCTGACCGAACTCCCAATTATGGCTGACAAGAGCCCCATTGACGCCAAACTCCACTCGCCACCTGCCCCCTGACGAGTCCGATGGTACCCTCCAGGCGATTGCCCAGACAGACAGACAAAACTGAGGAAAAATGTGAACAAATAGTGTGAAAATCCGCCTCGAACTCCCAATTATGGCTGACCGCATTGTGCGACTATTCGGTGTGGATGTATCCCAACGGGGAGAATGCATCTTCATGATCACGGATGTCCCCGCGGGCTGTACGCACCCCAGGGGACTGTATGTATTCCGACTACCACAAACATGTACTCGCAGGTAGTATGTTATCCCATGAACTTTGTGCATCTCAACGGCCATGGAGATGTGGCCGTGAGCTCTATCCATGTCCGTGGCTATGGATCCATCCTACAAGCTGCATGCATCCCTTGGCACCCCGACCCCACGCTGCGCAATTCTTCCCCAAAGCAAAATAGACGCATGCAATTTATATGGTATTGCAGCGAAACGGTTGTGTTTGCACCCTAATTGCAAGTTCGCAGGATGATGATAGCTGGTAGCAGGAGGGTGTTGACCTCTGCGGGCATCTGGAATAGCGCCGGGGTTGTGAGTCGGCTCCGGAGCGGGGTCAGCCAGTCTGAGGGCGTCCAGCTGCGTGCACGGTACACGGAGCCGGAGCGGCGCCCGGGCGGCGCCCGGAGCACGTTTTATCCATCACCAGCCTGTCACAGATCGGCCGGATAACGCAAATTGAAACATCCAAACTGCTGCACTCGCCGGCCAACTGCGCCCATTTGCGGCGCGCCGTGTCCTCATCCCAGGCGCCTAACCGGGCTTATTTACTTTTCCGCTCCTTTGAGTCACAGCGCGCATTCCATTAGCATCTCCTTTCACGCGGATGTTGTGCGCAGCGGGGGCGGCGCGCGACAATGGCCGCCCACCGCAGCTGGCCGCCGCGGCCGCGCGGCGCGACGCTCGCTCCGACCGGGGCCCGCCCGGCGGCGGCGATACACTGTGGCGGCCGGCGAGACCATGGCGGCGCCGTGTCCCACCGGTAATTAGCCGGCGTTCAGCCGCGCGTGGTGAGTAGGTGGCGACATCCCACACCGCGCGCGCTCAATGGGCCGGCCGCATGGTGAGCGCCCGCCGCCGCGCCGGCCGTCGCCGCCGCTAAATGAGACGGATTCAGTTTCCGCCGCATGGTGGCGGTTTATTTATCTGATCGTAATTGACAATAACGTGAATATAAAACGCAGCAAATGATGGTGCGCGACATGTGTGGATGGAAGAGCGAACAGAAGAAACGACTGGATGCAAAGACCCGAGGAAGAATCAGGTTTAGTTCGGTGAATAGAGACCGGGACCAACTAAGTGCATTTATTTGCTGTACATAGAGCCCCTTAGTTGGATGGAAATGTCAATTCAGACACACAGGTAGTGGTTACGTCAGTAGCGTTGTGCTATTATAACATCTAGACCACCACCCCATTCAGACTGTGGGAACCAACGGGCTCTGCTGGTATTTGCGCCACGGACATTTAACGAGGCAGTCGCACCAGAGCTGCCTGCTAATGTGAAGCACGCCGCTTAGACAGTGCAGACATGGCCATCATAATTCACGCGTGCACCATCACATGATTGTGTCGACTACTCGTGCTAACACTGTGGGCGCAAACGAAGCTCCCTCCCTTCATGCATTTCATAAATATGTCGTGAGTGAAGGCAGGTGTCAAGTGTATTTTGCTGCAAATTGAATTAACCAGCGGTTTTATCTGTAAAAATTAAGAAATTCGTCGCAATTGCTAAAGGATATGGGCCTTCAAATTTGGTGTTGCTCTCTAAGCGGCCCAAATTTGAGCAACAACCGATATTTCCATGTGCTGTAACCGTTGCATCCTTGACATCGAAGCCAAATTACTGTACTGAAAAGTATCTTTGTCTGGTAGGACAACCTTTTACTTTTACTTGTTACATGCTCATTGCACAACGTAGATTTCATCACATATGAAGCCAGGTCACACCAAAATTAGTGACAAGTTCGATGAAGATGGCTATGCTTCGTTTGGCGAACAATGTATTGACTTGCTGCCTTACCTTTTCACTACAGATTTACCTGAGCCTCGCCTCCACTAAAATCGCATGTCGTTATACTCAGCAGATACATTCATTTCCTCATTACATTATACACACATGCAAACATACATACATTATATACATACATAAACATGTGTATGTCTATATGCATATGTATATATACTGAATGAATAGATAGGCATGCGTTCACTAAGTCGTTTCTATCTCTCCACTTATCGCCAGCATCAGACAAAAGTATACTGTGGGTGTCGAGAGCCGATCTGACCGCCAGATCGAAATACTCCTCCCGTTCATCCCCGATCGGCGAGGTACATACGAACCGTGCAACTGGGCTGCATTGGACAGGAAGGGAAGGCAGTGGCGCAGGGTCCAGTTTCCACACCGATGTCCGTCGCCCAACAGATCTGCGGTGCTATGGACACAGCTTCCACGTCTACTCGCAAATGTGTCCGCCCGTCGTGACCTTCCGTCGCCGGCTTCCCACTACTCGCACAGACGCACTAAGCAGCTGACCGGCACCGGAGCACGGGAACCCACGAGCACCGGAGCACAGGCGCACAGGAGCTCACAGCGGACGAATGCCCGTCACTTTGTCGCAGTTGGCCGAGGCTTTGGCCGGACCTGTGAGCTCCGTTCTGGGATCACCCCAAAAGCCGTGTCAACATGATTGCACCAGCTACCACGGTGCGCAACACAATTATTGACTCAACCACACGCTCGTGCTACAACCACTAAATACACCAATTTTATGGGTTATTCTCTTCGTAGCCGCCAACACCCAATCAGTGCAGGATTGATATACGCATTGCTATGCATCTATCCACAGCTATTGCTCCATGCCAGCACAATCAACAGTCATTGCTCCACATGGTCATTGTGTCGCCAGCGCCCACTGAAGCTCGAGTGTCAACACCAGCGAGCGTGTCCGCATACTATGTCCAGCGGATATGTCCGGGTCCACTGAAGGGGACCGGACTGCAGAGTTGTGTTCGATCGGTCTTTGCCGTGGACAGTCCTCGACGGTGAATATGACATGAACTCTTCATCTCTGCATGTGACTTGAACTGCAGGACAGTCATCAGCACCGTATGTGACTGGGACTGCCGGACAGTCATCAGCGCTGCGTATGACTGGGATTGCCGGACAATCATCAGCTCCGTATGTGACTTAGAATGCCTGACAGCCATCAGCTCCGTATGTGACTGGGAATGCCTGGCAGCCATCAACGTTGCGTGTGACTGGAAGGGCCATCAGCACTGCGTGTGACTGGAAGGGCCATCAGCACTGCGTGTGACTGGAACAGTCATCAGCGCTGCGTGTGACTGGAAGGGCCATCAGCGCTGCGTGTGACTGGAACCGCCGGACAGTCATCAGCGCTGCGTATGACTGGGATTGCCGGACAATCATCAGCTCCGTATGTGACTTAGAATGCCTGACAGCCATCAGCTCCGTATGTGACTGGGAATGCCTGACAGCCATAAGCATTGCGTGTGACTGGAAGGGCCATCAGCGTTGCGTGTGACTGGAAGGGCCATCAGCGCTGCGTGTGACTGGAACAGTCATCAGCGCTGCGTGTGACTGGAAGGGCCATGAGCGTTGCGTGTGACTGGAAGGGCCATCAGCGCTGCGTGTGACTGGAACTATCGAACAGGTGTCGGACGTCTGCGTGCCGCCCCTGCCCCGCCGCCGGCGACAGGCCGAGCGGGAACGGCCCCAGGGAGAGCAGTCGCGGCAGCTGGAGAGAGCCGAGGAAGAGCGATGGGAGCAGCAGCGGCACTGGTCGGCAGAGGGCAGCTTCGACACTCGCCAGCTGGCCGAGGCCGGTCATCGCCGCTTCTGACCCAGCTGGGGGAACCACAAGCCAGCCGTCAGCCAGCGACCAGTGATTCGGTCCAGCGGGGAGGTCACCATCAGAGGTACGGGCACACCGGCCAGCAACGTGTCACTGCGCAGTTTCGGCCGAGACGACTCGACACGATGCAAATGTGAAAAATGGTGGATCTAGTTGTTTGACACTGCTGACTTAGTTGGGACGGAGTCATGGAACCAATTTCGGAATACATTGGGATTCTTCAAGAATTTTGCACCTTTGGAGACGTTGAAGATCGTAACCTTACTTTTACTTTGATCTCATGCTGGTGAATAGTAAAACGATTCCTTGTACTTTTTGTTTCTTAAGAATATCGTAAGATTAAGCAAGAGGGACCTTATACAATAAAATGCAAGTAATATGGAAACACAGAACTTCGTGAAAGGATATTAATAATTGGATTGCCAAAATGAAATTGTAGACCTTCGTTTAATATGAGAAGACAATTCGATAAAACACTCGAAAGCTTATGTTAGATGTTTCGACCTTTCGGCATGATCACAAAGTTACATATATTGACACAAATGACTCATCACACCTACCAGTCTCAATTTCATGTCAGCGCAGCCTTTCGAGAATGACCGATTTGGTTTCAGACAAACGTCGCGCTCTCTACATAGGGTTAAACTGGAGGCACGTAAGACCCGGGCGCAGGCTTGAAGTCGAAAGAAAAGTAGAAACCAGCAATATCACCACATCACGCTAACATACATTGATAACTGGTAAGGCAGTTGACACAATCACAAGTTCATCATGTTTAAGTCACTTGAGGGCAGAGTGGGAAAGTGGGATCGGATTGCAGAGCATGTTCATGTCCCGCAGTCAATACATTATGCCACATCTGTAGAAATGGGCTAAGTGATGGACGCACACTTAAAAACATACGTTACAAAGTGACATATAAGATGTGTTTGCATCAGCTTTTCATCGGAGAAACAAAAATGGTCCCACGTGATAGAATTAGCGAGCATCTCGTGGATGCACGTTTACATCGACGACTTGCACCCACAGGGGAGCATATGATCACAACTCACCAGCACATGGAACACTGCGAGACGAATGTTAAGTTCAGGGAACAAATTTTGCACACGGCGAAAGACAATGCAAATCTCAATGTGCTTTGATGTATGTACATTTGTGATCACAAACCACCGCTAAATCAGTGGAATGCGTGGTGGTACGCTTGATAATATAATTTATGCGTTGCGTCAGATTGCACACTGGGCTGAATGACGTATTTGGGTATGCCACTTTAAGAGCTGTGGAAGAAGTGATGACATTATTTGGTGTTATGCCGTGACGTTTTCATGTCCGTAAACCAGGGACGCAGAACCGGGGAAATTGTGGACGGCTCCGGCTCTGGCTCCGGCTCCGGCTCCGGGGAAGTATCCCGGCTCCGACTCCGACTCCGGCTCCGAGTAAAATGTTCCGGCGGCTCCGGCTCCGGCTCCGGCTCTGGGCAAAATGTACCGGCTCCGGCGGCTCCGTCTCCGGCTCCGGCTCCATACATCCCAAACGTAATCGATCCATTAAGTAAGAGCTAGGGGGATGTAAAAATGTTAGCCGTGACCACTCAGGGGCGCAAACTTCAGACAATTATAAGCAACTTTCCCATATAAACCATGTATCTATCTTTATACTAGATATGTTTTCATTTCACGTTTACTAATTTTGTTTAATTTACACCTCTTTCGGAGTCAGAGCCGCCATGCTTTTGACGGCTCCGGTTCCGACTCTGGCTCCGAGTAAGATGTCCCGGCGGCTCCGGCTCCGGCTCCGGCTCCGCATCCCTGCCGTAAACCCTTGGTTTGTATCAGTGTATGTAAGTCCGTACTCTTGGTCACAGCTGGAGCTGTGGAAGATATGATTTGAATAGTGGTGACGTCTAACTTCCCTCTCCTATCAAACGAAAGTTGACCAGTTCGTGTTTACATGCCAATAATATGAGGATGTGTTGTAAATGCAGCAGACGCATTTTATTGGCCACAACGTGTTACCTGAAGCGAAGGCGTTCACAAACAGCGCGCTGGTGCCGCCCCCGCCAGCGTACTTCTCGCGCTTCCTCCACTTGGCTCTTCTATTTTGAAACCACACCTAAAACAAAAGATGAGGTTTGGTAGTCGTGTTGGTTATTGGAGTTAGGCCACTCTAGACGTTCAAGCATACCTTGTTTATCCTTTAAACAACTTGAATGATTGATGCAAGCATTACGGCGCTTCCATCCAGGATTGAAAAGTCTACATATCGAACCAACTTATATATTTCACTTCGTTTTTTTATTCCCGCCGCTTCTTTCAGTCCTACTGAAAGCTTCCGAGCTTTTCAGTATTCATCTATCGTACGTCGTTTAACCAAAGACGTATCAGGCTGGAAAAGGTCCCAGAGTCGCGCTGCTCCCGAGCAATCCGAAGCAATTTGGGCCTTTTCAGTAATTTCCATTGAGCAAATCAGACAATGCAACTAATCGGCGCTTAATTTGTCTGCATTTGTGCCGCCGGGAGTTGGCGGATGCCGTAAAAGCCGTGGCATTTGGTGACCGCTCTGAGTGGGTACAGACGACGCCTCCCATTGGCCGGCTGAATGCCTCGGCTAATTGAGCCACTCTATGTGTGATTTTATTGATGATTAGACGATTCTTCTGCAGAATGATTGGCTTTGTCGAGTGCTGATGCATTTGAATAAAAGCCAGGCACAGTGGGGATGCATTGGTGCCTGTCCCAATACCGGCATGCCAACTTACTCATTACATTGTAACTAGGCTACGTCAATGCACGGGAGTGAATGAACGTAAATGATGTTGTTCTAAAATGCAAATATATCCTAAGTGCTCCCAATCACAGCGGAGTCAGTGTACCGTGCGAGCGAACAAGATAAATAGGACCTCAAACAAGGTGAGGATATTTCTTAATTAAGCCAGTGTGATTGAAAATCACAGCATTTTGTGCGCTTATCTTTTTCATTTGTATGGACTTTCTCGCATCACCATATCTATGTTTTGAGTTGTGTTTGTGTGGCATTTCCAAAAAAAGTCATGTTCAGCCATATCAAGATATATAGAGCACCTATCAGCAATATTTTATCTGCTCATTCGCTACAGCATCACATCCTGCAAGATTTCATCCATGAAACATACTTTTTGAAGCGTGATGATATATATATATATATATATATATATATATATATATATATATATATATATATATATACATATATATATATATATATATATATATATATATATATATATATATATATATATATATATATATATATATCTGTCTTAGGTTAAGACGAAACGTAGATAAAATACAGAGATGACCTGTGTATTAATTGTAATCTTGACCGTCATGCACTTGTTTTGTAGTTAATGTTTTCAGCTCTGGGTAGTAAGGTACCAGGTTCAACGCTCGCACCGCTCGAGACTTTTCCCAATATCGCTGCCCACTGGCGAAACAGTGTGGGCGGCGCCATTAGCCGTGATTGTGCATACAGTGCGTCGTGAACCACCAAATAGACAGATACATAAATAAATAAGGACATCAATCAATAGATAAGCATACATACCTGTACTCTGGCCTCGGTGAGGTCGAGTCGCAGCGCCAGCTCCTCCCTGGTGAACACGTCCGGGTACTGCGACTTTTCGAAGGCATGCTCCAGAGCGTGCAGCTGGAAGGTGGTGAACGTTGTCCGGGAACGACGAATCTTCCGCCTGCGAAACGCCACCCTGATAAGATCGATCCTCGAAGCTGTCTATATAACGCACTCTGGCTCTACCAGTCCTTTGAAACTTGTTTCTGTCGGCATCCATTGCTGCGAAGATCCATTTGTAGTCTGGACCCATGTTGAGTCCATACCGTGCTGGTTGACATCCACAAGTGACACATCAAGTCCACTCACGCCAGCGTATGAGCACTTATCAGAGAGCACACTAAGTGCCGAAAACAACGCAACAAGCCCAAACGTGCTGCAGGGGAAATGGCTATGTTTGGCTGACTAGAGTGCTCCTTTGAAGCTTACCATGAACAGCTTCATACCAGCCGTGTGTGCAGCATACAATGGATGAATGTACGCTACGTCAAGCAATGACATCAAGTGCACTTTGTATGTACGTATGCGGTATTATTCAGCACGAGGTATGCCAAACAAAAATGGTTACAACTAGCCACACTAAGTTCTGCTAAATCCCAGCACTGAGCGGCATAAAATATATACGGGAGTATGGAGAACGTCACGAGAAACCTACCCTAACATTGGACACCGCCACCATTTTGCCGAGAGGGACAGCCCTTAGTATTGTGCTTTAGTGTAACATTATATCTACGGGTGTTGCATGGAACAAACATATAAAAATACACCATCACTTCAATTATGGGAGTTAATTTTGCCATTAGTCTGCGCAAACTTGCACCGCTTCGATAAGCAGTTGTTAATTTGTCTCAGCCCTCGACTTCCTCTGCTTTCATTCGGATCGGACGTGTATACAACCTCTACAGGTCATAACCTCCACAGTTCATAACCTCCACAAATTCAGCGTACCCGAAGTGGTCCTAACCTCCACAGGCCATAACCTCCACAGTTTACAATCTCCACAACTCCGAAGCGGTCATAGCCTCCACAGGTCATATCCTCCACAACCTCCACAACTCCGAAGCTGTCATAGCCTCCACAGTTCATAACCTCCCCAATTCCGGATGCATATGAAACGGACTCTATCGCCCATGGGTGTAGTTTCCGGTTAATTTCTTTTTACGTTAAGTTGAGTTATTAAGTAACTAAATTCCTGGGATCATGATCCTTGACCTTCAGGATGACCCCCGAAGTGTTCGGCAGTTTCAATATTAGTCCTATATGGTGCAATATAGAAAAACAACATAGCAATAGATTCGGCTGCGGAGCATTCGAATTGTTTTTATGATAACCTTCGCTCACGTCGGCGCCTCACGCGAAACGAACAGGAAATATGATCGTGGGGACTGGTCGAGCTACTTTGCTACTACTTGATGAGTAAGAACTAATTTGCCTTACTCTGCTTTGCCGGGTGCGTCTTCCTCTATGTCGCCATCAGTGCAGTCTGTCTTGTTCGCCGGCTGGGGAGAGCTGGGCGACGCGTGTCCCTTCGGGCTCCCTGCTGTAAACAAATGTCACCGTGCATTACCATCTTCGGATCGCTATTGTAGAGTTGGACTCTACCAAGTTACCGATGATATGTATTTTAAATATTAATGACGTAAGTATATACTCCTGGCGAAGTGCAATAGCGTGGTGAAAGCGGACGTCTAGCATCATCGGCAGTGCAAATATACAAGAAGTATAGAATAGCCCTTGCATAATATATATGCATGTATATTAATATATATATATATAGAGAGAGAGAGAGAGAGAGAGAGAGAGAGAGAGAGAGAGAGAGAGAGAGAGAGAGAGAGAGAGAGAGAGAGAGAGAGAGAGAGAGAGAGAGAGAGAGAGAGAGAGAGAGAGAGAGAGAGAGAGAGAGAGAGAGAGAGAGAGAGAGAGAGAGAGAGAGAGAGAGAGAGAGAGAGAGAGAGAGAGAGTAGGGTATTTATCTACATATATAAATAAGTATCGTGCCTGCTTAAGCTCTCAGAAATGTAAGTGGTGAATAATTTGATTCCACAAAGCATCTTGAGACCCTCGTATTAACGCACCCAGCAGGGTAAGGGTGTAAACCACGTCAAAATCAATCGTGTTCCAATAAAGCAGTGGATGATTGAAATGTAAGCGGCAGCAGCAGCTGGCTTCGATGGCCCTTGACGTTGTAATAGCCCAGAAACAATGCCGCCAAATTGATCCTGTTTTATTATAGCGTCCCTGCCCCGGCCCTTGTGGTATAAGCGTCATTTGTTCAAAAGAGGGTGCTGCTCTCACCTCCCCTCCGCTGAGTCAAGGGCTTCCTGTCCCTCTTGTGGCTCTGACGAGTGATTCAGCCCAGTGCAGTGAGCAGGTTATGCTTCGTGTCTATTAGTGCTGTACCGCGGCAGACTATGCCATGGTATGCGATATCATACGATACGACACTAGCTTCGCTTCCATCAGTTCTGCACCGTAGCGGACTATGCCATGGCATACGATATAATACGATGCGACACTAGCTTCGCTTCCATCAGTTCTGCACCGTAGCGGACAATGCCATGGCATGCGATATAATACGATACGACACTAGCTTCGCTTCCATCAGTTCGGTACCGTAGCAACCTTTGCTATGCCATGCGGCACCATACGATATGAAACCATAGAGGAAGGCCAATGGACAACCACCTGTACGTTATAATTGGTGGTTGGGATAGATGTCAAACCTGATCATGTGTAACCAGCTTTGGAGCGACCAATGCAAATACGCAGTAAAAAGACATTAGCGAACAGAGGGGCAAT
Organism: Imbricaverruca yamaguchii; assembly: GCA_034440575.1. NCBI lineage: Eukaryota > Metazoa > Arthropoda > Thecostraca > Neoverrucidae > Imbricaverruca > Imbricaverruca yamaguchii. The sequence goes on from JAOTOL010001479.1 coordinate 876,668, forward strand.
TGTTTCTCCAAATAGAGTAACTTGTCCCATCGAACGGGAAACTTTTTGTATCATATTTGTTTCGAATGGTCAGTAGGCGAAATACTAATATGGCGTATGATTTGGGGTGACGGTGGATTTGAATGGACGCGCGCACTTAATTACTGAGCACACCTTAGAAAAGAAAGGGGGTCGCAGCAACTCAGACGGTAGGGCTTTGGACTCTTGCTGGGAATATCGTGGGTTCGAATCCCACAGCGGGCGAACTATCGAATCCACCCGCGACAAATTTCCGTGAGAGGTTGGCGACGCTGCATGGCAGTCGAATGCGTCGTAACAAATCCGATGTTCTTCCGTTCGTTCAGAAAGAAGTATGTTTCACGCTGGTCCTAATCGTAATGATAAGGTGGTCCAGAATTCACTTTGCAGTGCCATTCTTTGCGTTGAGGGTTGCCATTTTTTGTGTTGAGCCCAGGGGCTCCAATAATATGCTAACTGAAGAGGAAGTTACTTCCTTCGCGCTCGGTAACCCGAACATTTCGTCACTTCTGGAGGCATGATGATTTGCTAGAATAATAAAATACTTCATTTTCGCGCATATTTCTGGAGCGCTTGACCACCCTGTCTCCTCCCAGTGAAACATTATTCAACGAGTTGTTGGGTTGACCTTGAATCATGTGGTGAAAAAGAATCTCCATAGGTGCTTTGTCTTTACCTGCTCCCTGTAGTTCCCTGGTACTTATTGAAACACTTCCGAGAATGGGCGCTTTTGTATCCCGAGAGCGTAATGTTTCGGCCCATGCCGCCATATCGATAGTTCCAGCCCAGGTCCAGCCCAGGTTGAGGCCAGGTCCAGTTCAGATGCAGCCCACACCGCTGTACTGTTACCACATTTCCTCGGAAACGACACTGCTGATGCAGCAGCTAGGAGAGCAACAAGGAAACCATATATTCGTACCTTTCTGGCCTTTCGGCCACTCATCTCAACTAGACAATCACCACCTCTTTTGGGAAGTAGTGGTTGGAGGCTGCAAGCACAGGACTCCAATGGGAATACACATTATGTAGCACCGACGGAAATTATTAGGGTTCTGGCAAGAGAATAGCAATAGGAAGTGATAGCAATCGCTAGGCAACAGATAGGTCACACATGTGCCACCCATGGACACCTATTGATGAAGGGAACGGCTCCCATTTACGATCGAAGTCCCACCAATAGCACAATAGCACTTTATGCTGTTGTGCTATACCCTCGTTTAGAACTGCTAAGTTGACATTTTGGGCGAAGCACGTTCTCGCTTAAGCTCATTGACATCTTCTGTGTATATATGACTTGAAGAGAGGTAGACACCACGACAGGGTAGATGTGCTATTTATGCTAAGGAGAAAAGCATCAATACCTGGTTATGGGCGATAAATGACTACGTCTGGTCGATGCGCCTTGAAGCTCAAATAACCAAGCAACCAACTGTTGTGCGTGTGTCCCATGTGCGGAGCGCGGGCCGTGGTTTATGGTTATAGAACCACGGACGCGCGACCCACTCCCGACTGTTCGCCCCGTCAGGGCAAGGCCCGAGGTAACAGCGTGCATAGTGAGGCCGTGTGCAGTGAATATATAGAGACCGTGATCTGCCAGTGTATTGCTAGCAGACGGTGAGGACTAAGCGTGCACCACCACACCAACCAACTACGGTGCCGGTCCTGGTCTAGGCATAGCCGTAACCACGTCCACGTAAGTCGCAGTCTACTCCTAGCACAAGCCAGACCCAATACGGTCGCAGCCCACGCCAGGCTTTGAATGCCCACCCTGGCGCAGACACCTGACCATAACCAAGCCCATCTGTCGCCGGGCCCTCGCCGCCGCCGTCAGACTCGGCCCAGCCGCTGGGAAATACTGCGGCGCAAGCCGGCGCAGGAGCCGCTACTGTTGGGGTCGACGGGCGCCGAGCGGGGCGTGAATCGGCGCACGCGATCTCACCTAATTAGTTCTCTTTTAACGCCATTCACACCTGAGCGCACACAAAAGACGACACTGCTTTGCTCCTCTCAATCGACTGGGCGCGCTGAACGGAGCTGCTGAAGCGGGAGGCGCTGACGGTGGGGAGGGGACCGAGATGACGACCGACCGGCGGACGGAACCCCGCGCCGCCCGCCGAGCAGTGCTGATTTGATTGTAATGAGCCCGACAGCCGTGATTAACAAATTGGCGTTGTGAGCCGTTCCGTAACTAAGGAGCTGCGATTTGCGTCAAATTAGCGGGCGTGTTATTTGGTGTATTTTACTTGTAGAAAAATGCATAATGTTGCCTGTAATAATCGTAATACCAAACTGCATTACTTTATTGAACGAGGAAATGCAAGCATGGAGGAGGTTAAATCATGTATCGATGATAAGCAGTGAATACAACTCCCCTTATTAATTGTATACATTTTTATTCCTCGGTGCGGTGTCTATGTGGAGTTAGCCTTAATTATACTTTGCTTCACATTTTTCGCAATCTGAATTAGGGCGATACACTTTGCCAATTCACCTGTTATGTCTGTTTGAACAAGAGGCGAAATGAAAACAAATGTTTGGTCTTCAGGAATGGCTCCGGTTGGTTATGCATGTATTGTCCATCAGTTGAAAGCTACCAAACGAAAACGGGTGTTAAGCACAATAGATTGACTACTATATTATATATACATATATATATATATATATATATATATATATATATATATATATATATATATATATATATTGTGCCATAAGATACTTCGGCAGTACGCTGCGCAGATGCAAGAAGGCCATTTCCCAGAGTCAAGGTCATAAGGTTGGTTGTTGCTACTGATCATACGAGGTATATGATGATATACGTCAGAGACACTGTAAGGCGCTTAAGGCTAAATGTCAAAGCGAATTTGCTTCATGAAGGGAACCAAGTGATTGCATTCAGAACAAGTATGGGCTTAGGCACGTTTTATGCGATTATCAATACCCGCAACATTTTGTTGGATCTAATTTCAAAGATGTAAATGCCGTTGTGCACCTGTGCAGAGGTCGCTTCACATGCAGTATCCGGTTAAACAACTCGGGTGGAATTTACATACAGGATACAACGGCACACTTCCGGGCTGAGTGGTCCCAAGGTGGGATGCTTGTCTGCCGACGTAGGGGTTGTGGGTTCGAAGCTCACCTGTCGCTGCTCTTCGCTCACCACAGATCGGCGTGGGAGATTGGCGGCGCTCTATGACCACAGCGATCGGTGCGTCGTAATACCAATAGCCAATGCACTGCCATGTCTAAACCTGTGCCATGCTACCAGCCGACACCTTACCACCATAGACAAGTATTCGCTGCCAGCATAGGCCGAGGTGACCACATCCTGTGTCCTAAATGTCTCACCCAGGTAATGCTTACATCACTGCAATCTTGCAGTAATGTTAGTAATGCAATGATGTGAGCAACACGCCTTTGAACCACGTTGCTAATAGCTAATGGCCATTCGGCATTGAACCATGTGTCAGCAAGGCAGTCAAATGACTCAAGTCTCTCTTATATATCTACGGGTTATAAACGGGTTAGGTGTAGCCTGAAAAAAACGGTAATTGGCAAATCCGCCTGGAAGCTCGGCAGAGACTTATCTAGCATGTTAACTGCGGATACTGCGCACCCGCAATCACGGGACAACACCAACTGCAGTATTACTGCGGTGCCGGAGTCAGCTGGGCGGTGACGATGGCCCCGCAGAATGCAATGCCCCCCCCCCACACACACACACACTCGAAACATCCTAGACGAATCCTTGGAGCTCAGTGGTGAAAAAGCTGTTAATGAGATAATTCGATCCCTTTATTCATCAAATATTTAGAATGAGTATCTGTTGGATCTATATTTAACAATACAAGGTGATCTTAAATGAAACTGAATGCCTTTAAATGTTGAGGCCCCGAAGCCCGAGCAACGGGGCTTCGACACCCCTAGCTAGAGCTCCTTGTGTATAGTTTTATAAAGGCTCACGCATTTCAGCAATGAGCGGACCGATCTCAGAAGTTTCGTGTTGCACATCTTATTTCGTCAGCTTTGGCTTTCTCATCTGGGGGTGGGGGGAGGAAATGGGCTTTGCCACCCTTTCGTCATTTGGCTCTGAACTGAGTTGGAGCAGTGGAGGGAAAATATGCGATTTATGTCATAAGAAAACCAAATAGTGTCAACTTTGTATATTTTTAATCAGGCAGAAACCCCCAGAGTAGGCAAAGCATTTGTTTAATCAGAAACGTTGGGTATCAGCAGGTTGAATCTGGCGGCTAGCCAAACCCATTTCGGGTAGAATTGTGAACAAAGCGCCAATGCACTTAAGCTCGTATAAACATCTATTAACATTTTACCTCATCTGGTAGCGCATATGGTCAGGCCTGGCCAGCTCAAACCGAGCTTTCTATACAAATTTCACACCGAGCTTTCTATGCAAAGATCATGGTAAAATCTTGTGAATGCCTTTGTATGGGGTTTCCAGAGGTAAGAATTGACAATGCATTTGAGTTCAGGTTGCAAAAATGTTCGGTGATGCAAGCTTCGTCGAAAAAGATCAACCCACATGAACCGAAATCCATTGCCGGCCGAGATTCATGACGTTTACGTTGAATTCATCAGTAACACAGCGTGATCGGAGACTTATGGCCATCATATTTTCGCAATCCAACTACATTAGCCGCATTAGAATACTAGAAGAAAATTATGAGTCAAACAACCAGGGGCTATTTCTCCGGAAATGACATAGCCACGCTCCAGTATTCCAGCGTATGTGCCATCAGTCATGGCAAACAGTCAAGTGGTGCCGCGCACTTTGTTCTGTGGCGGTCTGGGGATGCCGCCACCGATCGCCTTCCTTCAGATGGCAAGGGAGAAGTATACTTCGAGTAGAAAATGTTCCGGAATGTAGCCACGCCTATCACTCATAAACGTTGTGTCCTAATAATTGAGCAATATTGTTTTTAATACATATATTTGTATCATTAGCATATCATGGTGGGAACTGAATGGCTGTTGCTCGATTCGGAAAAGGACACGGACGACGGTCCCCTTCATGTAAGCGAAGTTCGGTTTTTCCTAAACAATACCAAAGGAATCCTTCCTTTATGTGTTCCTCACTTATGTATTTCTTCCCTTATGTCTTCCATCTACGATGCATTTCTGACGGATGCTGATTTGAGTTAGCTTATTCGGTGCGCATTACCCATATTTCAATATGTGCGTGGCATATATAAAATGATTCCATGAAGCAAGTATCATATCAAAAAAGAAAATACACTGCGTATGTCGACCTTCATTGGTCTTCATGCCAAATGTTTTCAACTTTTCGATCTCTTTGAACCGAGTGCAGGTTGTTCATATCTTACGAAATTTGTAAAACATTTTCCGCAGCAGTATTCTGCGCGGATACCTCACAGTACGCTCCGACCGACAGTTGGGATTTCCACTGGCTGACAGGCATTGCAATAAGTACCATACATGGGCGGTCCGCACACTAAGGCACTTTAGGCAGTGCCTCACCTCAGTAGAGCTGAAAGACATTTATGATGTTATTTTCGTACATAGCGATGCTCGTATCCATTGGAAAATCCCAAAATTAAAAAGTTGACATGAAAGGTTCATTGGTGACTCGTAATTATCGCGAAAATTTAAGTTCAGATTTGCATATTCAATTTGGAACAGCTCTATCATTAATCTTAAATACGTATGAGTGAGGCCAGCCTTAATCCAAATGTCGCCATATTATGTGCTTTCGTTTCATACGAAGCGTAAGGTATAAAAAGAAAAAAGAAAAAAACAGCCTTCGCAAGATGAACTAAAACGTTTCTGCGGAGTGCATAACACCGTCGGATGAAAATGCTTGCAAGATGACTTTCGGGCTACATCGGAACATGCTTCCCCAAAAAAAAATTCCAATTTGATTCATGACATTAAGGAATTGTGCGACACTGTGGGGTTGGTATAAGTTTCGTATCTGCATAGATGGGTGGGAAATTCTGCTCATAGAAGGTGAGAAATTCTGCTCAACTAAAAGTGTTCAGGAACGGTGGGCTAAGACTGGGGTTTGATGTGGTCCTTCTCAGCTATACCCCCTAACAGCCTACTTTGCAGCAGAATTGGTCTATGGTACACAATGTATGCAAAGCTAGAAACATTTCATGCCAAATTCAAGGGGTTAGAAACTTGGGCAAAATATTTTAATAAATCTGAGAATTAGTTTTGCTTGGCACCGCTGAGCAACTCAAAACCAGCTCTTGGTCTTCCTATGCATCTAGCTTGTACTGGTATGTTGAACTGTTCCCAATTAAAAACCAGACTTTGTCCAATCAAATGTTTGGTCTGATCCTTGGGCTTATAATATTGGTCATGTTCCTCATAGTTGGCAACCAAGTGCCCATGCCTGCAGTTGGTATGTGGTCTGGACCCTTGGTTTCGTACCCTGCTAATCTGAGTTTGTCATTTTCCATATGCACTGTGAAAATATGTCTTGAAAATATGAACTTGGATCCCCTGACTTCGTGAGAGATCTCCAGCCCTGCAAGTGTCAAGGAAGTTTGGTAGGGAGAGAGGAAGGATATGTTGGCAATCTCTAAATGTGACCAGCTATGACTAATTTGAATAATTGGTGGACACATGTGGAAATTTTGTTGGTGTTTTTTTTCTTCTAATTGCAATGCTCCATGATACTTTTCGGGGACTCTGAAACCCTAAACAAACTTAAATTTGTATCTTATTATACACTTGGAACCTTAGTGTTTGAAACAATGCATTTCCAGGTATAGCAAATGTATAGTTTTTGTCCGGCCAAAAAAATTGATTCGGTTATTCTTAAATTCCTCTGTCCGATGTGCTGTGCTTCTGTGGAATGGGCAAATCTAGCCATACCCATTTTAGGAAACACTGATGATAATTCATGCAAGACATCTTATTATTGTGCATATTGTGCATGCATGTGCAGGCATTCACAGTACATGTTTTACACATGTCCTGTTACCTCCAGAAAACAAACAAAGGGGTCAATTGGAAGGTTTTAATTTTTCAATTAAAAAGTGATCCGTTGGGTTGGGATTTTATATTGTCAATTTTGAAGACATTTTTTCCTTTTTTTGTGGGAAATTATGTTCTTTTTCCATTAATCTTAGGCTAGACTAGTAAATGGGCACATTACATTTTATTTTACACCTTATTTTTACGCCATGTTACCTGATTCAAAGCCACGTTTTTGTGTTATTTTGCTTGCCAGCTGAAAAGTAAGCATTTGGAGAGGAAATTAGTGGTCACACTAGCTTCGGCACTTTTATATGGAGTATATTGGTAAAAATATAAGAGTCGAAAAAATACCATAAAACACAATTGCATAGATACTTGTGTGTGAAAAGTATAAGTGCCAAACAAGTTCCCAATTTTAGGAACCAAAAAAAAGAGTGGTTGAAATCCGACGATTTTTTTTTGGGGTGGCGGGGGGGGGGGAGTGGTCCTCACCCGATTTCTATCCCTCGGACCGCCCCTGGTACCATATGAAGCGAATGGCAGTTTCGTGTTCGTCGTCTCGCTGGTTGGAGCGTTGGCGTGTCGCCGAACTGAATTTTTCAGGCCAGAATCTCACCGAGTAGTCGGCATATGCAGCGGTTTATGGGACCATACTTTGGCGGACTTGTGACACCACCGGATTACCGTTACTCTCACAGCGCGTGGACCTTAACTCAGCGTGGACACTTTCTGTACAGATAGCTCGTCAAGACCCAAGGAATTTTATATGCATATGGTTAGTAGCAAGCATGTATATCTGTATGATAATCATGCCGAATGCTGCGTTCGCGTGGTACGGCATGTGCGGTAATATGCTACCGTTATGAGACGAAGATGATGCGTGCAGCGACGCCACGAAGTTTTTCTTAACAAGGGACCCGACTGAAAAATACTTTCCTCGTCGAGAGAGCTCTCGACGCTCGAAGCGCGCAAGAAATGCATCGTTTGGATACATAGAATTACTAAACTTCTTGTTTGATCTAGTCTATTTTTGTTCAGGGAGCCTTCATTGGCTGCGCCTCTGAATACAGAAGAAATTGAATAGGTCCCGAAAGCTATTACTTTTGTACCCTGTCCCTAATGTTTGTACCATACCCTGTCCAAAATGTTCTTTACGAGCGAGAATGGAACCCGATCGAGTATGCTCCAGTGCATGTGCAGCAGCAGTTCAACTGAGCGAACCGGCCTGGCTCGATCATAGCGCCTTTGAATTTTAAGCAATTTTTTGGCCAGCATTTCGTGTCCTTCGCCTATACCTGCTCTTTCAATTTATATATTCTGCACCTTTCGTTAATTTTGTTAAGTGCGCGCATTAATTTCCAACGAAAAGGCTACACGGAGGAGCATGATTGGTGGTGGCGTCACGCCCACATCGCTGAGGACCAGCGACCCATCAGCCGGCTACGTGGTGCGTCGTGTCACGTGACTTGCACATCCCGAGGCTGGGCGACTGCGTGGCTGAAGTCCGTCAGATGGAGGATGCCGCGCTGGTCGGTCGTGAGACACACTGAGGGGCACAAACTGGGCGGAAGGGTGAGATAAAAAGGGCCGCGACACAGCGTGACACCGATGTCAATTCGACAATCATGGGTATAGAGCATATAAATTTGAGGTGCGTATGACATATTCTGCTGATGCAGCCGATTTCGGCAAAGTTGCAGCCGATTACGACTGAATCGGATTTGTTTCAGGCTGTATGTTTCGGCATTAGATGCACTATTTCCGCACCCGTGTTCCTGTGCCGAGTATGGGACGTCAGAAGCCTGAGTGAGCTGTGCAATGTGTGGGATTGTCGAAATCGGTGTCATTGTTTCTGATATTTCAGCTTCTTCACGAAGATTGGATGAAGCACATGCGCCCATCTGCTGGCAAGAGAGCACAGCTGCGGTCGGTCCATAAGTTCAATGCTGTGGACATGGTGCTTGGTCCTATACATGGAGCACGAGAGCCCCATAGTCCACTGCTTCTCCACTTGCATGGTGCCCTGAATGACTCCGTGGACTAGTGGCGTTCATTTATTCATCCATTATGCAGTGTGCTTTCATGTCAAACCGCATCAATCGAGCGTCGAAATGTTCTGCATAAGAATTAATTTGTCATCCCCATATCGACACAAGATGTCGCGCTGTGTTTTGTACTTACATGTAAGCTATTTTGTTAATTTCAGAATATAATTTCATAATACAAGGATAGTTCTATAATATGATTGAGAGTAAAGGTGGGCGCCTATGACTTCATTGCAAGCCAAAGCAAATTCAGTTGTACTCTGGATTCCCCTCCAGATAAGACATAATTTGAGAGAAAAACATTTTGAAGTTGTTTGTACGTGATGTTCATGAATACAAAAGTATTGTCATTCCACGAACATTAATTTGTCAGTTTTTTTTTGCGTCGTACTCAGCTCTTCACTGCATTATAACTGCAATATAATATAATCCCTCGTGATGGGAAATGGTATGTTTTTTGGGGGCAGCATTTTCGAAGGTTGATGCTACTTTCATTTCAGATTAATTAATATAATATGGTCAGCTGGATTCAAGTGCCCTGTATGAATGCTATTTATGTGCACTTCTCTTGTCCCTTGAAGTTCCTTTTCATGTGCCACTTGGAAAGTATTTAATATACGGGTTTATACCTGGTAAGGTTTTCTGACAATCATTTTGCAAATTTGACTAGAAGCGTTCATGCCTTGTTTTTCCAAAGGCCATTTCTGTGGTGGATTTAGGTGTACTTGGTCTTTGAACAGGGTGTGTCACTTTGTATGTGCAAAGAGGCCCACTAGCCCCCTCAATCATTGATCTCCTAAGTCAGGCTGAAACTTGAGCAATGGCCTATGTACGTATGCAAGACAGGAATTGTTCCCAGTGTAGCTTTGAACATCAAAAAGGTTATCCTCCCCCCCCCCAGCCAACTACATCAAGTGACACCCATGTTCTTATCCGTGCAAACAGGCTGAGTACATTATCGGACGAATCGCTCTGGCTGCACCTTGCTGCTTACCTTGCTGACGGACATCTGGTGTCTCTCCGTCCGGTCCGTGTCCAAGGATACGATCAATGCTGTATACCGAGTGCCCACAGCTGGGCCGAGCCATCTTGTCGCAGCTCTCGGTCTCTGGCCACGACCGACTGGCGTGTTACGATCTGCCACCGTCCTCGGCTGCCGTGCCACCGTCCTCGGCTGCCGTGCCACCGTCCTCGGCTGCCGTGCCACCGTCCTCGGCTGCCGTGCCACCGTCCTCGGCTGCCGTGCCACCGTCCTCGGCTGCCGTGCCACCGTCCTCGGCTGCCGTGCCACCGTCCTCGGCTGCCGTGCCACCGTCCTCGGCTGCCGTGCCACCGTCCTCGGCTGCCGTGCCACCGTCCTCGGCTGGTGTCCACGACTGGCTGTTGTACCACCGTCCTCTGTTGCTGCACCAAGATGTGCCACTGTCATCGGCTGCCGTGCCAAGATGCGCCACCGTCCTCGGGCTCTGCTCACGACCGACTGTCGTGCCACGGTGATCTCTCAGCGACCGATCCCAACACGTCAGATCTTTATCCAATACCGGCCACAATTAAACATCAATCAGGAGGATTATGGCCTAATTTGCCGAGCTTATTGTCAACGTCAGTAGGCATACACCACACTGGCCCAATTGCTGCGTTGCTTTCAGACGCGCAAGCCAATGACAGATGTTGTCTCACGCGTAGGGCGGGGCATCTGTGGGAGGACGCTCGTGCCACCGAATCACCGGCCTGTTGGGTTCCGCCGATCTGCTGCGGCCGCGGTCACCGGGATGGGCACGCGGGGTGGGGTGGAGGCTGGGGAACGTTGACGGGGCAGGCCCGTGCTCTGCAATGGGTGAATTGTTGTGGGAGAAGGGCAGGGAGATGAACCGCTTTGTCGAAGTTACAGAGGCACGTGCTTTGCAGGGTGGCTCGAAAAAGCATAAACGTATCGAATAATATTCCGGCATACCTTCTGAGGAACAAACCTTCAAAACAATTGTCATACACAAATACCAACGTCATATGTTGTTTGAACAATTTACCCCCTTGCGGTCTAGCGTAGTTTTTGTTCAGCACACGTTAAGTCGCTGATGTTGACGGCAAAACATGAACCAATGGTCAACCTTCCGAAATTGTTTCGAATCTGTGATGTTAAATTTCTGCGAACAGCTCAGCTGATTTATGGAATGACGATAGGTGTGTTCTTTCATCGCTCTTGGTGCTCTGCCAGCTGTCGAGCTCTTTGGTTCCTGGGGTCGATATGACCATCGTTCAAATATTCAATAACAATACCTGACAGAATGAACAGGACGGCCAACACTCGAAGACACATGTGTCACTGACCTCATCTTTAGTGCAGCCTCTGGTGACGAGCCATACTTGCCAAAGCACGCTGGACAGGGGAAACTGAGCAACCATGGCTATCCTTTGAAGCTGACCTGACTTCCTCACCAGTGGAGTTTCTAGTCTTGCCGAAAACCTCAGGTGGTGCTTTTGCATGGCCTTGCGATTTCTAGGTGGTGCTTTTCCACGCATCCCCATTGGCACTATTGTTGATTTAAAAAAAAATGAGTTGTGCTCAACGACTCATAAGTGGTGCTCAGGCATCACATGTTACCAATAAATCTTCACCCACGGATCATGTCGCTTCCGCAGCCGCATGTCCACGACGGTGGGAACAGCTGCCCTCGCCGTGGTGGCCACGCACAGTACAGCCTGTGACGTCCACGGTGAGACCGCAAGTCAGTCACGTGACATATCAGGGGCGGAATATATATATATATATATATATATATGTATATATATATATATATATATATATATATATATATATATATATATATATATATATATATATATATATATATGTATATATATGACGGTGCTCTTCTGCTTCACAGGGAAGAACTTATCCATTAGAAGAAGGCATCTGTGCTTAACTCAGCGATTGTGCATATATTTTTGTGGTGCAGATATTACTTTTTTTGTTGAAACAAAAGAGGCATACCATAACTTTGTGTATCGGGTGGCCAAAATTACAGAACACCAGAAGAAGCAGCTAAAAAGCCCCATCTAGCGCAACGGGAAATATTGAAAAGTATTGGCAACGGTGCTGCCATTTACTGTATGAAGGTCTTTCTTTGACTGACATCATCGGTAGTGCCTGACGGCGTTTGGTTCTAGCGCAAGTCTGCTCGCTAGTGGCGCTCTTTGTCTCCGCCTAAGGCTGCACATAACTTGATAGCCGCCTGCACAGCACGCTCTACGGTTTGCGCGTGAGCTGGACACTCACTGACGTTCGGTGAATGTGTTTTGAGCTGACTGATGTTCTCCGTCGACTGGATGCATGGGTATGGGTGTCGGCCTCAGGATCAGCAAGCTGTAGTCAGTGTTGGTGCATGGGCAGCGAGACGACACCGAACAACGGAAAGCCGGCGTACGATATCCTTGCTGTGGCCGCCATTGGCACATCACGCTCTCCGGTATCAATGGGAAACGATACCGCAGGCTTCCTGGTGAATTTGGTCTTTCACTGGCCCTTGCAGTAGAGTGCACCAATTAGCACCAGCGTCGTTTGGTTCATCAGCTTCGGCGAAACCAAGTTCGTAGTGTAGTTCCTTGTAGTGGTAGTTTCGGTGCTGTCGATGTCGGCAGCGCCTTCTGCGCCCGATAAGAACAAGCCTATACCGACCCCATAGTGCTACAAGTAGTGACGTGAAGTTGAACTTCACACTGAAGCCCGACCGATGCGCCCCTAAGCCCGAATAACCAACTGAAGCCCGACCGCGGGTATATCCGGTTGAAGATGGCCGCAGTGGCTCCCGTGTGGACCCGGGACAGCATTAATAGGGCCGAGTGGTATACTTTGAGAAACGTGGTGTCTTTTTGCACCCTCAACCCCACCAATGCAGACAGCTGTTGGCACACAGGGTCATTGTTTTGCATTGGGCCCAATGTTGTCGGCCTCTGTCCATCCCCTCCTGGGGGCCAAGAAATGTACCCTGGATGCCGATGGATCTCTGACATAAATGGGTTTGATCTTTGATTCTGAAGAACCTTTCCATAAATCTTCCATAAATCATAATCGTAGCCAATTGAGACTTCGGTCGTGGATACTGAAGCACAATTTGACAACCCAAGACCCTAATACTGAATGATACACGATCTATGAAGCAAAAACTGTCAGCAACCGTCATGTATCACTTGGCATAGTTTTTTTTCAGTCCTGAATAGCGTGAGATTCTTCAAGAAAAACAACACTTAGGCGTAATTGAAATAGTCAGCTGAATGCATCACACGATAAGCAGCAAAGGCATATCGTCAAGCGCAACAATGTATAGTGTCGGTGCATCGTAGAACGAACGCAACAATAAATACACCAGCACTGAATGCATGTGTGCCACTGACCTCATATCTAGTAGTATTTGGTGCCGCGCCATCCTTACGACAGCACGTTGGAGAGGAGGAATGACGAAGTGTCGTGGTTATCTTGCGGAACTGTCGTTATGACCTTCTTCGGCAGTCCATGGCGATGGGGACGGCAGCCGTGGTGGCGATGCATAGTGCAGCCCATGGCATCCGTGCTGAGACCACGAGTCACGCGACATATCGCGGACGGAGCTGTCGCCACGTCGTCAGTGCTGTGTGACATCCATATTGTCTATCTAAGGCACGTGTTAATACCGCGCTGCTTCATTGGGAGAATCGTCTTTATTGTAATCCACCGGCGCGGGAAAGATTGTCAATTTTGGCGCGGAGGATGGCAACATATTTATACCACATTCGAGCAATTAGTGCAAGGCATTAATTAGTAACATCAAATGAACGAATTTCCCAGGTGTACATCGTAAAAGCAGCTACCCCGTGATCACTGGGTCACTCTTACATCTTGCCATCTTAACGGTATGATCATTGCATGTCAGCGATCAGGAAGTGGAAACGACAACTGGTCGCTGAAGGTGCTCTGTAATTGGGGTATATATTTTTGGAGGGATCAAGCTGGAAATATATTTATGTAGTTCAATGACGCGAAAAGCTTGTTAATGGAGACAACCAAGTGTTTTCGGCGATATTTGGACCGTGTTCTATTGCCCAAGTATGGAAAATGCGACGTACGCACGCATCAAGAAGTGTCACGTATTTGTCCATGCAAGACCAGGGCTGAGGTTGGTTAGTTTGTAGCTACTTTTCCCGCAACATTCTAAGAGCATTCGAAGTATCTAGGCAGCCTTTCAGGCCAAAGGGTCACACTTTTAGGTGTAGTGTGCGCTTTCAAGCTTCTTAGGGCACTTCCCTAGTAGCACACAACATTGATTCGATATTGCGTTGTGTTTTGCTCTAAATCAGGTAGAAGGGTAAGATCGCCTTTCCTATATTAAAACGATATCGAATGAATCCCACATTGTACTGATTTTACGTTGTACGCTGGTCAAAACTGGTATAAGCAAATGTTGATCATCAATGTGTATAAGACACCATTATCAATATCATTTCTAGTTAATATACTTAATATTGGATTTCAACATTCATCCAATATATCTTCTAAGTGTTCAATCAATGTCGGAAGTGGCTAATAAAATAACATTGAATCAACTTGTATCGTAACGTTCATTCGATGGTGCATCAATGTAGACGTTTCAGTTTTCAGTCTTTAATATGTCTCCTTCGGCATTGAGCATCCTTCCCGAACTCGAAAATCCTTGTTGGATGTGGATGTTGTTTTAAGCATTGTGACTTTCCTGTAAAATTCCTTGGCGTCATGCAAAACTAGGGGGCACCGTTGGGGCCTGATAATAGCCCATGAAGCATTGGGACATCCTCTGAAGTTTCGATCACACTTTTAGGCATCCAGCACAACCATTCAAGTCTCTAGACACCCTTCCAACATCAGAGGCGCTATCCCAACCTCCAGACCGTCGTTTCAAGCCTCGGAACGCTCAACCAGCCAGCAAACGCAGTTCGCAAAAGGGACACCCTCAGATCTCGAAAAGTAACATGGACGAGATAGCTTCTCCCAATGGTTTTTATGGGCATGAATTCATCGAGAAAACAACGCATCACGAATATGATTGGATATCGAAATGGTGGGCGTACTTGTTCCTATATGGCTGTGACGTTTTTTTAAAAGGTTTTGTCGACATTGAGTACGGGAGACCCAGGGCTGTATGCTATACGGGATGGTTGCTTCAACAATATTGACCCGTGGCTGCGGAATGGTGACGATTTGACATATTTTAAAGGTCAAAGTAAGATTTCAATGTCTGTTTATCTCACTTCATTTCTGGTTGTACGCCCACTTGCTAACTTGTTAGGTGTCTATTATTATTATCATGTTCTCTCAGTTTTGCAATTGTGAAATGCTTTTATAGTTTGTCGCTACACTGCACTCGCAATGTTGCATAGTATGTTGTAGCTTGCACCAGAAAACCTGTGGGGTGGGTTGATACAGCCTGCATCAACCTTATCAGTCTGTATGAACATCAGCCTGTTTCAACGTTTTGTGGATTGGTAATTTTATGAAATAACTACATAATTGCCTATTTGTATTAAGTTGTTCACTAAAACTGTTTCAATTTTATCCAATATTTCTTCGGGAATGTATCACCTAACGGAAAAAAACACTGAACGAAGGAAATGGTGTAGCTACGGAATGAACGTTTGCGAATTCTATAAATGCCATAAACCATGAGCTGTGTTAGCCAGGACTCAAAACAGTATGCTTACTGTAAAGGTGAAACATGGGCCTTCCAAATCTCGTAAATCTATGTTATCTATAGATAATATATTTTATTTAAGTTACATTTTATCAACTTAACCCACCGTCAGTAACAACTTACCCCTATAGCGGGTAATACTAAATAATACCCCTATAGTTGATGAACCGGTAGTTGCGCGATGTTTGGCTCTGGTGGAAAGCCCAGAGGATGCCACGAAAAAAATATTGCGTATGCTTCTAGAAGGTTTAGGCTTGACGTAGGTGTAGCTATCTCCTCCGTCCTTCCAAAGTGATGAGTCATTTTGCGTTTCGCCAAAACTGCATCAACTAGACCCGGTCTCGCCATGCTGTAAAATGTCTGCAAATCATTGTGCACACAAGGCTGCAACCAAAACTTCCTTGCTGCAGTGGACAATTATAAAGCACTGGCCATTGCTCCGCATACCTTGGTTAGGAGCCGGAAGATTAGACCATGAGTAAACACATGAATTCTCCTTCTCCCCCGCGACAAGGAACGATGTACTGAATTTGATAACACCATGCATACCTGGTCAAGTGATGAACATCTCAAGGAACTACCGTGGTAATTGTCCAATAGTAGCTCATGCCAGGGACGCATGACTGCCAACGAAGCCTCTGGCTGCCAATAAAGCCTCCGGCTGGCAATGAGTCCTCCGGATGCCAATGAAGCCTCCGGCTGCCAAAGAAGCCTCCGGCTGGCAATGAGGCCTCCGGCTGCCAACGATAATGTTGACACAACTGAACAGATAACGCTGTTTTTTCTCTTCAACCTGGTGGTAGTGGCTGCCGTTGCTGAAGGTCAGAGGTGCTGAATGCCCACCACGGTGAGTCAGTTGTCATCTGTCACCGGCACCGTCAGCGGTGGTCACACAGCAATCCGGGGTGAGCATGGAGGTGACCGGTAATATTTGAGTACCGGACGACAGGATTGAAGCTATATCTGAATATAGAAATGTCTCGGAGTCCGAGCTTCGAGAAGTATCTGACTGGTTGTGCGCTGTCGGTATTCATGTGTACACCAAGCCCCAGTGAGACAGCGGTGGGCCTAGCACTTGTATGGGAGGAGCATTCAACTGGAGGGAAGCTATTCTCTCGGAGAGGCGCTGCTGCGGGAGTCCTTGAATCGGCGCCTTCAGCTAAAACTGTCGCTGATGGGAAGGGATTTGCATTCGAAGTTATCATGGGGCGCATTTTCCTATCAAAGGTGTCTTGATAAAATATCGGTAATTGGTGGGTGTACCAGATAATTTCCAGCAGGCGTCTTTTCCTGGGCAGAGTGGTGTCACTTTTCCAGGTGTGTCGCACGCCTTCTGTGCCCTCACCCTTGCATCCCCCTGTAGTGAGAAGAGGTCACGAGCAACAACACGTCCCGCCCTGGCACGCCTCACCGACGCTCTGTGAGCCCCAGTGATTGGTGCTGGGGAAAGCGAGGTTAGTTCAGCCTCTAGTTAAGTCGAGCCATCCACATTATCTAACCTCCTATGGTGTCATGAAAACTTTGAAGCCACCTGCCGACACTTCGAAGAGTTTCCATTTTTTGTTTGGACGGGGGCCTTAAACAAAAATGTGTTTTTAAGGCCCGATGTAATTTTTATCTCCACTTGGGAATGTTTTCCCTCACTTTCCTTAATTCTTTAGATTCTTTTTTCTTCATGTGTAACATATAAGCTTCTGGACATAGCACAGAATTGTAGGCATGTGCTTTATGTTGAAATCCATCCAAACCACTTTGACGTGGGATGATCAGGAGATGGGCAGCCATATTGTATTTGAAGTGAAGTAGGAACCTATGGGACTAGTTGAGCAATCGCGACCAGAATAAGATGAGGCGCTATTGAGCCGTAGCTGATTATGTGTTGTATGTTGCTGATGGTTTTCTTATGAACTTAAAATGAATATGCGTTGAGCAGATTGTTATGTTATCAGTTATGATGTGGCAATACTACATAAATATAAAGTGAAAAAATAGCCCGAAGTACATTGCGTGGTAGGGGACGAGTAGCCTAGGGGTAAGTTGCTCGTCTCACAATCGAAGGAATGTGAGTTTGAGTCTCACCTGTCGTTACTCTTCGCCTGCGACCAATCGGCGTGAGAGATTGGTGGCGCTACATGACTCAACGGTCGATGCGTCGTAAAACCAATAACCAACCAACCAACCAACATTGCTTGGTATTTTCTGATTGCTTCATACATTTCCACCAGACCACGTGAGGTGACAAAATAGTGATCATAAAAAGGCTGCAAAACTAAAAGGAATACAACGGTCGTCACAACACTTGCTTACATAAATGCGGCTTGAAATCAATTTGTTCCACCACTAGAATCAACTTACCCAACGCATGTTGTAAGTTGAGGGATATACGCCAGATAACTAAAAAAGATATACATTTTTATTTAATGCGACTCATTTGTGCTCCAAGCATCAGATAATCAATCTGTCTCATCACATGAGCCCTCTTAACACTCGCACGTCCGGCGGTCCGCGCCAACTTCGCATGTCCGGGGGGGGGACAGATGTCTGCCCCCATAAGATCTCTAGAACTATGCTAGCTAGCGACAAACGGAAAACGGCGTTGGATAGCTGTTGACAGGCTCTATCGAACGTGTTTCGGTCATTTTTTTTTTGTCGCTCAGGTCAATATTCAGGTCACTGGGCCATCAATGTCAAATTCGACCAGTTCGGGTGGGACTCTCAGCTATTGGCACATATCTCAGCACCTGTAACAGATAGAAACAAACGGAGAACGTTATTCGACAGTCCTTGAAATGCGCTATCGACAATAGACGGTGTGATTTAAGGTCAGGTAAACCAAAACTATGACCTCAGGTCAAGGTCATGGAGTAGCCTAGTAAGGGCATGTAATGTATCAATCGGCACGTCTTGGCGATACAAGCACAATGACGGTAATTTAATCCTTCTAGCTCAATGCAATGCGATATAACGCACAGAAATGTGTAGTGATCTCAGGTCACCTCAGATGACCTTGGCGAGGTCACTGAGCAAAAATGTCAGCGGTAACATTGAGTATGGCTTCCAACTATATGCCACAACCGTTGTGAGAGCATTCCGAGAGCAAATATGCAACCAGGAAACATTTGTATGTTCTACCATAGCCCTATAATGAGAGAGCCCTGGCCGCGACCTGACCTAATGCTGAAGGGGAATGCTACGAAAAAACGCGACATACATATTATGGTCCCTGATGAGATCACGACGTGTTACAAGTTTGAAATCAATTTCCAAATTATTGTGGAAGTTATGCCACCTAGAACTCCGACTGTAGTTGGGTCACTTCGCCTGACCTGGTGACCTGACCTTGGGTTGAAGATGACCCAGGGTTGAAATGTGAGGATATGCGGAAAAGACTAATGTGCAGCCATGCGAGGTTTGGCTTTGCTAACTCGATTAGTATGACGACAAATTAGGAAAAATCGCAGGGGGGCAGATACCTGCCCCCGGACGTGCGCGGGTTAAGTGAAAATTGACTAAACTTACCTAGACTTCCCTTACCGGGGTAGACGGATACTCGCTTAATGCGGGCAGCGGGCTGATCGCACTACAGTGGAGGGGAAATTTCCCCATCCGTGAGAGGTGGTGGGCCCCAAAGAATCGTGCCGGGACTCTGAGTACATTGTGTCGGTTCACCGACAAATTACTCTCAGGTGCAAAAAATCGCGACGAGTCCTAAAACACGAAACCGGATTTTTTTTCTTCTGAAGTTAAACCGGCCCGGGGAATTTAGCAGGTACCGAGAAAAAGCAATCTTTGTTGGCTTGGCACAATCTTGGCTTGCAAATGACGACCAATAAAACCGAAAAACCTACATTAAATCATTCTCAGATTTCTTTCGGCCAGTGGCTGCAGAATAGCGACGATGAGGCACATTTCTGAAGCGAAAGTAAAATCTAAATGCCTGGACTTCGCTTTAATTTATAATTTGTAGCCAATTTGCTAACGTCCTGGGTGCCTGCTATCATTACCATGTCTTACCAGCTTTGCGACGATAAAATGCTTTCATCCTTTGCCGCTACACTGTTATCGCAATGTTGCATCACATGTTGCAGCCTGTAGCAGAAAACCTGCAGGGTAAATTAATACAGCCTGAATCAACTTAATCAATCCCTATACTTAAACTTCAGCTTGCATTGACATTTTGTGTATTGCACTTATTGACAATTTTATCAAGGTGTTTGCAAACACTGTTTCAAGATAATCTTGTTCAGTAACTCTACGGACTTTAATAACTCGATGGAAAAGACTGAACAAAGGAAAATGTGTTGGTAGGGAATGAACGTTTGCACATTCCATAAATGGCATAAACCACGAGCGATGATCAGCAGGGACTATAACAACTATTATTACTGAAAGCGTTCAATGCGGACATTCTAGGTGGCTTAAACTAATACCACCTATAGATTAAATATTTTACCTAACTTACATTTCATCAACATACCTACCCCATCTTCAGCAACATCTTACCCCTTCAGCAGGGTAAGTTGATAGACCGGTAGTTGCGCTATGTTTTGCTCTTTGATGAAAAACCCATAGGATACCACGAACAATTATTATCAGGGATGATACTAGAAACACTAGGCATAGCGTATGTGTAGCTATCTCTTCTAAGAAGAACCTTTGGTTCTTTTATGGCGCATTCAACTGCTGTCATATAGCGTGCCAACCTCCCACGCCGATTGGTCGCGAGTGGACTCTGTAAATGCCGTCAGTTGTGAAATTCGAACCCACAATCTTGCGATCAAGAGTTCGACGCTCTACCAACTGAGCTTCCGCGGCCCCCCAGCTATCTCCTCGCTTTCCTTCCTAAGCGATGTGTTCGGTTTCGCCAAAATCGTATCAATTAGACCTGGTCAACCATATTATGGAGCGTTAGCAATTGACTATCATGCTCTCTATACTAGCATCGCAACAGTTAGCGTCCCTTGTATATGATCTAGTAATCTTAAAAGTATGGTTGATACGTAGGGTATAAGGGAGGCGGAGGAAAATCCCCCATTTCCCAATACCACAGCCCACTGGTGAACAGTGCGGGCGGCGCCAGCGACCGTCATTGTGCGCGAAGTGCATCGTGAACCACCCGGTAAACAAAGGAAGCCTGCGACGTCATGATAATGTCTACCAAAATAGCAGCCCACCGGTCACCACTGGCTACAGCTGTCTCCGGCAGACACAGCATTCCATGCGCCATCGGCGACACTGGCCGACCTTAGTGTCCTGAACTTCGCAAAGCATGGCAAACTTCCGTAAGCGTTCGTTTCCTGTTCCAAAGCTCGTGATGTTTACACGAATGATCGAGCAGTCTCCAATTAATTTGCATTTTTTCTTACGCGATCTCTGAAATATGAATGGCTTGCCTTTCTTGCTTCAACTTCTTTAACAATATGAACTGAAATTGCTCCATTTCTGCCCTCCTTTTCAGTCAGATTATTGCAGGTCCGGAAAATTATAAGCTTGTGACGTGGAGTACCTTCCGACAGCAGGAACCAATCAAATCCCACTTATGCCCGGGAAAAAAGTGGTCGGGCTCAGAATGATGTACAAAAGCCGATTAAAACCGAGTGTCGATCTCAGACAGAACCAATAACGGAACAAAAGATTCTTTTGTCGCAGGAAGCTAATAACAAAGCCTCGGCACTCGTCTTCAAATCAGACATGCCTCATCGATTGGAGAGCGATTCTATTTATCTCGTAGCGTTGGCGTCTTCGATACGGACACCGACGAACGCAAACGCAGACAGTGCTATTTCTGGTCGAGGGAAAGTCAATGGGAGATATTATTAGCCAGAAAGGTGACCAAGAAGCTGAGGAGACGGTCAGCACTCATGAACCCGACGGTAAGGTAAGGGGCTTGACTAGCTACCAATTGATTGTCGAGGAATGAGGGCGGTTAAACGGAGGAATTTCGAGACAACTTGAGCGATGCGTACATGGGTCTATGAATTGGAGATGGGTCAAAGAAGGTAGAGTGTGGTCCGGGTCAACCTAGAGTATGTTGCCGGCGTCTTTACGCTGCAATTGCACAAGCTTCTTCAGCTTATCCCAGACAAAATTTTAAAAGTATCAGGCTAAAATCCGAAATGTGGAACCCTGATCCAAGGCTATCTTCTGATCAAAATCAGAATACTTCCAAGCTGCTTTGGGCCTTGACTGACCTTAGCGTACATTTGGGTCCGAAGAATTTTCCGCAATCAAAGAAAAATCCCCGATCATTCGGTTGGTCACTGGATCCGCTGGCAGCGAGGCATGCATGGAAGAAGCAGCTCTATCTTCCGTTGCTATGCTTCGGAAGTACAACATGAGTGAGAATAGCTTTCAAATTGAATAAAAGTGTGAGCAATATGAAAAGATGTGACCTAGTCAAGCATGTTGGCGGGCAGTAACGGCTTCAAAACTGTCGCTTGGGGGGGGGGGGGGCAATTACAAATAATTAGATCTGAACGACTAGCATCTATTAGGTCTGCTTAAGGCAACATTGATGCCATACATTGTTCTTAGATTTCGAGAAAATTCCATTTTAGTGCAAAATATCGTCAAAATCGGCTCTGAGGAGGGGAGCATGATCCGTTTGCCCCCCATGGATCCGCCCCATGTTGGCGGACAAGAAAAGAAAGCCCATGCTACCCGAATAAAAGTGACGACCAGAAGCTTGCGCCCAAATCCAGACCGAAAGTCACCCAGATTATCTGTAGGGAGGATATATGCTGTGTGGCAGATGTGGATACACAGATAGCAGCACTGGGAACATGTGCCTCACCCCTTAGAGAACTGGCGCCCCACCAGCCTGAAAAGACATCATTTCAGAAGGCTAGACTGTGCCCCGTCTCCACTCCACGCATTTTTCAGCCAAAGTCGCCCATTTTAAACGAAAAGGTTCGAATATGCTCGAGCGCTTCCCCTGCCTCCCCAAACTTATTTTTCACCCGGTGTCGCCCATCCGATGAAATCTGTCCCCTCCCCAATAATTCCTGGATTCGCCTTGCTGTGTGGCCATGGGCCACATACAAAGAGCCTTTGCCACACGCATGCAAAGAGGCAAACATGGGCAAGCACAGACAAATATAGGCAAACCCTGGATTAAACGGTTTGAAAATACAACAAATTTTGAGCATTGTACAGCTCGGAACGAGCCAAAAATACGGACCGTAAATCCC
Source organism: Imbricaverruca yamaguchii (assembly GCA_034440575.1). NCBI lineage: Eukaryota > Metazoa > Arthropoda > Thecostraca > Neoverrucidae > Imbricaverruca > Imbricaverruca yamaguchii. Next base: position 899,585 of record JAOTOL010001479.1, read on the forward strand.
GTGACGTTACATGAAAAATTACATGAAATCCGCGCTATGAATACACCTTAGCAGTCACTGACATGTTGCTTTGCATAGTACACTGCTGTTCGTTCGCTATGCATATACGTTTACTGGAGGGTCTTGTGTTCTGCAGAAAACGTAATATACGATGGCGTTAGGGGGAGGGGAATACTCAACATTTAGATATTATCGACGCTTTCGTTCCCGCCAATGACCTGTGGCACGTACCATTATCACGACATACAGGGTAGACGATAGTCATAGACGATAGACGTCCGGGTAGACGATAAAGGGTACACGATATACAAGTAGTATATTCTCTATGCAGGGTTCTTCTTCTGAGTACGCGAATTTTCGGGGAGGGGTAGTGAGGGTGACGGCATTGCAAAATGAATGTATATATATGTGCTATATCGGAGACTGCACGCTGAGCTCCGTGGGGAGGTGTGGGATTTGATAGTCCGGTCACAAGGAAGCGGTAATCCCAAAACAGTTCAAGAGCTGCTGAGCCGCAGTCTGAGAGATATAGACAGGTGCACCCCCAGAACAATTATTCGGTGTGTCCTACAAGGAGTGTCAGATTTTTCTTATCCCAGCTTGTGTTGCCAAAAATCGCATAAACACGCGATTTTATCAAAATATAGACAGCCTGGCCGGGCATGGTCGGTCCCAGTGCCTCCGTCCTGTGAATGCGTTGCTGGCTCTAGTGGAAACAGGCCCTTCGTAATTCACTGTCAAACTTTATAATCTCTGAGCTAGAGAAACCTTGCACATAACGATGTAATAGCATCTCCATCCAAACAACATCCAATGAGGAACACACGTACAATTCCGACCAATAGTAGGTCCACGTGTGGCACCGAATTGTAGGTCGTGGCCAGCGTCAGGGGCCGTGCGCCTCATCGTTAGTCGGGACACGATGCTTCAGCAACCACTGCGCGCCGTGGTGTGCCACATCCAACCGATGTGGCACCGATCTGCTAGTGTTGGCTAATGCTGGCTAATGTTGGCTAATGCTGGCTAGTGAGCTAAAGCGCGTGCCGCCGCCGAGCGCTGGCGGCGGCACAGCATCACGCGGCCGTCCGCTGCCACAGCTCCCAGTAGTCGGCCGTCTGCATCTCGGCCAGCCGCGACACGGTGCGGTCGAGCGCGAACAGCTCCTCCTCGCCCGTGAATATGCTGGCCACCGTCAACTGTCGACAGCCGAGGTTGACGTCAGCACACCGGCACACGCATCCCTGCACACGCCAGCCGTGCTGGATGTTAGCATAAACAAAGCTGATATCAAATGGTCACAAGACACTTCATTTGATAAAAAAATTGCGCACCTCATCCGGCCTACAGTTCAGGAGAATTGACTATGAGGCATATTACCACCAAATTAATGTTTGTCGGCGTCCTGGTGGTGTGTGCCTACCAATAATACTCTCGGAGAGGCGTGGATCCGAACACGCAGCTCCAACATCGCTCCCGCCCAAGAGCGGGTCAGGTCACTCCACCACTCGGGCACACACATAATATTTATCCAACCCAGCGTTTCCATCCTACGAGCTCGCCTGTATTCACCGCCAACATGCACTGCGCTAGTGTTCTGTTAGGATTGCGGGACAGGCCAGCCCGACCTGATATTTCTTATCCAAAATGTGATAACCTGGATAGGGAACATTTGTTGGTTGGTTCGTTATTTGGCTTTACGACACCTCGACAGTTGAGTCATGTAGCGTCGCCAATCTCTCACGCCGATTGGTCGCGGGCGAGGATTAGCGGCAGGTGAGACTGGAACTGAGAATCTCTCGATCATGAGACAAGGAACTTACCCCTGGACCACTCATCCCTGAGCATTTGTATGCTGTGGTCATATTAGTTTGTTTCACTTGTTGCGCCCTACAGTCACGATAGCGAGTGCTGCGCAGGTTCATGAGCGGGCAAACAATTGTTCTTATCACCACTGCACAATAGCAACAGTCATATGGTTCAAGGTTCCAACACGACATCATGGTTGAAAGCGATATTTGAGGGCATTGGTTCATAATTTCGGTACAATGTACATAGACATGTAAATAAAAATGTTTTAGGGGTGGTACTATCCCCTTGATCGCTATGGTGGCGGAGCTTATGGCATACTGGAAAGCATAAACACAATGGACAGCAAAACGGCAGAAGCATCGCCAAATACTCACCGATTCGTTGCTAAGAGCCAAGTCATCCATGAGAGCTCGTTTCTCGTCGTTGATGTCCACGTCCTTGGCGGCAGAGAATAGTTGACTGAGAGGTGTGTCCGCCGTCAGAACAACCCGTACCTGGCGACAATACTGGCGTGAACACGACCTGTACCTGGCGACAATACTGGCGTGAACACGACCCGTACCTGGAGGTAATACTGGCGTGAACACAACCCGTACCTGGCGACAATACTGGCGTGAACACAACCTGTACCTGGCGACAATACTGGCGTGAACACGACCTGTACCTGGTGGTAATACTGGCGTGAACACAACCCGCACCTGGCGGTAATACTGACGTGAACACGATCCGTACCTGGTGACAATACTGGCGTGAACACGACCCGTACCTGGCGGTAATACTGGCGTGAACACGACCTGTACCTGGTGGTAACACTGACGTGAACACGAACCGTACCTGGAGGTAATACTGGCGTGAACACAACCCGTACCTGGCGGTAATACTGACGTGAACACAACCCGTACCTGGCGGTAATACTGACGTGAACACGACCTGTACCTGGCGACAATACTGGCGTGAACACAACCCGTACCTGGAGGTAATACTGACGTGAACACGACCTGTACCTGGTGGTAATACTGATGTGAACACGAACCGTACCTGGAGGTAATACTGGCGTGAACACAACCCGTACCTGGAGGTAATACTGGCGTGAACACAACCCGTACCTGGAAGTAATACTGGCGTGAACACAACCCGTACCTGGCGGTAATACTGACGTGAACACAACCTGTACCTGGAGGTAATACTGGCGTGAACACGACCTGTACCTGGTGGTAATACTGGCGTGAACACAACCTGTACCTGGCGGTAATACTGGCGTGAACACGACCTGTACCTGGTGGTAATACTGACGCGAACACGAACCGTACCTGGAGGTAATACTGGCGTGAACACAACCCGTACCTGGCGGTAATACTGACGTGAACACAACCTGTACCTGACGGTAATACTGACGTGAACACAACCCGTACCTGGCGGTAATACTGACGTGAACACGACCTGTACCTGGCGGTAATACTGACGTGAACACAACCTGTACCTGGAGGTAACATTGACGTGAACACGGCCCGTACTTGGCGGAATATTGACGTGAACATAACCTGTACCTGGCGGGAATACTGACGTGAAGACGATCTGTACCTGGAGGTAACACTGACGTGAACACCCGTACCTGGCGGTAATGCTGGCGTGAACACGACCCGTACCTGGGGTAATACTGACGTGAACAGACCTGTACCTGGCGGTAATACTGACGTGAACACAACCTGTACCTGGAGGTAACATTGACGTGAACACGGCCCGTACTTGGCGGAATATTGACGTGAACATAACCTGTACCTGGCGGGAATACTGACGTGAACACGACCTGTACCTGGAGGTAACACTGACGTGAACACGGCCCGTATTTGGCGGAATGTTGGCGTGAACATAACCTGTACCTGGCGGGAATACTGACGTGAAGACGATCTGTACCTGGAGGTAACACTGACGTGAACACGGCCCATATTTGGCAGTAATGCTGGCGTGAGCACGACCTGTACCTAGAGGTCATAATGGCGTGAACACAGCTCGTACCACGTATTAAAGTCATGAAGACATAAAGGGGCCTGCAAAGTGTCCACCTACTAGCATAAATATCACCCAATTGACCACCAATTGGAACTAAAAAGCAAGATTTTCTAACCTAAAAATTATCCACCCCTTAATATTTATAACATATTCAATATTCATATTATATTTATTATATTCCTATAGATATACTTTTAATACATTCAATGGGGGGCTCTCCACATCAGTAGGCAGCCTACTTCATTAATGAACCACTCTTTAACTGAAAACCTGTTGGCGCTTAACTGTCCTACACCTTGACATGTTCAACCTGAATTGATGACAACTATACAATACTCTAGATAGTAGAGCATTTTCGGATTGACATTATCTCACCTTCTAACAAGGCAATGCATTTTAATCATAGCACACCAAATTCTCCCATAATTGAGCGAGTGCATCTAATGTCATAACCATTTCTTTACACTCTACGTTTCCTAGCTCATTGATGAGTATAATAGCTTTGTGCTGCACTCTCTCACAAACACGTACCTGTTCCTAAGCAAAGGCTTCATGTCTGAACATGTTGTTCCATGTGGGGTCGCACATAGGCTAATTACAGTTTTGTATAACTTTCTTGCTCTTATACCTTACACTCCTACTTGCGACTCCAAATCATTCTGATTGCCCTGGTCCTAGCTAAGGTACATTGTTTTTGTCTGCTTTAAGGACATTACAAACTAGCACACCTAATTTTTTTTTCCTCTTCAGTGGCATTCAGTTTCATAACTCCCATTCTATATCCAAATGCCCGACATCCAGACCTCAGACGCATAACCTTACACTTTTCGCAGTTCAGACATCTATCATTGATCAGCTCACTTTTTAGGTCCTCCAAGTCTGGTTGAATATTACTAGATTGATAACTACTGTTAGCCACTCCTACTAGTTTCATGCCATCAGCAAACTTGAACACTCTATTTCTCAGCCCTATCTCAAGGTTGTTCACAAAGATTATAAAGAGAAGTGGTACCGGGACAGAGCCCTGCTGCACTTCACTCAAAATATCCTTCCATTGAATACAATTTGTAGTTGTATTTTCTTGTATTATATATATATTCCTAGTCAATTTAATTACATTTCATTTCATTTCATTTCATTTGGCTGACATCCACTTAACGCTATTATGTGTTCCCATCCCCCTAACCATGCTTCGATCCAGCATATAACTTTTCCATCAATGCTGCTTTAGTTGATGAATTAGACACTTGTGGGGAACTTTATCAGAAGCTTTGCTGAAGTCTAAGTACACCACATATGTCCTGCTTTGATAGTCTATTTCTCTAAATACATAATCCATGAACTCCAGCAGGTTAGTTACACAAGATCACCCAGATCTAAATCCATGTTGAGTATCCTATAAAATGTTGTGTCTATTAAGATGAGTCTGCACATTCGCCTTCACCAGTTTGTCGGGTACATTGCAAACTAGTGAAGTCAAGCTTGCTGGCCTGTAATTTCTTACACACTTTGTAGTTAACTTCCTGGGAAGTGGTACTACATTTGCACTTCACCAATCTTCAGGCACTTCAGGTATTGCTGTATCCTTACTCGTCCTGCCACAGCCAGCAGTATTACTGTGCATTAGGTACTATGTATTTAAGTGCACTTTGACAATGAAAATGTTAACAAGCATACAGCGTAACAGATGGTTGATCCACCACGATGGTATCGGACTATCACTACTCAACTGCTAAACTATGAAGGAGTAATGCCCTGAAGGGAACTTTGTCAATGTAGTATGTAAGACTAACTCGAACATATTGATTTTGAACCGTATTTACGACGCGAATTTCTTTGGACCAAAAAAAAAGTTAACTTTTGGAAAGGTTGCCACAACAAATATAGGTAGTGGTGGCCTAAAGTAACTCAGAAGTGACCCTCGAATGCCTCCATCGCTATTAACTGCTTTAACCGTAGTTAACTCATAATCGGAAATTATTCCCACCATGATTCATCAGAGGGCACAACTCAAAAGAACTAACAACCGTATGTGCCAATACATGCGGTCTCTTGCGCCCACGAAATTTATGGTTACGTACATTTGGGCTGACGTTGACTTGTTCCCGTTTCTTCTGCGCTAGAAAGCAAGCGATTCCTTAGAGTCAATGGAAACCAAAATAACTTCATAATTTCTGCTGCCCATTTATATATATATTGTGATGGAGCTTTTTCATGGCATTAATTTCGCTTGTGCTTTGTATCATGTATTATATTGTTAATCATAGCTGATGCTTTTCATCCAGCAACTCCCCTATTCCGCCGAAGGTGGCACAATGTCGTGCACTAGCGAGAGCTAAAACGTCAATTATTTGAGGGGCTTTATGAAACAATGGAGAGGCTCATGGCTGAAGATATATATAAAAGGTTCCACCTGAGTGAGGAATAAAACGTGTAAACGAGGAATCAAGCGTCAATATGCAGCAATTATCATTCGGGATTAGGGGCGCATCGACTGCAGTGGTCATGTAGTTCAAACAGTTATTAGTAAGTACAGACGCTGCCTGAATGCACACATGCAGTTATGTTGCACCCTTAAGTTAGAAAAATACAAGACAACAAATTCATGCAGTACCGCACATTACTACATGTGAAAACTATCGTCCAGCGTAGCACGGCAAACGTCGCAGCTGCAGCATCAGCTTCTGTAGTGGTAGCACCGCCTTTTCAACAATGAACATTATTGTTCACACTGCGCAACATTATCTTTCTCCGAACATGCATAACATGGCATAATTTTCAACCCCATTTCGACAGCCATCTTTCACTGATAAATTTCGTGTTGCTTGACATTATCTGACGCGTTGTTGGCCCCAAGCAAGCACTACGCTGTCTCGCCACCCAGGAGCACCACTTTGCCAGCAATACTATAGCCGCCCACACCAGCAGACACGCCAGAGCTTACCCGGTGGTCGTAGAGTGTGTCGATCAATGTAATGAAGCGGCGAGCTTGGGCCCGCCTCTTGGCGTTCAGTTGAGGCACGTCACGGATGATGACTGTGTGGAAGAACTGCGCCATTGTCAGGTAGTCGGCAGCGCCGAGCGGCTGTAAGGTGACACGTGGCGTCTTAAGTACAGAACTGTGCCATTGTCAGGTAGTCGGCAGCGCCGAGTGTAAGGTGACACGTGGCGTCTTAAGTACAGAACTGTGCCATTGTCAGGTAGTCGGCAGCGCCGAGTGTAAGGTGACACGTGGCGTCTTAAGTACAGAACTGTGCCATTGTCAGGTAGTCGGCAGCGCCGAGCGGCTGTAAGGTGACACGTGGCGTCTTAAGTACAGAACTGCGCCATTGTCAGGTAGTCGGCAGCGCCGAGCGGCTGTAAGGTGACACGTGGCGTCTTAAGTACAGAACTGTGCCATTGTCAGGTAGTCGGCAGAGCCGAGCCGCTGTAAGGTGACACGTGGCGTCTTAACACGAGCCCTCGACAGCACCGTGCGCGCCCGGCACACAATATAGTTCACTACCATACCCATCCACCCTGCGAATTTCGTTGCTCCAGCTTTAATAGGAGCCGAGATCTTATGGGGACGGAATCCGCCACCTCCCCTCCAGTGAGCGTAATTTTCAGAGGCCCTCCAGGGCGCGTGGTAAGCCGCAGCAGAACTGCGCCATCTGCACAGTTGACAGTGTCGACCTAGTGTAACACACAGTTCTGACGGTAGATGGTGTCTTTGTCGTTACACACTGGGCAATGTGAACCAGATATCTCGCGGGCAATGCCCACGTTCTCGGCTGAGAAAGTATAGAGAACAATACCTACGTTCTTGGCATGTGATGCATCCAGTTTAGTCAGCTATATCAGATGGGAGGTATTGGCGGCTGACTGACCCGGCCAGACCAGATGGCTCTGCCAACCACTCACACGGTCGCAAAGCTCGGCGAAGGTGCAGTCGGCCACCTGACCGCAGGTGCGCTGAAAATCAACGTTTCGTCCCCGCACGTTTAGCACGCGAGGCCGAACCACGTCAGTCTCCTGGGCACAGAGCACTTTGAAGAGGCGATTCACGCCGGCCTCAGCATCGCCGTCAGGCTTCCTGTCGGCACAGAACACCATCAGGCTTCCTGCGGGGGACAGATGACATCATGACATCAGAGATAGGAACAGGGATAGACATGGATGATACCAGAGGATATAAACAATCTGACTTCCTGCTGGGAACCACCCCAGCAGACTACCCATCGAAACGGAACATCGTCAGCATGGCTGCAGAAAAGACAGACCGAGAGCGACCACAAAGCACAATCTTCCATATCGAAGGCACACAACGAGAGCTAATCCTACAGCAGGTCCGGCTCAGGTGCCGCCACATGTGGCCATCGACACCAACATGGTCGAATTTCCTGTTGAGGATGGCTCAAAGAAAACCGAGAACAATTTCTGGAGACGTGTCACCTAAAAAAAAATCAGGCCACCCTTCCGAAAACGCCATCAACTTTAATGAAATCGCACATCCACACTGCTATGAAATACGAGTTTCAAACACAAGGGCACGATTACTGATTCCGGGAACGACCAATGTAAATTACACCATGGAACATATGCAGATACAATTACTAAGTAAAAATGCTAACAATTGAACAGCTTTATCGGATATCTCAGCACTTACAAGAAGTACGTCTTCTGTTGGCTGGCCTGACCCTTTAGCCGGTAGTCGATTCCCGAGTCGAGGCACTGCACGTGGCATCGCGTCTTCAGCACCGGGATGAAGGGCAAGAAGTTGGCGCGCTGAAGGCCGTTCTTGTAGAGGTCGTTGGGCGGCCTGTTGCTGGTGGCCACCATGATGACGCCGCTGTTGAAGAGCGCCGTGAAGAGCCGCTTCAGGATCATGGCGTCGGCGATGTCGGTCACCTGACGGTCGCATGGACCTGGCTCAGGTAGCGGCCGAGCACGGTCACGGCCGGGTCTTCCATGTCGGAGGCGCAGGTCTTGGGATAAGTATGCAACGGCCTCGGCTCAGGTACGGATCCATGTCGTCATGGACACCAATATGCCTTTCGTGCCAGGGGCGCTCACTCTGAGAATGGTCAACTGTTGACACTCCGTGGTGGAATGCTCCTTCGTAAACATTTGGGTTTTGCCACTTTGTGTGGAACAACGTCATGTTCCCTCGCCATGAAAACAAATTTGTCAGTTCATGTCAGGAAGCAGTGCGTAAGCACGCTACAAGATAAAGGTGGCTTTTGAGAGAAAACATCGCAGTGTCCAAATACTAACCCGATCATATCCTCCCTAGCTACAGACGTGGGCTCACAACATTGCTTACGGTACTGATAGCATCCAAAGAACAGGAGCGCATAAAGTCCACCAGGATGTGGTGTCTCAGAACAAGCAGCACATCCAACCCCCACCTGGAACTCATCGAAGCAGATGAGCCACACCTCCTGGGCGATAGACTCTGCCACCGGTCTGATCGGATCGAACGGGCGCGGCCGCGTTCCATCTGAGTCGCCGCTCTGCCGCCACAGGTCCATTTTGGCCGCGTGCACGCGCCGGTGTACGTCCAGCATGAACGCGTTGAAGTGGACCCTGCGCTTCCGGTCGGTGGGCACGCAGTCGTGGAACAGGTCCATCAGCATGGTCTTGCCGGTGCCGACGGTGCCCCAGAGGTAGAGGCCGCGCGGCGGCGGCGGCGGCGGCACCACCAGCGACAACAGCCGGGAGACGGGGCCGCGCCGGGGCGGCCGGTAGTCGACCAGGCTGGCGTGGACCTGGTCCAGCCGCTGCGCCACCGCCTCCTGGTACGGGTCGGCGCACAGGGAGCCGTCGGCCAGGCGGCGCCGGTACACGGCCAGCGGGCCGGCCGCCGCCGCCGAGCAGTGGCGCGCGGCCCGCGGCGACAGCCACACCACACGACACGCCACCGGCAGAGGCGCCATCGCGCCCACGGCCGTCCCTCCACCGGCGGCTCGACCGACCGGCGATCAGCTGACAGGCCGCAGGTCTGCAAACACAATGGCGGACAAACACTCCGCAAATAGCCGAACATCGAACGGCATAGGCGGTATGTGATTGTTTTTATTCTTATAAATTTGTATTATAAATTTATATGATTTTTTTATTATAAATTTATAAAATATGAACAGGAAGAAGCGACCACGCTCGAAAAGCAGCTTGACTCAAGTACGTCACACTGAAAAACAGAGAATTCCCACGGGATATCCTATCGATACCTTTGAATATTTTTGACATAATTCAGTTGTGGCCTTAGAAACCATGCGAGGTATCAGCACTATCGCACATATTCAGATTTATTAGCTTCTCCCGTTCAGCAAGTGGCCACGGACCAGCTGCCTTTTCCTGGTCCAGCAACTGTTTTACTTATTCTGGCAAAATATCGAAGAATTTGGCACCATTCGTTGAAACATCTCACAGCACCAAATATAAGTCGAAGGCAAATGGTGAAAGTATAACACTAGTACATTATGACTGACTAATCCGGTTTCATGGCATTTACCTGGTGATGTTAACTTCTAATGAATATCATTAGGCAAATGATACTCAGATTTGTCGCAAAACTGTCAACGAGTACGGCATTTTTCTTAATGCAGCGGTCCAATTTCGGGAAAAAATCACTATTCTGGATTTTCGTCATCCATAACATTATTTCTTCCTTTAAATTGTTATCTTCTTTTCCCTCACTGTTGGCTTAATGATTCTTGCTAAGTAATTGTGCAAAGGTGTTGCTTTGACAAATAAAGTACCCAGCCCTGTGGGTTCCTAACCTCACAGGCTGCACCATTGCTGCACTCCAGCAATAATACACATAGTTGTGACCAACAAAACTATGGCTATATGTCATACGCACGAAGCTGCATTAGTCCTCTTGTTAATTGATATTCCTCATGCCATCATTTATGTATTACAGAATACAAATGTAGTAAGCAAAGTACGAGAGTACAAAAGGGAGCTTCTGTGTCCAAAATGTTAGGATGTGACGACTCAAAAATTAACTTTTTGAGCCCAGAATTCCGAAATAAAGTGCAGCCCTGCTCCAGACAAGCTCAAAACATGAATAGGGCCGCGGTAGCTTAGTTGGTAGAGCGTCGAACTCTTGATCGCAAAATTGTAGATTTGAATCTCGCAACCGACGGTATTACCGAGTCCACCCGCGGCCAATCGGCGTGAGGGGTTGGCGACGCTATATGACCTGGCTGTTGAATGCGTCATAAAAGAACCCAAGGTTCATCATCCCAAGCTCAAAACATGGTTATCGTACACCAGGTCAGAATCACAGATTCTGTCCCTGACAATTGGTGTGGGACGTCCGCGAAATGTTGGATAGTAGAATTAGTGATGAGATGTAGCAGAACAGACAAGAATCCAAGCAAAACAAAACAAATTGGAGGGGCAGGCGTACATCCCCCACTATTAAGAAGTATTCCTGAATCTCACGCATAAAATCACATCATTCCGATGTGAACGGTAAAACGCAACAAAGCATACTTTGAGCATGATAATAGTTTATCTTTGATAATAGTTTATCACAGATAAACTTTCTGTCGTCAGTGTTTCGAACGGGGAATTTAACAAATAATTAACTTCCCCGATGTTCTCGTTCACTTTCCCTATGGCTTCAGCACGAATGCCCGGGTACGCTTAGTTCTGAACCCGAAGCGGCTCAAAAGGGCAGATTCAGCAGCTTGAGCCTCGCTCACATCTGCCGTTGTGCATTATTCAGAGCTGCACACGTCGCAGGGTCGGTGGCCGGCGCGGTCTCGGCGCCCATATCGGGCCGTTTTTGCGCCGATAGTGCCCTATCCTATCCGCGATCTGGCGCGTGGAAGCCAGGCGGCTGGTATTGTACCGCGCCAACCGGTTCCGATCGCACAGCTGTGAGTCTACTCGATGTGCCGTGGCGCGTGCAGTGCTAAAAATCGCTCCATCTCGCTAGAACGTTTGGTGCAGAATTGGGCTTTAACTAGCCCTGTGAACTGACGATCAGATGGCTAGATTGAGTGCCTCTGAATTCCGTTTGAGTTTAACTTTCAAGACAGTGGGCTGATCAGAAACACACTTCTCGCGATCCCGTGCTTCTCAGCATTATTCGTGCGCTTCACAAGTGCTAGCGTTTGCGAAGTGTGGCGTGAGCTCCATTTGCGGCACAGTTCCACACCTCCTCGTCGGTGTCGAAGAACCATCTTCACCTCGTCACGTGATTACTGGATCGCTCTTTCATCAGGGCCCCGTGCTGCGGCGTCACTCTTCTAGCAGTTGCACGGATTCTTATTGACAATCTAGCAACTGGGCAGCTCGCTGCGATATGGCTTCGACGTGGCTCTGCTTGCAGCGGCTGGCCGTGCTCTGCCTGATGCCGATGTTGGTCGTGATGGCAATGGTGTTACTACAACACCACCCACCACCGATGGGGACGACCAGCACCAACGACGTAGACAGCACCACCACCGCAGCCGTCGCCGCCATCGACCGCCAGGCCCCGTCACCCTGCCGGTCCGACATGCGAGTGAACGCGCTGCCGCCGATGGCCGCCGACGACGCGACCATGCTGCGCGACCTTTTCACCTATCTGACGCGACCGCACGGCGCCGCCTGCCGCAAGCGCGCCGCGTTCGGCGGCGTACCGCTGCGCCGACGAGACGGCGCCGCCGTCATGGACGGCCGGAAACGCGTCTGTCTCGATGACGAGTTTGCCGGCTGGCTGGCGGCCGCCGGCGGCGACTGCCTCGTATACTCGGTGGGCGTCGGCAGCGACTGGTCGTTCGACTGGGACGCCGAGGCCTTCGGCTGCCGCGTGGTCGCATTTGACCCGAGCGTCGACCCGGACCGGCCCGGCGGCGACATCACCTTCGTGCGCCACGGCATTGGCACCCGCGACGAGGTGGACGACCGCGGATGGCGCCTCATGACCCTCGACAGCACCGTGCGCGCTCAGGGCCACGCCGACGCCACCATCGACATGTTCAAGATGGACGTCGAGGGGGCCGAGTGGGACGTGTTGCGTCAGCAGATGGAGCGTGGCCGGCGGTCGGCTCTGTTCCGCAACATCCAGCAGTTGGCCGTCGAACTGCACATCGGCAAACACGTGCCGGTCGTCCAGCACGCCTCCTTCTACCGACACGTCTACGGCACCCTGCTGCGACTGCAGGTGCTCCGCTTCTACCCGTTCTCGCACGAGCGCAACTACATGCACGACGAAGACGTGGCCGTGCCCGGGCTGAGCCACAACGTTTCGCTCGCTATGGAGGTGGTCTGGTTGAAGACAGCGTGCATAAATGAGACGTCCGGTGGCGCAGAAAATTTGAGATCGGGAGGTCTAACGGCTCCTGGCGTGACTCCCATGCAAGCGGGGCTTGCCTTGTCCAATGCGCCCCGCACAAATGCAGAGTCGTGATGTCCCCGTGGACATGTGCCCAAAATCAAAGTTCAGATGTGAACGGTCCTATCCAGGTTTTTGTTGACGTTAACAACTGAATGTGGGAACTTCTATGAAGCCTAAACTGTCAACCAATATGTCCGTGGGGAGTGGGGCTTGACCGTTGGTCTCCGTTGGGTAAACGTAATTGTGGAACGTAGCCAAAACGAGAAGAATGCCTAGTGGACCGTTCAATCGTCACCAACTACTCGGATTTTTTTTTTTTTTGCTGACGGAGGAAGCTTGGCACTTCGAGGACATCAAACTATGAGTAAGACATCAAATGCTGATGGAGAAGGGTTTTGCTAGCTGAACCCTTCTATGAATGTCATCAGTCCGCTGGGTTCAACATGACCATTGGGTGACTACTGCATCTGCAGTACACCGCTAGTTATTGCTCTACCTCTGCCGAATATATAAATTGCCTTGAGCGCATCCAGATGACTATAGTTGTGTGGGCGTCAAGGTGTGATATATTCAACCTATAATAATGTTCGTACGTTATATATACACACATGAACTGGGCCTCAGCCAAGAACTTATCAGGAAATCTTCATCCACCATGGCAAATAATTCACCTAAGCCAGCAGATCCAGGATGTACAGCAGATCGGACCTATCATGGTGTAATTACCTCTAAATACTTCCCCTTGCTAATTGTACGTAGTGATGCCGGTTAGATGTCTGTTGATGTGTGACACTAGAGGATCCGAAAGTAAATTTTTACTCGTTTTGTGGAAATACAAACAATTTTCTCACAATATCTTTTCGATGGAGATGGTTGACATAGTGCTTGACATCAGTCAGTATTTCCAAATAAATGTCTCTAGACCTCACGACACTTGCTCTTTCATTCGAATTCTGCTTGTCAATATTGCTGTGTGGGATTCATTCACTAGAGCAACATGAAACACCAACTCCCCTCCGTGGAGCTGCCGAGGTGCTTCTGGGCTGAATCCATGTAAGATGTTTTATGAAATTATTTGGGGAATGCAAGCATCAGTCATGACAGGTCAACTCCACATAATCCGACCATAAATTAAGAGCTTGTATGATATAAACTATATATTGTAGGGTCCTTGTACGTCCACTCCATCCACACAAATTTCAATATAAATACTGCACAATTTGTCATTCAAAACTTAGATTCTTTGACTAAAATAATGCATCTACCTTGGTTTTAAATGCACTCAATGGGAATACATTTAAGACATCACCAGGAAGGCTGTTCCATTGATCAACCACCTTTTAACTGAACGCTTGTTGGCACTTTAACTGTCCCATGTCTTGACTTATCTAACCTGAATGCATGACCCCTATGGGATTCAATGGATAGATGACCCATTTCACGACAAATCGTCATGTGGAACGGCCAAAATAACAGCCAATATTTTATATGTTGATGAAAACATTTGTGTGGGGTTATCTGATACGCCGAATCCTGCTGTCATTTTAGGATAATCAGGTCAACGGTCAAGGAGTTAGTCTCTGGCATTTTTTAGATGTCACCTAGGAAGGGTATGTTTTTAGGTCCTTAACTCAATGAAAAATAATCCGAATTGTGAAAAACTATATATTGGTGAACTCACAATGACTCATTGCATCTTCTCGCTATTTCAAAATTTTAGTTTACAGGTTAATTGAAATGGTGACATTGTGATTGGTGTCACGTGACCTATTTTACCTTTTGGGACAGTCAGCATGCCACTTCAAAAAGTGTAGAAATGAAGTTCGACATCCTGTCGTTCGAAGGAAAAAAAACGGCTTTGCACCCAAAACTCTACATATCAGTTCAAAATTAGGCATGTATGGTTGGTTTGTGCTAGTTTATCGTGACCTGCATGAATATGTACTTAGAACGGCATATTACTGAAATATATAGCTTTTGACGTTCGAGGCACGTGGTGGGATGACAATGATAGTCATCTGATCTTCAACGTTGTGTTGCACAATTGTTGTAACTCGTGAGGTCAAGGGTTAAACAAAATTCAACAATGTTTCCAAATTGTGGCAGTAATGATTGAAGAGTTATATCTTATCATTAATTAGGAGAGAGAAGTATCCACAATATAGCAATCACATTTCGATAACCGAGTGAAACAATTATCACGACCATTTATTGCCTCGCGAAAATATTAATCCGCGAGTGGAATGGAATGGAATGGAATGGAGTGGAATATCAGAAGGGGCAAAACAAGGGGTGGCACCGTGTTTCGGTACCCAGTGCTCACTGCTCGCTCTCACTTAACATACTGCCTATGAAGCGAGTAAATTGCTGAGGATGTCGGACGCAGTCAGGGTGAAAGTAAAGCTACTTTATGAGTCTGACCAGATGATCATCACAGATCATCCAGATGTGTCTCGGTAAGACCGACCATGTTACGTTGCGACAGGCTGATGGAACAAAAAGTAGAGTTCAGAAAAGGCTTGCTTTTTGAAATGTGTGTGATATATATGATTTATTCACACAGAATTCTGAAAACCCTCACACCAGCCTTTGCTGTCCTTCGTCCGAAGCATTGCGTTTTGGCAGGCAGCAGTGGGACGAACTTGGTGTGCATGTGCACTTATCAACAAAACCCAGAACTGCCCATATCTATTCTCAGCCTTTCCGGTCTCAAATACCGTAACCTCCTCGATCA
Organism: Imbricaverruca yamaguchii; assembly: GCA_034440575.1. NCBI lineage: Eukaryota > Metazoa > Arthropoda > Thecostraca > Neoverrucidae > Imbricaverruca > Imbricaverruca yamaguchii. The sequence continues at coordinate 915,457 of JAOTOL010001479.1, forward strand.
CACCGTATGTAGCACGGAAATCCGTGATTGTATGATGCACAACTGTGAGGACTGCCCTGATAAAGATGGAGTGATGAGCATTATGATGACTATCCTCACAGACACAACAGGAGAAGAGTGAAGGCGATTTAGCCCCAGATAATGACATGGACAATGAGATATGGTACAAACAGTGGATGAGCACTCATCGCTGTACACTTGCAGGAATAGTCTAGACCAAAGAGGAAATCATGTGATATTTGAGCCAGCAAACCATGAAGCTAACCAGACACCACTTTGTAGCTGACAATCAAGGTCAGCACTTCACCTACACAAAGGCTACTGGCAAGGAGGGCGAAGGGATTGTCTAGAATGATCTCACTGAAAAGTATTCATTTATGGTGCAGGATGCAGCTCAAGGCTCCCACTGGGCTGCATTCACAGTGTACTGGGTTTCCAGTGTACTGTGCACCAGTTTGCAGTGTACAGGTGTGAGGATGAAGTAGCATGTCATCAGAGCTACTGATGTATCTCTGATGGCACCAAGCACAACACCAACATAGTGCATGCATTCCTGCAACAGCCCATCCCAGACATTTGGACAGTAGCACCTGACCTAAAAAAAAATTACCTCACAGATGGTAGTATACAAATATGCATGACTTTGTCAATGTGTGTCACCATCAGACATATTTTGGGTTATCCTATGAGTGGCTTTTGTCACATCCATGGCAAGGACTCTTGCAATGGCATCAGGGCACAGCCAAGCATCCTGCAGCTCAAGAGAGCCTCAAGTGCACACTTACAACCAGATGCTGATGGAGGAAGACATGTGTAAGAATGTGTGAGAATGTCTCTCACACAGGCTAGCCAACTGCACCAAATTCATATTTGCATCAAAGTGGGAGGCAATGGGCGTCATGACTCACCTCACTGAGCACTTCACAAAAGCCATCACGGTGAAGGGAACACAGGGGTACCATGAGTGCATCAGTGACCCACAGCACTGTAGTAGTTCATTAACTGCTTACTGGTATAGGGAGTGTGTTAACATGTGCCCTGCAGGACCTCTGAAAATTACTTGCACTGGAGGGGGGATTCCACTTCCCTAATATCTCAGCTCCTATCAAAGCTGCAGCAAGATTTTTTACTTTTTAAATTGGCACCTAACATGGCAATTGTGCATTCAATGCAAGAATATCAGTGACCACATTAACATGTTCTGGTTGAGTGTCCAGAGTGGTTGAGTGTCCAGAGTGAAACCAAGAAGGGCCCTTGTGGCTCATAGTTGCACTGATATTTTATGTCTGTATGTCTATGTCTTTATGTTCATGACCAGAAGATCAATCCTTGTATGTGGTTCAGTATCCTTTCAATGTGAAAATACAGGTATGTATGCTGGCAGACATTTTCTCAAAAATAAAAAAATAAAATCATTGGGAAACTCTTTCCTAAGCAGACCAAACAAATATTAGTACTAATTGGGTACTTGGATCTTTTCATTTTGGTCCAATCTTCTGCTGTGGTGGCTTTATGGATCAGAGTTCTATCCCTAAGCAGGGCTTGTTGGGTGGAACCCACCCACCACATGATCCACAAATTCCAACATCAGTCTGCACCCAATGTTGGCTTCAGCACTGCATAATTTGAACTTGTAACATGGAACCTTATCAGATTAGGTGCAGTGGACCCCAATCCATTTGTCCCTGCCCAGTGCCTCTATGTCCCATGTCCCTCCAATAATTTTCAAATATTAATGCCCCTGCAGATGAATGCTCCCCCTTCAAGTCTGAATGTTTGGAAAATTAGTTTAATTTTTTAGATTAACCCCCACTGGACCAAAACTAGGTGTCTGGTTCCATCCCTGTGTGCCTTTCTAGATGCCATGTTTGGCAGACTGGAGTAAAAAGATGTAAATTTGCAATATAAAGTAGTTCTTGATTTCTTAGACTTTCTTTTGCCAATGCAAAGTTTTATGAGTGTGCTTAACATCATGTGACCACATATTTCCTCTGCAAATGCATACTTTTCAATTTGGAGGTAAAATGACACAACAAATTGGCTTGATGTTAGCTAGTATATAATAAGGTGATATCCAAAATAAAGAAAAAGTAAAATAACTGCAGTAATACCTAGGTAGATACTTACCCAAGAAAAACAGAAAAATTACATTATTGCAGTTTAAGTTAACCACTAGACAAGTTTTACAGATATTTTACTTCCATGAACATACAAACAGGCTGGATTTGGCTAACTTGTTAGGTTGCGCTTTTGTTTTCAATGAGAAAAAAGGCTATATTTATATGGGGCATTTTTATTAAAAAAGTTCAAACCAGCTTCGGCTAGGTTAGGTTAGGTCTTTTGTTGCATTTATTTAGATCACAAAAGATCAATGAAAAAAAAATTCATTCCTGCATAGAACACTGCTAGGTTAGGCAATGCTCTGTCACAACTTTATATTTCAAGCATTACTTTTTATGCTATATTACCAAAACCCCCAACCCTTTTTAGGTATAATTTTCCCTGCCAATTAAAAAGCATGCCTTTGCAGATGAAACAAGTGGTCTGAACACATTCAGTATATTCATAAACATTGCATTGCAAAATTACAAGAATCCCTAGGTAGGTAGGTACCTACCTACCTCTGAATGCAAATTTACTGGAAAAAAGGTTTGAAACCACCTGTTTTATGAAGCGCAATTTTGCCTATAAAAATAACATATCGTGCTAAAATGATGTTTTATGAGGGAACAACATGTGGTTTACGATTTCAAGGCAGCAGCACCTCTACACCCACCTCGGAATTGAAAGCAATCCCGATAAAATACACCCATGCTCACCACCACGACGGCACAATCGGTTTACGAAAGAAATGCGAAAAATCTGCCGCATGTTTTCCTGTTTTAGAGATACCATATCGAGGATACCTTTACAAAGAGTCATGAGAAATACTAATGAATAGGAAGCAAACAAAGCAATCCGTGAACTGAAAATCACGTCGAGCTTGAATGTACCAAAAAGTCGCACCCGGGCGCCTGCAAATCATGTTCGTGACTCGACAAGTCGCGCCGGGGCCCCAAAGGTGTCATCGGGAACAAGCAATAAATGAAGCCGGGGCAACGAAAAAAAAACAGTCGGGACGTGGTAGATCACTATGGACAAGAATCAACAATCGATCCAAAAGAAACCAGAACGTGTTGATCCTCCAAAGACGTGTCGAGACCAGTGGCGTCGCCACGAAATTATTATAGGGGGCAATGTCGAAAGGGGACCTCTGCTCCCCGAAAAGGGGCCTCCATTGTGTTAGGGCCTCCTATTGTTTTTAGGCACTTAGCAGTTCGGGAATGGGAAGCATGATTTCATCTTTATGTACTGTTTGTTCTTGGGATGGTGCACTATTTAATCAACACGCAATAGCAATAATCATTTTTTCGCTGAAAACTGGGCCATACTTAGGTAAAAATATGCGACATGTGAATAAATACGTAAGTGTACCAAAATCAGCCAACGTCTCAATGTTTTCTCGAATAATCTTCCCGTTGGACTCTAGATTGCAGGGATGCTGACACAAAGCCTACAGATATCTCCCATTGATCAACCCACTTTTATGTCCTCCAAGAATAAGTCAACATAGCTAGATTCATCACTATATTACCACCAGCTTGATGCCCTAAGGAAAGCTTAAGCGATCATTTCTCAGTCCTAGGACGATAATTTCGCAAAGGTGACAACAAGAAGTGAGTTACATTAGTTTTCTGATCGGAATCTTAGGAATTTGCGTATTTTTCTAACATTTGGTGCTGGCTACAAGGCACCTGTCAAACAAGCTAAAATTACAAATTATTCGTGAATAGATTCACGCGCCTGGGATTTCGACCGCTATTTTGTCAAAGGGGGCCTTTCGAAGTGAAATGATTAGTGATCAACTAAATTATCCTATGGAGGAGCCTAATCTGCCACTATCTTCCCTGATTCATCGGATTTCAACCCTAACTTCCCCACCAAATTCTACGGTGTTATTTTGGCATCCCTTGATAAAAAGAACTCACACTGCTGAAATTACACCTATACCACAACAACCGGATCGGTATCCGAAAATGTCAAGCTGGAGTCCTCAAAAAAGGAGGGATTCCAAAAAAAAATAATGTCCGAGTCAGTAAAATGGCTTTGGAGCACAGAACCAGATGCCTCCACACCAGATGCCTTCACAAATTGTGTACGCCGCCGAAAAAAAAACATACCGAATCTCGAAAAATCGAGATGGGATACATGGCGCCAGGGTCTCGAAATGTCGGGACGGAATTCGGACTCTTGAGAGGGGAAAAATCAGAAAAGATCCACCAAAATCGCATTGAGCCTAGAAAACTGGTTTAGAAACCACGCGCCTGGGAGCGATAAGTCAGGCTGGGACAGAGAAAAAACGGACCGAAGCCCCAAACCCGTACTATGGCCCACAAATGTTCGTTAGAAGCCACAAATAAACATAGCGGGACCCCAAGAGCACAACGGGGCCGAAAATATAACTGACGCTTTAAAGCACACAATCTCCCAAAAAGCGACAGGGCCTTAAAACATGCGTTGCAGCCTTAAATAAACATACATGGTGTTCTAGGAAATACACTGGAAGCTCTTAAGGCACGCAGGGACCATGCACAAGGGTCTGAGGAAGTGGCTGGAACCACATAAGGCAAAATGGTTCCAAAGCGAGCAAAAGTACCAGGAGCTAAATAAGCGCATCGGGATCTTCGAAAACGCCCTGACACGTAAAAATATCCTCGGAGCATAAAAAGGAACAAACCCCCTAAAACGAGCAGGAGTTTAGAAAATGTATTAACACGCGCCCTGGAGGGGGGGGGGGCGAAATCCACCCACCCCTCCGGTTTTTCGTAGATAACTGCCGATTTTACCGGCAGATATACGCCATTGTTTGTGTACCTGCTTATAAATGAACGGCACATTGGTTAAAGAAAGAAAAAATGAAAATATACCGAAACTTTTTCGAGTTAGGGATCGGTAAAGTAAACAAAAAATATCAGCGCCAGACCACAAATATCGGCGCTGATGCGCTTCCCGTATATTGACAAAAAGGAAGTGTTCTTGGCAATACTAGCGACTTGTTTGATGTATATTGTTATGCTACATTGTTTTAAAGTCATGTCAGGTCACCGAGGTCAAGTCAGGTCAAGTTCATGACAGGTGAAATACATTTTACAAATACACGCCCTGGAAGGGTGGAGGGCGAAATCCGCCCACACCTCAGATTTTTCGTACACGACTCCATACTGTACAGGCCGATATACGCCATTTTTTCCGTACCTGCTTAGAAATGACTGGCGCATTTGGTAAAGCAAGAAAAATGAAAATCGGCCGAAATTTTAAGTTATGGTCCGTTAAAGTTTTTTAAAAATCGCAGCGCCAGATCACAGAAATCGGTGCTGATCCGCTTCCCGTATGCAAAGGGGAAGTGTTCTTGACAACACTAAGCGATTTGTTTTTATGCTATATAATTTAAAAGTCATGCTAGGTCGCCGAGGTCATCATAACAGGCTAGTGGGACCAAACTTGGTCAACTGGAATGTTGTCATAAATGGAAATGACTGTCATGCGATTGATGTCACATTGCATGTGCATTGCATTGCATCCGGAAATCTACTATTTGTCATTGTGTGCCTAAGTGTTTCATTCATGTATTTCACTCCTTTTTTTGCAAATCCGATTGTGAGTGTCGCCCAACGGAGCAGTCAGGTGGGCAGCCCGGTTCTGGTAACTGGAGCAGGTAATGACCTGATAAAGTGCTCCTATATAGGTGACCTGAGGTCTGGAAGAGCAAAGTGACCGCGAGTGATTGAGAGGGCGAGTCATGGAGAGTCACTGAAAGAGCGGAGTCACTCGATCGGAACAGACAGACCGAGTCATGGAGGCAGACGTGGAGAAGCGGGTTGAGAAGCGACGGAGGGTGAGAGGGCGACCACTATCTACTACGTGAATGCCGTCTGCCTGTCATGCTCCTTCCAAACCACGCCTGAACGGTGCCTGACCGACCAATTTCTATTGGAACTACTGCCTCCTCAACCTCATTTCACCTGGGTGAAGGGATCAATCCATGCTATAGGGGACCTAATAGGTTAAGTTATGGGGGTTAGGGTATCGCGTACTGGAATACAGCTGTGTTAGATGGTCAGTGGTACGTGGCTTAGGAGTGTTTATCGGTCGTAATGTCATGCTATGTGCATAATCATAAATCTATTATATTAAGGACAACAAATCTGTAATGGTATTAGTAGACAGGTGGCAGCTGTTCGGCAGTGACAAACAGGAAGAGCGCTGGAGACTGGAGAAGAAATGAATAGGAATAAATACGGAGTGCAGCTTGGGCTAACGGTCAGAATAATGAGCACAAATCGGTTACTATAATAAGACCGGCAGGTCCCTTGGGTCGACGTAGTCGTGCAGGATGACAATCACTCGATCCGAGATCACGCGTGTTGAGAACTGTGCGTGAAACAATCCCTGTCTTCCCATCCACGTCAAATGCAATCGGCCCGTACACTAAGAGGACTAAGACATTTACATTATAGTCGAGCTACCCACCGTGGTGCATACTATTTTCAAAATCCAAACAACGGAACTCAAGGGAGCCCAGCTTAGTGTTCAGTGACATAAATTTCCTCATGGGACAAAGGTACATACAAAATAACATTTCGGTCAAATAGCATTGACCGCTTGGCGGCCGCGCCCCGACGCAATCAGAAATACGACACTCTGGGACCTGTGACGATAGCGTAGTACATTCCCCGGCAACCAAGTGGTCTGGAGAGAGCAGCTTGGTCCGACACGGCCCGGGTGGCAGGGCCATGACACGGAAAGGTTCACAACACCTCCGTGAACGCCCACCCGGGCGATGTATTTGTCGGGCACTTTAACTGCGAAACGCGGCACACCGGAGCGGCTATCGCCCAACGGCTGCTGCGCTTTCTGGTTGAGCGCGGCATACAGGCCACTGCCATCCATGCGGTGGGAGGCGATGGGACTAACGAGGTGGTGGGCTGGCAATGGGGCTGGATGGCCCAATTCGAAAAGCTGCTAGGCCGGATACAAGCTGCTAGAGCCCCATACAGGAAGCTCGACGGGCCGAACACCAGTCCCTCCAGCTTCTCGGTTCCCATCGGCAAGCTGCTGTCGGGTCCATCAGTTGCCTGTCGCTCAGTTCCCGCCCCTGACAACGGCTGCGCTTCCGCCGCTGTAGATGATGCCAGACGCAATCTGAGCTCAGATCTGCGCCTGCTGGTGCAGTGTGCCCAGTGTGTGACTTCAGGCGATGGAAGAGAAGTAGCGCAGCGCGTTCATGGCCAGCTCAGCATGGCGCGGTGGCACACCGCACAGAACAGAATGTTGCGTGTTTACATGGCCCAGCGCCGAACTGCAGATGCTTTCGTTGTACGTTGTGGGCGCTTACATCCCAGCAGTGTTGGCAATCAGACACCGGCCGGATCTGGTGGAGGCGCCGCACCACCTGCACGACCGGCTTGAGCGGCAGCGCCGCCACATTACCCGCGATGATCTGGCTGCACCCCTAACCCGCCCACTTGGCGGCGATGAGCTGGCGCGTATGCTGGACGAGCCTCTGCGAGCTGGCATTCCCTGCCACATGCAGGCGACGGAGCAAAGTGTAAAGTTGACCATGGAGTCAGCGGCGGCTGTCACCGGTAGAGATCGCCAGGGTGGCTATAGCCTGAATAAGGTGGCCTTCCGTCGCCGGTTCCGAGCCAGCGAGTCCCAGAGCGCCGCTGCCGCGAGTCTCAGCGCGGCGGGCTGTTGCGGTGTGCCCCGGTGGCGGCGGCGGAATGGTACTGACAGATGATCTGACGGAATGCATATAATATACCGTTTACAAAATATATACAGGTGTGAGGGGTGACACTGGCTTCATGTTGATTACCCTGTTGCGATTCAGGCTAGGCCTCGCAGGATGCCTAGCCTGCGATTCAGGCTAGGCAGGGCATGTTCTGCGCAATACCACCACTTTTCAACCAATATGTGCGATTATTTCTCTGTAGAATCCGTCACCATTTGTTTTTATATTTGCGTCTCTAATTCACATAAAACATAACCGGTAAGTTAGTTGAGACGGTACCAGTCCATCAAGGCGCCAAACCACGCTTGGTGGAAAGTACAGACGAGTCCGTCATGAGGCAGCTGGGCTCGCCAGGCCTGCCATTTGTTGGCAGCCCAGGGAACCGCTCGAACTTTCCATACTTCAGAAGACTAAATCTGAGGTAAGAATCTTGTAAACAGTGCCAAATGATCGAAAACGAATTTCCTCGTCGATGTAATGCTCAAGCGAACTGATTTTCCCACCAGTCCGCTTATGTGATGCAAAAATGTAAAAAAAATTGGTCCCAGCCAAAATCTTCAAGTGGCCGGGGCCATCAAAAGATGTGAGAAACTTGTATTTTTGATGCTTTCATAGTGTCCAGCGGCCCAAAATGCATAAAATGAGGGGGAGCTGCTTTCGATTTTGGCAAAAAGTGTGCAAGCCGGACCAACCTGCAAGTACGTGTACATCATTTGATCCTGCGAATACCCCTTTTCTGAAAGCGAGGAAAAATGATCGAGATCGCTTGTTTAGAATACCCGATGCTGGGTAGGCAATTATCAAACAACAAACAGCATAGAACATCCAGTCTATTGATGTAGTATTGTTACCCCACTGAAGGTGTGGTTTTCGCGATGCATTTCAGGTTCTTGAGGGAGTTACTCCGCGCATATCGTAACTAAATGTGAATGTGTCATGATCACTCGATTGTCAAATGGATAAAAGGCGTTTGCATGGCGCATCTGGATGTCATGAGCCGAACTTCTGCTTAGAGAGGAGTGAAATGAATCCCGGGATCACGGGAAGTCCCGGGATTTTTTTCCCGGAAAATCCCGAAATCCCGGTATTTGGAAAATGGCCCAGGATCGACATCCCTACTAGCCACGCCATTAGCGGGGGATGGGCGGGGCTGACGCGAAAATCCGAAAGTTGGCCCCTCTCAAACCGGTGAGCTAGATCCGCCAGTGAGTCTACCTTATGGTATCGTATCGTATGGTGTACTTTCACATTGTGTGCAACACCATCTGGTTTTCATCAACGTACATTAGGGTGTCTCACCATACCAATATCCATATTTCATTCGATCCACATTTATTGCCGCATTCGTTTATGCGAGAAACCACCACACTGAAATAACTGGACGGCTTGTTCAAGATATAGGGGTCACGCAAGATGGCATATTTCAGAAATTGGTGCATATCGCGCGGCAGGGATCGGCGGTCACTCGGCAATAATAAGATTCACACACCGGGTCCTTCAGACGATGCGTCGACTAACCGACCTGCATGTAGGTGTCACACTTGTCGCTCAGATCAGCATTTCCATTTTTTCTTGTTTTTTTTTGGATCAGCTTTCTAGTTCCATGCAATGCCTTCAGCAGGAACTGCCTCTTCTGTCGTCGTCAGGGCGTTGTTGAACTCCTTGATCAAGGCGATCGCTCGTTCCGCGTGGTCGTTGAGGACCGCAAGCCGTGTCACGCGCTGCTTGTCCGCCTTGTACGCGTCGTTTTCTTCCCACGACTGGACTGGTGTGCTCAGGTTCAGAGCCTCCAGCAGCACTTTTGTCCGTGAGGTGACGAAATCCGACAGGCGTTTACCCTGGAATGACCCCACATTTATCTTTTCGAGTCGCTTCAGTGCCTTTTTCTTCGCAGGCTTTCCGCGATTGGTGACCATACACTCCTTATCACACTGCTTGGTCGAAGAGTGCCAGCCCGACCAGAGTCTCGGATATATACCACAGATGGCGCATCATGGCTTCCGGAGATGTTTGCGCACAGCTGCAGCTCCCCTCGCGTGCAAGTGCCTCCGGGTCCTTGAGGAACTATAGGTCAGGTCCACACGTGGTGCAAGATCCGCTCGCGACGCAAGAGCCCATGTAGACCAGCGCCACGAAGATGCTGACGGACGTGATGCCTTTGAGTTGGTCTGACGTCATCTGGAACATCGCCGTCCGCTGCAGCAGGAACAGCTTCAACGCGTATATGCCCTTAGCCATCCACCTCGCATGATGGTGCGCTCCTGGTCTCTTCAGGGGGATCTCGTCCACCATCGTCTCCCCAGGAACAGGAGCACGAGCTGCAGCAGCTCCTTGTAGTCGTTCCGACGACGCAAGGAGATGCCAATTCATTTCGACTGAAAATGACGAATAACGGTGTGCGAACATGGGCAAAGCCACGGTGGAGGATGAACGGGGATGCTTCCCCAATCTTGCCATGTTCCGCGTTAAACCTTTGACAATGCATGATAATCGAACCGAAATCCTCATGCGGGCATCTGAAATCCGTCTTAGCGCTTACGGGTTCCACAAAGTTGTTGCCGAATCTAAATCGAGCGTTCATGTTACGAAAAGCATTAGTTTTTATTTTGCGCCGGCACTCCAGAAAGTTCAGGATTGTCACCGAAATATTTAAGCAAACATCTGCTCCTGTTAAAGCAATGCTTGTCGTAGTCCTGGTGGCGCGGGTTCGCCGTGTATCGTAAAAGGCGTGGAGCCGAGCTTAGAACTGGCATCGCTCTGACTCCAGCTCAGGTCCAGTCATTTGACTGTTCGGCAGCATGCACAATTGTTGGTTTTGTCACCTTGATAATCATGTACTGTTATTATATGCACACCTCTAGGAGCAGGGACTAATGTTGGTCGGCGTGTACTGGTGGGAGGGGAAAGGGCAACCGTTAGTTTTTAGCTCAATATTTGTAATACACTGCCGTAGTGCCATAAATTATTAAATTCAGGGGATCCTGTCTCCTGTCCCACCCCCGATGGTCCGCCGCCCGCGTTAGGAAGGGACTGTGGGCCTGGACACTGCCATAAGTGGTGACGTGTTCCGTATTTCCTATGCCTGGCTGATTAGAAGAAGTGCCCAACCATAAATTTAAGGTGGCAGAATCCCAGCTTTGCAGAATATCTGCGTATTTCCCTTCTCTTTATGAAAAAGATCGTCCCATGTGAGCAGTGTCTTAATTCACTGTCGCTTATTAGAAGGACTTGCCACGACGCGCACCAAAATCCGCCGGCCTCCAGGCTTGAACCGGCTACCTCCGGGTCGGCAAACCGACGCGCTACCAACTGCGCTACCAACAACGAGTCGCTCCGCCCGCTTAAGTTAAATAGTGTCGATGGATATGACATGGGTGGACATTGACAGGGGCCGGAAGGCAGTCGAATTGCTGCGCATTGCCGACAATCGTGTGGGTGATTGCGATGTGCTGACAGTCAGACAGACAGTAACAGCTTAATGGAGTTATAATTATGAATAAAATGGTGATAAAGTGTTGCAGATGATTTGTAAATTAGCGCTGAATTATTATCTGCTCGGTGGTATGCGAAACGTGTGCGAAAATGTCCGAGAAAATGCCGAAAAAGCAACAAAAGATGGCGTTCGAAGTCGGCTTTCGATAGCTGTCAGCTGATGCAGCTGATTGGCCGTTGCAGACGGCCAATAGACGGCAGAAGATGCGACATGGTCGATAATCATGTCGATACGGTCGAGAATCGAGCGATGAATGGCACCGCAAAAATGAAGCCTCACGGCGAGAGGGATAATTTGCAAAGAATAATTATATGGAAATTTTGTGAAAATTGTTCATTGATGCGAGAGGATGTCCAGGTGGGATGTGCTATTTTAGCCATTTAGTATGAGGATTATGAATGCGCACATCATTTGCAATGGAGCAATTTGTTTGTGAATTCTCGCGGAGAGAGTGTAACGAAAAGTCGAGATAATCGAAAAAAGTGCGCGTTTACGGCATGGGATTATCGTCCCGTCCCCACCACTCTGGGTGCTTGATGCCTGGTCCTCGGTTTCTTGCTCTCGTGGCAAAACCGTCCCGTTCTTCCCACGCGGTGAATGTCCAGGTTTGGAACTCGCCCGAGTCCAGTTAAAAATGATGTGGGCTTCCCGGTGACGCGAGTGCTTTGGATCTGTTCGAGTCGGTGTTGTGGTACTGTAAGGAGGCTTACATTTTTCGGCACCAAAATTTATATATTTTCCTATCCGAACAGGCCGCCAGACATCCAGTCAGATCCTGGCCGTCTTACCCGTCCCGTGCAAACACTTGCCCGGAAAGCGCCCGCGTGTGGCGCCGGCGCCTACGTCAAAGCGGCTGTTCCATCAACACGCACACATGCTAGTTGCGCCGGCGCCCAAGATCAAACGGGCCGACAAACAACACGGCGAGCGCAAATGACGGCTCGGCACCTCCGCGAGGGTACCGGTGGTGCAAGCACCCCGGAAGAAGGGACATCGGCCCGTGAGGTCGGTGCCCTGACCTAGATCCGTCGCCACCCAAGCCAGAAGAATACTCCACGAATCAGAAAGCGCGAGCTCACCCCAAAGTCCTGGGAGTGGGTACAGGGAAAAAAGAGGCGGAGCCATAGCAAGTTCAAGAGAACAGAACAGAACAGGACGGAGAGGAGAAAGGAGAGAGAGACACAGGAAGAAGGGTCTGGACCACGCGCGGCGCCTGAGGACCGTCCACCGGTGGCCAGATGGCTGAGTTTTCTGATGGAGGAGAAGAAGCACTCAGCCAAGGCCACTCGCCACTCACCATCGGAAATGTGAGTGCTGAACGTCTGGCGTGTCATCCTCTTTCCCACCGAACCAACCTAAATTATTTTCCGCAGCTTCTGCCTTCTCACCAAATTCATTGCTGAGAGCGACCTGTCTCATGGGGGGGGACCAAATAGGATAAGTTTAGGATGGGAGGAGGTGAACGGATTATTATTATTATTAGGGTTTTAGGGTGCGTCAACCCCAATTGGGTTATTTTGCGAGGTGGACGGAGATGTCGGTGATGGCGGGAAGTATATGAGCGGTGTGTGCGCAATGCGATTCGATGCGGTGTATGTAAGGGCAAATATATTAGAGTAAGCATATAAATTCTCTAAGTGGCATCAGCAAAGACCGGTGGTGGAATTTCGACAGTAACGGACAGGAGGAGGGGTAGAGCAAGGCCGTATAAAATAAGATATAGTGGAGCAATGGATGACGTCAGAATTACGACCCTATGGTGCCCGCGTAGTAAATACCTCAGCGACCAGGCGCGAGGAGGGGAGGATATTTACGTCCTGAATTGAAATGGCGGCCGTGCCGCGGGTGATGAGGGGTGCGCGCGCTCTGACCGGGTCATCAACAGCCGACCCGTAGACGAAGATAGCACCATGAGCACTTCTTGACAAGGTGTAATGATTTACACAATTATGCTTGGATATGTGCATGATATCAATTTGTACTATAAAGTAAATTTATAAGCGAGGCAGTCGACCTGCCAGCCGTCCTCCTATGGACTGAACGTTTTTCCGAGCGACGGGGGTGAATGTTGAAGCCAGTTAAATTGCCTGGAACATTATTGCTGTTATATATATGACGCGCGTTTGGCTAAGGCCTGATTGCCAGAGGGTGCGATGAACGGACACTTCGGGGGTATTAGTTCACCTGCTCTGGATCTTTGACCGCAAAACCACGCTGGCCTCTGCGATCCAGAGGTGCAGGTGAGGTGGCGAACATGGTATGCATGTGGGAGGAGCCGGTAAAGGGGCCACCACAGTGCGTTCGCCGGAAGTCTGGCGCCAGACTCTAGGGTATTGGCAGAACACTGCCCGGTGGTTTGTCCACCCCCGAACCCTGCACGTGGGCACGGTTGGTGCAGACAGTTCGAGGGGCATGATGGACGGGTTTGGCATGCCGTAAGACCCCAAGGCCAAAACTCATAGGGCCGGCTAGGATATAAAGACGACCGGGTACGTGACCAACCTGGTAGGGATCCGTGCCCGCCCGTTGGTTACGTCAGACCTGGTCGCAAGTGTACGACGAATAAGGCCCGGCGCGGCATCGATCGAACTTAAGGTTAGGTGTGTCGGTCAAAGACATCAGAGCACTTGTATCAGCCCTCGGAGTCAGTACGATGAGCCCCCTCGTTGCAGTTAAGACTTTGTCCAGGCGAGAAACGCTGCTAATAATGGCTAGGCCAGCCATGATTGGCAGTGAAAGGTTTACTTGTTCGGCCCGGTAATACCATCAAAATTAGAGCATTGATCTGTCGATCTATGAGTTTGTGTACCGCTGAAAGGGGAGGGGGGTCGGGAGCTAAATTTGGAGACCAAGCAATTAATTAATTGATAAGGAGAGCATGAATGAGGCGAGCGAATGCGAAGTGAATGAAGGGAATGAACGTGAGTAGGTAGATCTAAGGATCAGCGGAAGCCGCTTGGGGCTCAACACAGGCACCTATTTCGTGCGGAACATTGTACAAAATTATACTAATACTAGCGTCCAAAAAGTCCCAACACGGACATGTCAGTTAAACCAATGGTGAATGTCATTATCATCAATTCTCTAATGCAACGTATTAATTATAATCTGGCTGAAGACACTCACGTACCTATATGGTGTTCCCAAAACTTTGACCTCGCACATATATAAATTCGTGTTAGGGACGGCAACTCAAACCAACATCACGACGGCTGGGGTTTGAGGATGTGTGGTGGAATTGGCGTTGAAAAACAACATAATACACCACTGACAGTTTCAGTTTAGTTTAGGCTGCATCAAGAATAAATTGTCCACACCCCTTCACACACCCACTATCTAAAACACATTTCACACACCCATACCACTCAGTCGAGTTTAAGTGAGGTTAGCAACAGATAAAACACGCTAGAAGATACACATCAACACACATTTTAACACACAGTTTATACATTCTACACCAAATAAATACCACACACCTCCACACTCACACACACACCCCACTCACCCCATTCCACACACCCAGCACACCCACACCCCCACTACACCCCGCACACCCACACCCGCCACCGCCCCGGACACCCCACCGACGGCAGAGCCGCCATCCCTACACTGGCGCCCAACGTGGGAGTTTTCAAAATTTTGGGTCACCATGAAGCTCGGGAACTGGCACAGGTCGCCGAACCCAGAGGATAACGCATTGGTGGAATGCACTTGGAGATGACTAAGTAAACACGTTGGCTGCAGTTTTCAGAACGTGACGTTCAGCGATGTGAATGTAAAAGTAGGTAGGCAAAGCATAAATATCAGTGTAGCTACATGGATCTGGGATAGCTGGGGTCGGTGTCAGGTCAGGTCGCAGCCGAAACGTGTACCCGTTTCCTGAAATCTGCAATTTCGTCGGTGTTATGGAGCATCAAGGTCGTTTGGCCCTGTGGGAACTTTGGGGCACTGTGTTTGCTCAGGTTGTACACATTCCTGTGTGGGTTGCTTCTAAGGCCATTCGAGGTCAAGGACCAGGTGACAGGGCGCGGCCGAATATTTCCGGAAATCCGCAATTTCGTCGGTGTTATGGAGCATCAAGGTTGTTTGGCCCCGTGGGAACTTTTGGGCACTGTGTTTGCTCAGGTTGCTCACATTCCCGTGTGGGTTGCTTCTAAGGCCATTCGAGGTCAAGGACCAGGTTACAGGGCGCGGCCGGAAGTATTTTTGTGTGTGCTATCCGTGTGGGCACTTAATTTGAAGTTGGTATCTTTTTCCACATTTATGTTGAAACCATGAGTTCGTGACACAGTAAATTCGAGGTTAGTGACCGAGACGGTCTGGCGTGGTGACAATTTAGGTCGTTTGATGGAACAGGAATGTGGCTTCTAGCGGTTGGTGACGATTTTAACACTCCTTGCCGCGACGTTTCCAGTATTTTATGAGAGGGTAGGTCACATTATGCAGTGAACCAATGATCTTGTGTGGCCTGATCTCAACCATGACGTAGCTTTTCGTGGCTTGCTTCAAATTCGGCGTGCATCTTTTCATTTGGTACTAAAACACCAGGAACGCACAGCGATATGACCTAGGGCTACAAATATGTATGATGTTGGCCGACAAGTGGTGACTAGTTGATTTCGATAAACCCTGGCTACCGGATATTATGGTTCGTTCCACACCCACCTGTTTGGGTTCATTTTTCGAATATTGTTGGCGTGCTATGGGCGGCCTATTTAAACTGTTGGTTTTCACGTTTTCTGCACCAGGACGTTTATTTGTTTACTGCTTATTGTCCACAATCTCCAACAGCATTCGGGCACTGATATTATCTGGTTCACGTGCTTTATGCGTGTCAAGTCCAATGAGAATCGTGTGGATTTGTTCTGATAAGGGCCGAAAGCCTGTGAGGTTAGACAATCCATAGCCCTGTTATGGTGGGTACTGGGCTACATCCCGTGCTCTAAACTTGGCTGAAAAGCTCTGTTCGGCAGATTGGCACGTCCAAACGTCATCGCTGATTAACTTGTTTCCGTCTAGCAGAGACGGAACAGAACCATTCCTTTTAAAAATCATTTCAAAATGACCAGTATCGCTTTTGGTTTGTCTTATAGTCTTCCACTAGTCCCCCTCAGATAACTACAGTAGCTGCGTCCGATCGACGTTTGAAAAAATCGCGTTTGACTGTAAACTCGCGCCGAATGACACCGTCACTCGGGTGCCTTTTATTCGACGATGTGCACATTCCTTCGCGGCTAGTGCACGCCTGGACTCACCGTCAAACCAGGGCGGGAGTCTATTGCGAGGAGTCATGACTGGCACATGATCACGAATAGCAGCTTCGATTAACGAGTAAAACATGTCAACAGCATTGGCAACATATAAGTCATCCAGCATGTTCCACGGTAAAAGTTCCAAACAACGTCGCAATGAATTAAAATCTCCTCTCTTGTAGTTGTAAGCAGTCGATCTTGACACAGCTAGTGGTGATGGCCTTAGCAGAAAGAACTGCCGTTTTGTTGTGTCTTGGTGTCTAAATAATGCTGACTTATTCACCGGAGCCGAATTGATCCAAACGTGCGGCGATTACAGTAACATCAAATTTCGTTACTATCTGGACTTACGGACAGATCTCCACGAATCGGAACTATAAGTGAGGAGCAAAAAGGGAAGTCTCCGGCCTAAGTGGTATCGCATCCCAAACAATGTGAAGAGACAAATGGCACTTCTCGTTAAAAAGAAATTCCGAACTTTGTACTGTCACTTACCGTGTAAGAGCAGCTTTAATCTTGTGAAGTAAGACAGGAGGTATTTTTAGTAATCACCATTTCAACTCGATAATCCCCCAGGTAGAAATGACGGTTCAGTTGAATTTTACACCCGCGGGGTGTACATAGGGCATCTCAGATTCCGCCTATTGGGATTCAGCGGGAGCTATTCTGCTATATGTGAGCCAAACTTCCCACAATCATCACTTCCAACACATTTTCCCCGGAAGTACAAATCTGCAGGGCAGTTGATGCATTTGAGAAAGAAAACAAAAATTAACCGCTCCAGTGAATAGGCAAAATGTTTTGTAAACAGTACTGATAGTAGGATGGATACGGTTAGGACGGATATAGTAAGATGGATACCGGGAGTGATAGCAGGACAGGTAGTACAGGATGGATATCGCAGCGCACATGCCCCTATACACTTTCAGTTTTCTAATTTGACGTACTATGCTGGGACCCACATCTGGTGATGCTCCACAAAGAAAGTGCAGTAAATAGAACATGGACAACAGTTCAGAAAAAGGATGAATCCATGGGCGGTCTCTCTCTTTCAGCTAAGTGAAAGCTGGTGAGGAGGCATATAGCTGATCCGCTCACTTAATCCTGAAGTATCCTCTCCAAAATATCATCTACCTTGTTTTTCCCAATGGCATGCTCAGTCGGATGGTGCTCACAGGTCAATGCAGCCCATAGCAAATGTTGGTTTGTGCAGCTGAGTAAACCACAAGCAAAGGACGGTGATCCCTGGTCTATGGACGTGCCAGAGAAGACAAGGCTGCATGAAAAAGATATGAGAAAGAGACGCAGAAGGATTCGAAGACGCGCGGCGGTGGACACCGGACCGACGCCTCAGGGGCGTCCAGCGGTGGCCAGATGGCTGAGTTTCCGGATGGAGGAGAATAAGTACTCAGCCAAGGCCACTCGCTACTCACCATCGCCATCCGTGTCCATGCAAGAAGCAGGATTTCATCACGTCTTGCTACGAGCGGAAGCGACAGGGCGACCTCGCGGAGTCCTCACAGAGAGGACTCTGTGAGGCCTCTGCCCAGACCGACGAGGCCCTGGTAAGCTTCCGACGATGACCATGAGGTGGAATTCTTCAGGATAAGACCGAGGGTGTTCTGCTATTCGGACCCGAAGCGATGCACGTGGGCAGAAGGAGATCGGGCAAGCGGAAGCCGACCACGGCGGCCGCAGTCGTCCGAGGAGGCTGGCCGCCGGCAAAACCAGCTGCTCCTGCGGCAACCTGCGCCTCAGGCGCGCAGGCGCAGCGGCAGCGCCGACGACCGGATCCCGCTGACGCAGCTCAACACGCCGGAGCTGGGTGCCGCGTGCTGGCGCCACACCACCCGCGAGCTGGTGCTGGACGACCGCCATCAGAAGCACGTTAGCTTCGACTCGCACATCTCGCGGTGAGCCGGCGCGCCCTGCCGCCGCGCGCCGCTGTTGGCGCGGCGTGTCTGTGTGGCGCACAGCCGAGCCGCTGTGTTGGGCCGCGTGTTTGTGTGGCGCACAGCCGATCCTCTGTGTTGGCGCGGCGTGTCTGTGTGGCGCACAGCGGAGCCGCTGTGTTGGGCGGCGTGTCTGTGTGGCGCACAGCCGAGCCGCTGTGTTGGGCCGCGTGTTTGTGTGGCGCACAGCCGATCCTCTGTGTTGGCGCGGCGTGTCTGTGTGGCGCACAGCGGAGCCGCTGTGTTGGGCGGCGTGTCTGTGTGGCGCACAGTGGAGCCGCTGTGTTGGGCCGCATGTTTGTGTGGCGCGGAGCCGAGCCGATGTGTTGGGCCGCGTGTTCGAGTGGCGCGGAGCCGAGCCGCTGTGTGGGGTGCCTGTTTCTGAACGGCCGGCCCGCCCGCAAGGAAAGGGGGGTCCCGCCCGCCCCCATTATTTAGGGGGGCCTTTTTGGGGGCCCCCTCCCCCCCCCGAAGTTAGGAGGGTATGGGTAATGGCGGCTGGAAAGGGGAAGAAAGGGTAGAGTATAAAAAAAACAAACAAAAATAGGGGGGGGGGGGGGGAAAAAAGGGCCCCCCAAAAAAAAGAAAACCCCCGCGGGGGGGGGAAAAAGGGGGGGAAAAAAAAAAAAGGAGGGTTTTTAATAAAAAAAGAGGGGAGTTTTTTAAGGAAAAACGGATGAAGGAGGGGTACATTTATTCGCCCCCAAATTTATATATTTTTCTTTCCAAACCAACCCGCCCAACCACCAAAAAACAAACCCTCGTCCTCCTCCCCCTCCCCAACCACCCCCAAAACCCCCCGCGGCGGGGGCCGGCGGCGGCCACCACCAAGGCGCCTCTTCCACAACCACAAACACCCCCTCAGCGGGCCGGGGCCCAAGGGCAAACAAGCGTCACATTATCACATCATGAGAGCGAAAATTTCACCCCCGAAGCACTGTCAGATCACCAAACGCAACACACACGCATGGCTAAAGTTTGAAGCAGAAGGCAGCAAGATAACTGGAGACAACAAGTACTCCAAAGTTGGCTGTTCTAGTATAGTTAGTTTAAACTAGACAAAAACCTACGGCAAGTGACGTCATATACCAGAAGCGCTTTTTTATTCCAGAATACTGCTGAATTATATTCTAGTTTTGGACTATACCAATAAATCTACTAAATATGGTGCTTTCATTTTAGCACAATTATGGCGCTTTTCTCACGATTAGTTTCCCCGTTGGTTGTAAAGCATGTCAGTCATTCATTGAAGCTTGAATATTCCATCTTATTCTGCTAGCATGCCGGTGGCTTTGAACCGAAAGGCACCACCCCCAGAATTAATTTATCCATGGCGTGGTTGATATTGAGAACACACACCTCAGACAATTTTTGCGAATTAAGGCCTTATACCCACAATGTCAACTTGGTCAGCATGTCATTGATGCAATCTGGTGATTATTGTTAGCATGTGCGTTTGTCCCCTGTCAATTATCATATTGTGCTACATGTAATCATGCCATACTGTGCCATTCACCAACTTGTGGATAATTTAGTAATTGCTTGCCCATTGTATCATGGCTGGGCAGTAGTGGTAGTAGGGTAAGAGGGAGTTTCCAAACAGTTAATGCATGGAACAAATTGCTCTACTACTGCTTTTGTGTGGCCAAACCAGTAATTATACTGTTTACTGAATTTAACAAAAATGAAGATGGTATCCATATTCAGATGGTTCCCTCTATCAAAGTCATCTAACCACTCATCTACTTTAAAACATATAATTGTTTTGTAGTGTTGTGCCATATTCTGAACATGAAAGTGGTGGTGCAGGATTACTTCACTGTAGCTGTTGTGGTACCAATTATTAGTAGCCACTAAAAAAACTGGTGTAATTGCAAAAAATATGAGACCTTAAAATAAATTTTCAGGGAAATATGTACTTTTTAGTTGATATTTGAATTCTTGATATGCCTTTCCAATGCAAAGTTGATTGATGTGGTTAAAATGTGACCACTCTCACCTGTACTGTGTGAGATGTGATTTAAGGGTTCATTATTGCAGTTTTTGGTGTTTACAAGTGACGTTTTGCATATTTTTACCTAGGCAAAGCTAAAATGAGGTTGTGATAAGTTAGCCATTTCTTTAGCTTCCTCAATTTTCAGATCGAGTTGCACATGAATGTGATTTTTTTTAATTGGAAGCTAATTTGTGTTCTCTTCTGAAGATAGGCAAGGCTGGAGCTGTGTGAGGTTTTTACAATTACACCTGCAGAAGATTTGCATTTTAGTTGAGGTGGCATTTCATTTTTTTTAAATTGTAAATGCATGTTTCTGAATGTCATTAAGATGATATGACCATTGTATTCCAGCGCAAGTGCATGCTTTTCAGTTCGTAAGTGAAGTAATGCGAAATGTGCTGCTTTGAGTGGGGTAATTGGTAATGAAGGATAATGTTAAATGTACAAACAGTGCATCCAAACCAATGTCATCCATTGAATATATTTGACATCACATATGCAACAATGCTGGTTGAGTTATCACCACAATCCTTCCACAGTCCAAACCTAACCTACCTCTTTTTCAGGAAAAACACTGTTGTTTCTATTCTATCCTCCAAATTCCAAAAACCTTGGTATTTATATATGAGGCCCCAATGAAGACAATTTTTTAGACAGATGTATGGACTGAACTTCTTCAAGCTGACTAGCAACTTCTTCCCAGTATCCTAAAAATAATGTTCCATAAACTGTGTTGAATGAAGAACAAGGCTACTTGGGAGTAGTGAAAGATCAGAAGAAGACAGGATAGGCAGTCAGGCACGGAAAGCCAAAACCAGGTTTAATTATAACACAAAAAATGAATAGATATATTTGCATGTGGATATTTCTAATATTTTTATCATGATATTCCAGCAGAATAATCGCCAGCCCTTTCTACATGGAGTAATGATAACAGATTCAGCCTAGGATACAAAATGTATGCTTCCATTAACTGAGTTTCCATCTCACGAGGTTAATTAATATGCGGTGCGATGCAAGTGTGTAATTAAGGTACAATGGATCTAGCATGTCCTTCGTGAATCACGTTCAACATCCAGTATACAATATCAGTAGGTTTTAGATGACCGAACATGAGTATGTTTTAGGAGGTCCAACATCAGTTGTTTAGGTTAAATTCAGTTAGGATTTTTTTTGTAATTTGACATCAGTGTTCTTTGTTAGCCACCAAAAACCCAATTTCCCCACACTTTCCATATTTTCCATATTGTTCCATATTCTCCCCACACTTTCCATAACCTCTGATGTCTTATGGCGTGGGGGATAGCATGTACTGTCATTGTCAACATTAGTGTTTTTCCTAGTGTTTGAAAAATCTTAGTTGAAGGATATCAATATTATTTTTAGTGAAACCAATTTTTTTCTTCTAGATATCAGCACATGAACTTGAACTGCTGATTTGCTGAGATTTCATTTCCCATACAAGTGAATATCAGCTTCCTTCAAATCACATCACATAATGATGTGAATTGAAGAAATTTTAAATGCTAAGCGTGGCGGTGGGGGGTGGGATGATGTGTGGTCTGGTCCATGGCCAGAAAGAAACCAGCGGATCGATCGCTGGGCACCCATTTGCGTATCCCGAAGATGAACCACGAGAAGCGTTCTGGACTCTCCTCCTAAGCCTTAGCGACCTGACGGTTCCCACCGAGGAATTCTTCCACACATTCAGAGAGATGGATGCAGCGTTTTGTGTTCACCATGCCCAAGAACCCAACAATCTCAGCAGACATCCAGAGGTCATTGAAAGCTACCGCCAGGTGTTGGAATCCAGATTCAATTCCACAGATAAAATATAATTAAGTGCTTTGCGAGGATCCGGACATTTATTCATCTCGGGCTGGTGAACAAGGTAGAACGTCGCTAAGCTCGCAAAGCGGCAGCAGCGGAAAGCCGAGCAGTTTGCTCAGTGACTGCGAAGTAGAAGACTGGGCCGCACTTGGGCGATACTTCACATTCAGATCAGTGTTTGAATCTTTCATTGTTTGGACGTATAGGTGCATCACCTGCCGTTGATCATATAGCAACATATCAGGACTTTCTACACAAATATTACACGAGACTAAACGTACGTGATGCAGTCGCACCGAGTGTATGTCAAGCTCAACAGCTGATATGTGCCTGTGTTTGTGAAGTCGGTAGAGCGCAGCCTGTAGGTTTACGCGTACCCATCGTCCCACTACGGTGCTCGTGAGTAGTCTGTGTATGTATGCATGTCCAGTTCTTCTCAGCCACAGATGTAACGATGAGGATGTTCCATCTATTCTTGCCAGTTCGTCCGATTTTATAAGGTGCCAGATATGTACGTACTGGTGTTCTGGTACTGGCGCCAGATATGTACAGATATGTACGTACATATGCCAGATATGTACGTTGGGTGTTGTGATGTATTGCCGCAATGCAATCTCATTAAGTACCGTGGCTTATCTGCACCTGCTACCGATAACCTCTTATGTCACGTGTTTGGTGCAGCCGCGGTAGCCTAGTCCGTAGGGTGTTGGGCTTTTGACCGCAAGAATATGGGTTCGAGTCCCGCAACCAGCGGAATTACCGAGTCCACCCGCGACCAATCGGATTGAGAAGTTGGCGAAGCTATATAGCCTTGCAGTTAATTGCGTCGTAAAGGAACCCAAGGTTCTTTTTCTGCTTCATGTGTTTGCTTCTCCCAATATATGTCTTGGTTGTGCTTCCTCAATGTATCGTTTTAATACGCACTCTGTTGGGCGCCGGAATATATATATATATATATATTCATGTGCGCGAAATGGCGACGTGTGTTTGGGGTGTTCGAGGCGTGTGTGATTGATTGCGAGTTGAGTTGAGACCATTTGAAGTTCGCTGATGCATCCCACTTTCAATTTGAAGCAGTAGAATGTGGTAATTTCAGACACAAATATTTGAATTCAGTGCAAAAATGACAGGGCTATAAAAGTAGTTAGCATCAAATAAAAGTACATAAAAGTAAGTTGGCATAAAAGTACATGGCATCAAAAGGCGGATGATTTTATTATTTATTTGACCATTGGCTATTTATTCGATAATGTGTAACATCTGGTATACAACACAATTTGTGATGTGATAACTTGGAACACAAGTTCTCGAATTGAGTGGGAAAAGTGACAGGGGGGAGTTATTAAACCTTCCTGGAAGTTATTCAAGATGATATAGAAATGTAGCACGATCGATTTTCGGTTTCATTAAGAACATTGGAAATTGTGAACACATCACTGTATCTTCGTGGGGAAGTCAGAAAGTTTGCCAGAAGGAACAGCGAGGGCACATCCAGGCGCAGCCTGCAGAGAGCTCAGGTCGCGACCGACTGCCCCTCTCCCGCCTCGCGCCGCGGGTTACATAGCACGCCCTCGTCAGCTCTGACCCCGAACTCGACATCCACGCGTATAGTCTTAAGCGTGAATCACGCCATGCCAGTGACTCACGCCGTGTCGATGCGTCATCACATCACACCCTCACCTGGTTCTCAAGAACCACACACATACACCATATGTGCATACATTCACCCGATCCACGCACTAGGCACACTTTGTCCGTAAACCTCGTCTGGTCGCCGGCGCACGCGTTGGCTCCGCCGCAGAAGCGTCGCCCCGATCTCCCGTCCCGCCGCGTCAGAGCTGTCAACGCTCGCTTCCACCGTCACGTCCGGCGGCGGCGCGTCATCCGCCACGTCCGACCTGTCACCCCCCGGGCCACCACTGTCCGCAGGCGGTGGGCTCACGGTTGGACCCTCAGGCGGCCGGTCGACGGACATGTAGACGGGATCGTCTTCCTCGCTGCCGTCGCTGTCATCAGCGCTAGCGACCGACGCCGCGCGCCCGACGGCGCGCCGCCGTGCCGCGGCCGCACATTGCGTACGTGCCAGGGTGTTCCGTCCACATCGATGACCTGAGGCGACACGACGCGGGTCACGATACCCCGATCAGACGGTACGGTGCAACGCGTCCCCCGGCGTCGCGTCCAAACGAGATCACCAATCTGAAACTCGGACACATCCCGCGTCTCGTCCGGCGCCGACGGCGGTCGCTGAGCGCCGGAGGGCGCACGGGGCTGCGGAGGTCGCACGCAGTCACGTACAGCGTACCGGTAAATACCGGCAACCGGCGACGTCGCGGCAGAGTCGCCGGACCGCGGAGTGACGTTGTACAAATGTACAGCCTCCGCGATGGCACACCTGCGGCGCGCGGCGATCACCTTGATGGTACGGTGACTACGCTCCACAATCCCGTTCCCGCCGGGCTCATGGACGGCCCGGAAGCGGAGAACCACACCCCACTCTGACACAAACGTCGCCATCCGACGTCCGCGGAAGATAGTATCGTTGTCGGCCAGAATTTCTTCTGGCGCGCCGCGCTCGCGGAAAATCGCCTCCAGGTGTCTGATGACCTCGGTCGCGTCCGGGCGACCCAGATGTCGCCGTAGGCTGTAGCGAGACGGCCCGCAGTCTATCAGAGTCAGATATGATCCACCCTGATAGTGAGTCACATCCATTGCGAGCCGCTTCCACAGATCCGGAACACCCAGCGAGCCGTGCTGCCATCGCGCCGGCGCGGGGTCGATGGATCGGCATACGTCACACCGATTCACGGCCGTCCGGACGTCGGCTCGTGACACGTCACGGGACACGTCACGTCTCACGAAGTACAGTGTCCGACGGATACCCGGATGGCCCGCCCTCTCGTGTACGGTCTGGATACGTGCCTGTATGTTAGTGTCCGCGTAGTCATCGCCGGCGTCCTGCACTGCGGCGGCCGCCGCGGCCGCGCCGGCGTGCCCGTCCTCACCGCGAGCGGCACTTCCAGCCGACGTCGCCGCCTCGGCCGGCGGCTCGTGCTCGCGTAGCCAGTCTTTCGGAACGCGGGTCAGCACGTCCGCCTTGTTCTCCTCCGACCGGATGAGCGTGACAGACAGCTCCAGCTGTAGCTCTTCCGCTAGCTGGCGGATGATGTCGACACGTCGCCGGATCAACATCTCACCGTGTGCCTTTGTGCGGAGGCGCGCGCGGCCAGTCAGTGCATCGCTGATCCACCGATGGACGACGGCGGAGTCCGTACGGAGGTCGATGTCGCGAATTCCCCATGCGACGGCGAGGTTGACGCCGCGCACTGCCGCATCGAGCTCCGTCGCGCCTCGTCGTCTCACCTCCTGTCGTCGTGGGCGCCGCCGCACCTCCGGCCGAGACGGTCGCCACCTCGCCTCTTGTGGTTGCTTCTGACATTTCAGGCATCTTGGCCGAAATAGCTTGTATCTTCGTGGTGAAGTCAGAAAGTTTGCCAGAAGGAACAGCGAGGGCACATCCAGGCGCAGCCTGCAGAGAGCTCAGGTCGCGACCGACTGCCCCTCTCCCGCCTCGCGCCGCGGGTTACATAGCCACCATGAGTCAGAGGTACAAGCACGCTCTCGTCACCTCTGACCCCGAACTCCACATCCTCGCGTATAGTCTTACGCGTGAATCACGCCATGCACGTGACTCACGCCGTGTCGATGCGTCATCACATCACACATCACATCACAATCACACAGAAGATGTATGACGCGCTTTTATCACAAGATGTTGGGTGACCAATTGCTTTCATGTCACTTTAACGGCAGGGTTGTGACAGGGTGAAATGATTTCATAATAAAATGAACTACACATCATAAGAGAGCTTGTTTCATGTTGTTCACATTTGACCATTGTAAATCACCTGCACCTTCTCTAAAAACTAGAATTGATTAGACCCAGCCCACTCTGGTGGTGTTCTTTCAGAAACCCACCACCAGAGGCGCCACCGGCATTATGTCCGCTCATGGACATAATGCTCGTAACGAAATAATAGAGCTACTCATAAGAGTGGTTAAGAAATGTGGTCATAGCCCCTCTTAGTCTCTTAACCTCTTGGTTAAGAGGGGATGCATGACCACCATGCTCCCCTAAATCCCATTTAAGCTAATGTGTTTTCTTGCATGTATGGGTAGGATAGGTTAGGAAAGATTATATATCTTTTCTATGTTTTGAACATTACTTTTTGTGATGCATAACATCCATATCTCTTGTCAGTGCACTCTACATAGTGCATTCCAGTAGACACTGTCAAGACAAATTGTTGCAATCGGTTCAGGAGGTTCCTTTCTGTACCGCTGGTGCAGAAATATCATTGGCTTCAGTTGCCGCCAGGTGTCAAGGTGGGAGGACGTTCGCCGCCGGAGCTCCAGGTTTCCAGATAAGTCGTTGCAGAACAGGGCAGTACTCTAGTCTAAGCTGTGGATAGGTGTTTAGCAATTACTTCTGTGATTATATTTCATTAGTTTTATCTTATAAGCATTTTCGTACCACGCCAACTATACTATATTAACCTAGCGACGCCGCCGTGTGCGCCATCTTTGTGTGCGCCAAGTCGAGGCCTCGTGGCTTTCGGCGTTTTCTCGACGCTTCGATTTCTGTAGTAGGAGATATTACAAGTGTGTAGATTTCATAAGTACATTAGACAACATTCATACTATCCTAACATACTTTATTTACTTGTTGGTGTGCATAGTGTGTTTGGTGTTGAAGTTTAAGATAGTTTAATTAGTAGTAAGTTGGGGGTATTCATAAGTGCTGTGTGACTGTTCATTTTTCTGTCTAGCCATAAGTGATATCAAAAGGGATATTCATATAGTTGTCTACTTGTGTGGAAGACAATTAGATTAGACATCTTGTTTATTTATTTAATTTAAACAAAACAAAAACAACAAACAAAAAACAATTGTTTAATAGTTTCTGCTTTTCTTGAGGTACTCAGATAATTAACTGACAGTATAGGAGGTAGCGATTTATAGTGAATGATAGTTAGCTTTTTTGTCGGTTGTTTGGCGAGTTAATTTGAATATAAATCTAGGCATAAGCTGCAGCGTTTAGGATGGTTTCGACCAGGACGCAGGCACTAGAGGAAGAAATTAGGACTCTTAAGGCAGAGGTTTCCAAGCTCAAGGCTGCCCTTGTTGCACAGGGTAGGCAAGATAAAGCAACAAGGGGTCACTCCGTAGCAGGGACATCATATGCCCAGGTGGTCGCTGGCCACCAGGTAGCTGAGGCTTCCCCTACTGTGGAGGTGGCTGGGATCTCTCAAGAGGGGAGTGTTAATAGTGAACAGAGGAGGGGTAGTTCTGGTAGGTCATAGGAGGGGAAGTGGCATGAGGTCAGGGGGTGGAGGATTTGGAGACGCGAACCTAAGGAAAAGGTCAGTGAGTGGCAGGTGGCAGGTGGTAGGAGCGGGAGGAAGTCTAATCGAACGGCCTAGCGGGCAGGCATATTACCATCAAATATGTTCCAGGCATTGGATGACTGCCCCCAGGATAGTAGTAGTAAGGAGTCAGTGCTGGTCCTAGGAGACTCTCGTGAGCGACATTTAGAGCGGGTATTTTGTAAAGGCAGGAGGGACAGGAGGTGCATCACCAGGCCTGGTGCCAAGGTGAAGGACCTGGTACCTGTGGTGGCACAGGTCACCAGTGATCACCAGTTTAACCCAGTTATAGTGCATGTAGGGGTAAATAACATAGGTCATGCTAGGAGTGAGGAGCTTCTGCGGGGAGTACCGGGCTCTTCTGGCCACCCTGAAGGGTACCAATAGAGTCATTGTAACGGCAATTTTGCCTAGGGCTAGAGCCTCCCCTGAGTGGAGCTCTAGGGCACTGGCAGCTAACGCCAGGGTAGGAAAGCTCTGCCATGAGCTAGGTTTTACATTTGTAGACGAGTGGAGCAGGTTTTATGCATCGTGGGACCTCTATCAGAGGGATGGCTTGCACTTTTCTGAGAAGGGGGTCCATGTGTTAGGCAAAGTATACGAGCATGTCCTTCAGGGAAACTAGGAAATGGGGTGCGGAGGGATGAAATTGCATTGCCAACTCACGAATATTCCAATAGTGTCAGCCAAGGCAATATAACCTCAAAGTCTGCAAATAGGGACAGCAGCAACTCAAGGGGACAGAGTTATAGTTCATATAGTGATAAAAGAACTCCTCAATATGAAAAAGCCAAAGGTGGTTATGGAGCATTTGTTAAGTGTATGATGTTTAATGCTCAGAGTATCCGTTCCAAATTTGATGAGTTCAAGTGTTATGTTGCTGAGGAGGAACCATATTTTATTTGCATTACGGAGGCATGGGTCAGTGAAGGGTATTTTGGAGATAACTTTCATATAGTGATAAAAGTTCATATAGTGATGAACATATAGTTCATATAGTGATAAAAGAACTCCTGAATATGAAAAAGCCAAAGGTGGTTATGGAGCATTTGTTAAGTGTATGATGTTTAATGCTCAGAGTATCCGTTCCAAATTTGATGAGTTCAAGTGTTATGTTGCTGAGGAGGAACCAGATTTTGTTTGCATTACGGAGGCATGGGTCAGTGAAGGGTATTTTGGAGATAACTTACAGGATTATGAGATCCAGGGATACAATATGTTTTCGTGCAATAGGAGTCCAGCAATGAAAGGGGGTGGTATAATGCTCTATATGAATAGCTTATTCAGTTCTCAAAAAGTAGCAGGTGGGGATAAAAATGTGTCTGTGGAGTCCATTTGGCTTGATGTCACTGTGGGAAAAGGCAACAGCAATACTCTTAGGATAGGAGCTTTCTACCGATCAGGAACCCTGCCACATTCTCAGCAACTGGAGCTTGACAAGGTGATTTGTGAGGAAATCAGTCGAAACTTTAAGAAGAAGTGCCTTATTCTCGGTGACTTTAATATAAAAGGTTATGAAAATGCTCGTGTTGGCTCCACATCATGCAAAATGTCTACGAAATGCCTTGAAGAGGACCTGTTCTTACACCGGTTTGTATCGGAACACACCAGGCATGGTTCATTCTTGGACCTTTAATTCTCGGATTTAAGTGACTTGGTTCAAGACTTGACTGTAGGCGAAACTCTGGGAAAAAGTGACCATAACATAGTTAGATTCAAGGCACATGCAAGGGAAATTATCAAGGATAATTTGGTAAAGGTTCCAAATTTCAACAGAGCAGACTTTGACGGCATGAGAGCGGCTTTAAGTGCCATCAGATGGGAAGAAGAATTATCCAATTTAAATGCCTGTGAAATGTGGGAAAGGTTCAAATCTTACTTGAAGGAAACTCAGATTAGACATGTCCCCCAAAAGCAAAGACGCAAAAGAAGGGTAGGAAAGCCAGCATGGCTTACACCAGACGTGATAAAAGCAATTAAGGCTAAGAAAACTGCATTTAGAGTTTTTAAAGAAGCCTCAAATGTCGTTAATCTAAAGGCGTATCGAAAAGCTAGAGACACTGTGAAGCAAAAAACCAGAGCAGCAAAGCGAGCAAAAGAACTGGATTTAGCTAGAAACTGTAATGGGGACAGTAAAAAGTTCTTTAGTTTCTAGAAGCTGAGTAAAGTTTCTAGCACAATTGGTCCACTGGAAGTAAACGGGACTACATTGGGTGAGGATAGTGAGATGGTTGAGGAGTTGAGCAAGCAGTTCAAATCAGTGTTTACATTGGAAGATACGACCAATCTGCCGACCGTACACGATAGTTCAGTGACATGGGATCTGACAAATGATGTTGCTTCATTGATAGTGATGTTGTTTACAATCATATCAGGAAAATAAAGCCAAAGAAGGCAGCAGGACCTGATGAAATTTATGCTAGGGTGTTGCGGGAAACTGAAAAGGAACTGGCATTTCCACTTAGTATAATATTTTGTAGATCAGTTTCACATAATGAAATTCCAACCGATTGGAAAAGGGTGAATGTAGTTCCTATTTTCAAGAAAGGAGAAAGAGGGAAAGTTGAAAACTATAGGCCAATAAGTCTCACATCCCTAGTCTGTAAGGTACTCGAATCAATTATCAAGGATAGAATAGTTAGTTATCTGGAAGGTAGCAGATTGATTCAAGATACTCAACATGGGTTTAGAAAAGGACGATCGTGTCTCACAAACCTCTTGGACTTTTTGAACTTCGCCACAGAACAATTTGATCAGGGAAATCAGGTTGATGTAGCATATCTTGACTTTAGTAAGGCCTTTGACAAGGTACCCCATAAACGGTTAATGATACAGCTTCAGTCCCATGGTATTGCAGGTAGCATCTTAAAATGGATAGAGTTGTGGCTTTCAGATAGACAGCAAAGAGTGATGCTAAATGGTACAAAGTCATCATGGCAAAATATTCTTAGTGGAGTCCCCCAGGGGTCAGTACTAGGGCCATTACTGTTCATTATATTTGTAAATAACATTGAAAGTGGCCTAAGCAGTAAAGTTTTGAAATTTGCGGATGATTTGAAGGTCTTTAGGGCAATAACAGGTCAGGATGAGCATATCTCGCTGCAAAAAGACTTAGACGAACTTGTGAAGTGGTCCGAAGAATGGCAAATAAAATTTAATTTTGATAAGTGCAAAATCATGCATGTAGGTAAGCAGCATATGAAGGCTCCATACTTGATGGATGGCCAAGTGCTATCAGTGACTCAACAGGAGAAGGATTTAGGTGTTATTCTAAACACAAAACTGGGGCATCAGAACAGACCAAGAAAGCCAGGAAGAAGGCACTGAGAATGCTCGGGGCAATAAATAGGAATGTATCATACAGATGTGAGGAAGTGATCAGGAAGCTTTACTGTGCATACGTCAGGCCACATTTGGAATACTGCATCCAAGCTTGGTCTCCTAGCTATGAAAAAGATCGTTGGCTTTTAGAGAGAGTACAAAAGAGGGCTACAAAAATGGTTAATGGCATAAGCAACCTGGCATATGAGGAAAGATTGAAGAAATTGAATATGTTTTCACTTAGATATAGAAGGCTGAGAGGAGATCTCATCGAGGTCTTTAAAGTTGTCAAAGGTCTGGATAGGGGATACCTTGGGGAAATCTTTGAATTTAACAGAAATGATGCAATTAGAGGTCATAAATTCAAAATTAAAGTTAACCACAGCAGAACATGGTTAAGGCAAACTTTCTTCACCAACAGGGTAGGGAACACTGGAACCAGCTGCCAGAAAACATCGTCAGTAGCAGCACATTGAACATCTTGAAAAACAGCATAGACAATCATTATAAGAATAGAGGGCTTGCTTTTCAGTATTACAGGGAGGGCTGATTGACAGATTTGGTGGGCAACTGGTTCAGTGTACAGAGTGCAACCAAGAAGGGCCCTTGTGGCTCATAGTTGCACTCATCTTTTATGTCTTTATGTCTTTATGTCTTTATGTCTTTTATAACCTGACACAGTTTCGACATTCTAGCGTCTGTGTGTCTGTCAAAAACCTTCCCACAAATTTCCACCATAGGCTATTTCCGGTGGAAAGTTGTCGCTGCCGAAGATTTTTGTACGTCAAGGAACTCCTTTGCATGAAAAAACTTCATGCGTGTATTGGGGGGGATGGGATGGATGGGAAGCAAATTGCAATTCATTTTTGGTGATTCATCTTATTTCGAGGAATTCGACGGGTAGAATCGTAAATAAATTAAAATAAAATATAATTAAAAATAAAATTAAAAATAAATTAAAAATTCCTTTTTTTGAGAAATCGTCAATAATATTTTTCCGAAGCTCGAATCAAACCAGCAGTTTGTTTGTTCCTAGTCTCCGGGGACGAGTTTCAACCACGGAGGAATGGCCCGCAGTGGTAAATTTCCACCGTCGTACCAACGTACCACCGTCGTGTTGGTACTTTTTTCACCTCTGGCAACTGGCACGTCCAGAGCTGAACACCGCATCCTTACGTTAGTAATCCCACGGTGAGTAATTATATAGTCAGGGCGCTGTCAGAGGTATGTTCTCGCATCTGGGCATAACCAGTTGCATAGTGCGACCATGAAGCTGTATGTGCGTTGTTAGCGACATGCATGGTGCGAGTCATCGTATATATCTTGCTTCTGTGAAATATTTCCATATTTTGCTTGATTATGTGTATTGGGCTTGTAACGGTGATGTTCGCGAGCTACGCCAACCATCGTGTATTGCACGCGCCCTGGAGGGCCTCTGAAAATTACGCGCACTGGAGTGGGGCGAGTTCCTCCCCCTAAGATCTCGGCTTCTATTAAGGCTACAGCAACGAAATTCGTTGGGTGGATGGGCGCGATAGTGAACTCTATTGTATGCAAATTTCATGACCTTAGGTCAATATCTTCAAGGTCAAATGAGGTAAAAATGGACAAAAAATCCAGGTTTTCGTGGCGTGGCATGTCATTGTTATGGATTGCTGTAATTGTATTTAAGTTCTCCAAAATTAGCATTAATGATGTTTTGGTCATCACTAATGATGCAATACCAGATCAGCTACTTGACCTCAGGTCACCTATATAAAAGCACTGTATCAGGTCATTACCTGCTTCAGTTGGCGGAACCGGACTGCCCGCCCGACTGCTCTGTTGGGCGGCTCGGCACAGTCGGCTTCGCAAAGAAAGGAGTGAAATACATTAATAAAGTATATAAGTAGTAAGTATATAATAAAGTAAGTAATAAAGTAAGTAAAGTAACAAACAGTGTATTTTCTGACATGCAAAGTGGCATCAATCGCATGACAGTCATTCGCATTTATGACAACATTCCAGTTGACCAAGTTTGGTTACATTAGCCTGTCATGAACTTGACCTGACTTGGCGACTAGCATTAGCCTATTTGTTTCCATTAGCCTCGGCGACCTAGCATGACATTTGAATTACATAGCATAACAATATGCACCAAACAAGTCGCTAGTGTTGTCTTGAACCTTACCCTTTTGCCAATATACGGGATGCGTATGAGCGCCGATTTTTGTGGTTTGGCGCTCCGCTTTTTTGTTTACTTCAACGGCCCGTAATTTGACAAAGTTTCGGTAGATTTTCATTTTTCTTGCTTTACACAATCCGCCTGTCATTTCGAAGAAGGTTTGAAAAAAATGGCGTATATCGGCCGGCACAATATGGAGTTATCTAAGAAAATTCGGAGGGGTGGGCGGATTTCACACTCCAGGGCGTGCCTGTCATGAACTTGACCTGACTTGACCTCGGTGACCTGACATGGCATTGCAACAATGTATCATTATAATGTGTATCAAAAAGTCGCTGGTGTTGCCAAGAACACTTCATTTTTGCCAATATACTGGAAGCGCATCGGCGCCGATATTTGTGGTCTGGCGCTGTGAATTTGTTTCGACTTTAATGACACCCCTAACTCGAAAAGTTTCCGGTCGATTTTCGTTTTTCTTACTTTAAACAACGCGCCGATGACGAGGCAAGGGCTTCGCTAAGGAGGTGGGACTGCAATATATGTAAGCACGGCACTCGAAGTCAAAATACTGAACCACACTGAACTTGATGATATAGAATGGATGAAAATTAGTAATGAAAATATAATTTAAAAAATGAAAATTTGGATGTGGTCTGGTGAAAATTAAAGATGCATCGATCATAATATGCTGAACATATCTCGCACCGAACCTGTCATCAGGCAAGTATAAGTCATTTATTGACAAATTTAATGAAAACATGTCCTGAGCCCTAACGTTGAACCCGTCAATAATCCTCGTCATGGGCGATTTTAATTCTGGTAATATTTTCTTGAACCAGTCGTACGCCAATGGAAGAGTTACCCCATTTGACTTAGACCTTCTGGAAACAATTAACACGCTGCAACTCTTCCAACTTTAAACGAACCGACAAGAGTCGCGAACGAAGTACATAATCTGAGGGACTTAATCATTACTTCAAACAAAGAAATAGTTTTTGAAAGTGTTATCTTGTCTCCTTATCATCCTTATCTCCTTTCACGAATATTGACCATTCCCCTGTATATGTAACCTTAAATGCCACCAAGTCGACTAAGCATACATACAGCAAGAAATATGGGACTTTGACAAGCTAGACAGCGATAAAATTATCATATTTCTTCAAAATATAGACTGTGAAGATATTTTAGGCCAAGACGTTGATGAAGCAACACAAATATTTTCTGATGTTATTATTAAAGCTGCAAAAGCAGCTGATCTGCGGCACACTTTTTAATTGTGGCGTCTGATCACAGTGCCCTGTAGCTCTGTCCTGATGTCAACTGACTGCATGATGCAGTTGGTATAAAATTTGCGTTGTACTGCCTGAATTAAGGCCTCAACATGATGAACATCAGGCCCGTTCCAGCGTATCATAAGCTCGTACTCAGCGTTTCGGTGGCCCAGCTGCCGATGAGCGCCAAATATGTCTCCCACCACACTCCCCATGCTCTCAACGACAGATTCGGGCGGGCTTACCAGCTATAGCCTAATGACCAGGTGAGCGTACTGCTTCACCGCGTGGCTCTGGGCCGACTCCATTTGCAGGGCTCGCAGAAACTGTTGGTTGCTCATGCCGGATGGCTGGCTGGACAGACACATGTTGACTGCCTTGACACCCTCCTTCTCCACGGCTGCAGTCGGCGGTATCAAACGCGGACTAACCACCTTTGCGATGCTGTCGTGGACGATCTCAAGGCATTCCACATGTCTCACCTGCTGAAGAGCCTTCAAATCACTGACGACCATTATGTCAGTCACAGAATACTGCAGCTTGCCGTTCATGGCACCTTTGCTGTTGCCCCTGGCGTCCAGTCCGCGGCCGCGCTCTGTCGCCTTGTCATGAAGAGTGGTGGTGAATCGGAGCACCGCTGGAAGCTGGAAAGCGAAGTCGTCCAGGTCAGAGCAGATAGAGGAGTTACTGCGCAACCAATAGGTGATCCCGTGCTGATCATGAACCCTTCGGATCGTGTTTCCCCTGTTTCCGACATTCCGACCTAAACACAAATTAACTCAATCTCACACGAAGACGCGCCATTAAAAATCGGGCAAAACAATATAGCCACAATAAGTAAGATGATAATGTACAAAGGTTAAAAGATAGAATATCCACAAGCAGCGGCGTTAATTGATAGGTACATATTATTTAGGAAACAAAGCCTTGAAGCAAAATAAAAGAAATCCGACCCAACGAGAGATAACGGATAAACGAAGCACAATAGCCATTCCAACGTGCAACGTGCAACACACGTAACAGCTGCAGCAGAATAAAATCATAAAAGGAACGACTGGAGATGATGCAACGGGAGGGGATGCGGAATTGTACAGTTACTGAAACATATGCTGCTTCCTCTTTCCATCACCTGCATTCGCAAAACAATATATGTATATATATATATATATATATATATATGTGTGTGTGTGTGTGTGTGTGTGTGTGTGTGTGTGTGTGTGTGTGTGTGTGTGTGTGTGTGTGTGTGTGTGTGTGTGTGTGTGTGTGTGTGTGTGTGTGTGTGTGTGTGTGTGTGTGTGTGTGTGTGTGTGTGTGTGTGTGTGTGTGTGTGTGTGTGTGTGTGTGTGTGTGTGTGTGTGTGTGTGTGTGTGTGTGTGTGTGTGTGTGTGTGTGTGTGTGTGTGTGTGTGTGTGTGTGCATAGCTATGTATATTATATGCAGGTGTATCTACACAGACTTTATATGGGGAAGCGAAGCAAGAACAAAATATAATAATAAGCTGACCTGGTCGTAGGCGGTGGCAGGAAGTAATGACAGCGTGGTCAGCGCACCGCCATTAGCTCTGTGTCCTCGTTCTCCAAAGTGTCCTGCATCTCAGTGAGCTTGCACACCATATTGTCAAACATGCGCCGTCGTTCCCAAGGCAGGAGCTGAAGATTTTGAAGCGACTTGCTACCCTCGGCGAGCACGTCATACAGGTCACAGAGGGCTGCCAGCTGAGCGGTGAACTTCAGATCTGAAAAATCAGTGAGGAATGTCGGTAGGGGATGAGTAGTGGGGACAGTTATGGACTGAAGCTAACAAGACATGGCCAGGGTGCAAGTTGGGGAATTACATGCTTCCATAGCAAAGCTGTACTTCGCAATAAAAAGGAAAATAATATACATTGCTGTATTTAACTTTAGTTATACTCCTGTGCCATTATAACTGTAAAGAAAAGTAATGCTAAGCTAATGTAAGCTAATGTAGTAATGCTAAACCACAGCCTATACCTGCGCAATATATCCATTAGCACGTGTTCTGGTGGTGGTCAATGCGACACCACAACCGAGCAAAGCTTTTTCGTGAATAACTCTTGAACGTTACGGCGCCGACTCACCACGTTTGGCTATACTCCTCGCAATTGGTCGGCAGATATTTTGGTATACAATTGATAGAAATGGCGTTGAGGGTCATTGGGCGAGATTGGATCAGTCAGGCCGTGATTTCCAAAAAGAAATAATTTTATTAAAGATTTCAGTCAAGTGCTAGGAATGTATTCAAACCAGATGATTTGTGGAAGCGGAAGCATTGCTGAAGACCATACTCAACTTCGCTGAAAACTCGTTGACATTATGGTTTTGCTTGCCTCAGGACAATCTTAGGTTACTTGTCCCAAGCGCAGTTTTTCCGCAATAACTTCCCCCATCCACCCAAGCATGCTGCGATTTTCCGTATTTAACCGGGCGCGTGTTTAAAGGACAAACAGAAATTGCAGAATAACAATATGTTAATCACCAGTCATTTGCCACATGATAATTTAGCAAAAAAAAATAGTGTCTGGATATTGTGAATATCCATGTGTCTACACTCGTGCAACACCTCCCAGGAATATTCATATTCTGAACTAACCTCGCAGCAGTCGGAGATCTCGCTGTTCACTGTCATCCGCCTCTCCTGTTCTGATCCGCTGCTGCAGGACATCCACTATCGTATCCGCATTGCGGAGGAACATTTGCAAAGTGTTTGAGGCATATGGCGCAAACCGCGTGCCAGACCAGAGCTTGGGCCGCAGTACCGTCTCGCCATGTTCTTCTCCGGCGCTCAGCAGGGCTTCCAAGCCATTACCGATGGTGTAGCGCTTGGTGATTCTGGTCATGGACGAGATGGCCTGGCCCACCCATTCGCACCTGTCGGAACGCCGCGCGTCTTCGTCCGTCAAGTTTAGCAAATGAGCGCCGTCCCAGAGCACTACCACAGACGGAGCTGTCCGGAAGCGGGGATCGGTGACACTCATTTTATGGAGCAACTTTTCTGGCACTTTGTTGTGATGGTACATTGTTGTGATGGCCATCCATGCACACTGCTGCCAGCTTGTCAGGGTGGGCTACACCCACGTTCGCCGGGGATCGACACAGTTCTTCTGCTAGTCCATTGCCACTGTGATCTTGAACCACTGGTGCAGCGATAACAAACGATTGTATCATGCTGTCCGCCGGCGCTTCGGTGACCACAGCCACCACGACGGTGATGACGATAGTCCGCTTCGCCACAGTAACCTTGTCTGCGCACATCGAGATGCAGAGCCGGCGTGCGATAAACTTCTGTAGCATGCTGCTCATGGTAGAGGAGAACTGCAAGCGCATGGTCGGTACAAACATGCTGGAGTGGTTGAGGCTGCCCACTTGCGTGCCATTTTGGTGCTGCAGAACGACCAAGTCCTCAAACGATGCCCGCGACAGAGAGCGCTTCAGCACGTAATACCCTGTCCGAAGAACGTGGCGCGCAGCATCCTTGTTTGTCGTAAACCGGCCCTTCGCCAGTTGTTCTGCTGTTTGCTTGACAGTCACAGCCTTCTGGTGATGCAGGCCACAGAGGTGGTTCGTGACCGAGACTCTCAGTAGTCGGAACTGCTTTGGCAGCACTTGCCCCTCCTTGAAGGTGTCCCCCAAACCGAAGTCATATTTGATAACCCCTCTCGTGCTTGTATCGGCCGCAGAGCAGGACACAGGTACGCAGATAGAGCAGTATAGCAGGCCAACTTCTGGAGGTTGTGGCCGGTTGCCACTTCCAGAGTGGCGACGCTTCTGCCAGATCGCAGCAGCGTTCTCGCGGTTTCAGAACCTCTATTCTCTTCATTTTGTCCCTTCTTGCTGCCATTCATACTTATGCTTAGAAGAATCTTAATGGTCTGGTCGAGTTTTGACCCGTTCCGTTTCACGCGCGAGTCGATATCCTTCACCTTTCATAACAGTGCGTTGGTATCACTTATGGCACCAGGTTCAGGACGGACGTCTTGTGCTGAGTCGCCAGCGATGGGATCGACAGCTACATCAGGTTCCGAACGACCAGCACCGCCAGGGCCAGAGGTAGACGAGGACGGGACACGATCCATATTTTCGCTCACTACAGGGTCCGGTTCACCCCCAGCCTGCAGAGGCTCCGCATCGGTCTGAAAGAGGTGACAACGGTGCTGCATGACCGATGTAGTCGATGCGCCCCTAAACTCCAAAGGTGACAACGGTAAATGTGCATGAAGGCAAATACGTATTTTGAACCAGAACCAGAACGATTTCCGCTCTGGTTTTTAGAGAAAAACAGAGCGGGAAAGCGAGCAAAATAATTGGACTTGGCTAGAAACTGTAATGGGGATAGCAAAAAGTTCTTTAGTTTTTTACAAGCTGAGTAAGGTTTATAGCACAGTGGGTCCACTGGAGGTGAATGGCACTGTATTAAGTGAGGATGTTGAGATGGTTGAGGAGTTGAGGAAGCAGTTTAAATCATCGTTTAAAGTTGAAGATATAACCAATCTGCCAACCGTAGATTAAGGGTCAATGACAGGTGATAGGATAAATGATGTTGACATGCAATCATAGTGATGTTGTTCTCAATCATATTAGGAAAATAGAACAAAACAAGGCAGTAGGACCTGATGAAATGTATACTAGGCTACTGCATGAAGCTAAAAATGAACTGACAATTCCACTTAGTATAATATTTTATAGATCAGTTTCACAAAGTGAAACTCCAGAAGACTGGAAGAGGGCAAATGTAGTTCACATTTTCAAGAAAGACAAAAGAGGGAAAGTTGAAAACTACAGAACTGTAAGCCTCACATCCATAGTCTCCAAGGTACTTGAATCAATTATCAAGGATAGAATAGTTAGTTTTCTGGAGTGGCATAATGAATAGACCATGTCCTTGGTCAGAGATCTTTGCTGTGATTGGTTGTGGAGATCTACCTAGATCTGAACGAGCTGAGGATTTTTTTTCTGGCGCTTTCCGGAGATAAACCTAGTAAGTGGGCGTGATTGAAGAGACTTAGGGTCCACTAAGTTGATATACTTTTTGGGGGCGAGGCATCCATAACTGCATATTTTAGCATCAGGCCTAAGGTGGTGTGTTATATGAATGGCCTCAAAATAGATACTGACTAAGTATACGCACCAAGTATTCACAGTCTGTAAGTCCAAGAAGCCTAAACTGGAACATAAAAGTTACACGGCTATTGCTACGGTTGGGACTTGGAAGAGGCCCTCTCCCTGATCATTAAAAAAAAATATATGAACCCCTGGAGAGGTAGTGTCTATGACATGATGAGGTTTCTATGGCGATGGGCTCTGGCACTGAGCCCAACTAAGGACATTGCTTTATTGAGTCCAGACCATGAATCAAGTCATAAAATATTACTGCAACTATGAGTCACAGGGGCCCTTCATGGTTGCACTCTGTACACTCAACCAGTTGCCCATCAAATCAGTTGATGAGCGCTCCCTGGAATACTGAAAAGCAAGCCTTCTATTCTTATGAGTGTCTATGCTGTTTTTAGAGATGTTCAATGTGCTTCTACTAACAATGGTTTCTGGCAGCTGGTTCCAGTGTTCTACTGCCCGGTGGTTGGTGAAGAAAGACTGTCTTAACCTCGTCCTGCTGTGATAAACTTTAATTTTGAATTGATGACTTCTAAGTGCATCATTTCTGTTAAATTAAGACATTTCCACAAAATATCCCTTCTCCAGACCCTGGACAAATTCAAAGACCTCTATGAGATCTCCTCTCGGCCTTCTATATCTACGTGAAAACATATTCAATTTCTTCAAGTTTTCCTCATATGCCAGGTTGCTTATACCATTAACCATTTTTGTAGCCCTCTTTTGTACTCTCTCTAAAAGCCAACAATCCTTTTCATAGCTAGGAGACCAAGCTTGGATGCAGTATTTCAAATGTAGCCTGACAGTTGCACAGTAAAGCTTCCTGATGACTTCCTCATTTCTGTATGATACATTCCTATTTATTGGCCCCAAGCATTCTCAGTGCCTTCTTCCTGGCTTCCTTGGTCTGTTCTGATGCCCACAATTTTTGTGTTCAGAATAACACCTAAATGCTTCTCCTGTTGAGTCACTGATAACACTTGGCCACCCATCAAGTGTGGTTATGTAACACCTATTGACATAAAAACATAAAAGATAAGTGCAACCATGAACCACAGGAGCCCTTCTTGGTTCCACTGTGTGGAAACAATACAACAATACACTAGTTATCCATTAATTAGCTCTCCCTGGAATGCTGATGATTGTATGATAAGATTAAAATGCTTTTAATAAACAAGCATCGACCGCCATAACTTCTGTGGAGCAGTGTTTTAAATATTTTAGCTGGCTCAATGCTGAATGCTGCTGCTGATATGTTGAAGTTTTCACCCCATTGAAAGCACTGGCATTTTGCCTCCAGGCATAGATGATGGATCATACTCTGGCTACAGCAATGTTTTTTTTTTAGAGGAGATGACTAGAGTAATTACTCCCTCTGTCATGTGGATAACCTGGAAAAGAGGTACCTATTTTAGCTGAAACACCTTGTGTGCATTGTGCCATAGCTGAAAAATGCTGAATATAATCTGAGTTTTACCTATACCTTTCATTTTACAATTATTCTTCAATATATTATGGATGTATTTACACTGACATTTGCATGGTGCAGTCTGCACTATGCAGACTGATCACACACTTTGATACAAATGATTGATTTTACATCCGTAAGTAAGCTGAATGTTGATACTATGATACCCAGAGCTAGTTTTGTGCCAGTTAGTTTTGTTTGCTGTTCTTCTGTGAATATCATAATTTGCTCATAATTCACTGCACTTTGGTAGCTATAGACAAATTTTCATGCTGATATTCGAGTTATTTTTTTAAAGATATTTTGTCCAATTTTTTTTTCACAGAATTTGGCATACTTTTTAAAAAGTGATGAAGCATTATTACCATACTGGTTGTTCCACAACTCTGATTTGTATTCTCCAGCTTGTTTTTTATCCATGCACATTTTGGGCTCCAACATCAGTAGCTTCCTGTTCTCCAGCGTTTTTTTAAGGGTCCATTTTTTGGTGGGGGTGGGAGGTCCAAGGCTATTTTTTATTCTCCGACTCTATGGTCAGGAATACCTTCTTTATTCTGACTCCCGGTTAGTGAACCACTTTTCCCACATTGGTTGGCTAGCTAGCAGTCAGCTGGCACAAGTGGTTGGCGTCAGAAAAGCTAGAGGGGAGCACTCAACAATTACTGTCATTTGCTTCCTGGAAATCATTTATCATATTCCATTCAGCTGCACTGGCATGCTGTCATATGATTTACCCATTCCACAGGAGCATAGCTTGCAAACCTCGCTCCCGGCTCAAAGCCATATCTTTTTACTCTGGCGTTTTGAAAAACTCCATGCCTCCTCTTGTTGTGTATCCTAAAGCTGTCGGGCTTGCCATTAAAGGTACATCCCGGATATCCACAACGCACCTTCTGCTCAGAAGGGGAAGCTTCTACCCAGCTCTCTTCCGCTTCGGCATAATGTGATGATCCCACCCTGTTCTCACAGCACCTTCACAAAAACCTTCAAATTTCCAGAACCGTCAACTCGGAAGAACCGTGGTCAACTCTTCAAGGTCTTAAACCAAAGCCGGGTACAGATCCAATTGTTGGTGGTTCCCTACATCATCTGGTTTAATCCTCAATATATTTATATCTAATCTAGACGACGTGATATATCTTCGGTTGTAATATAATTTATCTGCATAAAATATACAGTAATGAAATATGCATGTTCTTTATAATGGTGCATACCGTCAGAATAGAGTGGCTCACTAGTGACATCTTTTGTCAAACCGCCGCAGGTAATCCAGTTGATAGATGAAACCGTTAAAACGCACATAACCGGAAATTACTCGTGAGAAAGAAATGCAAAATAAACGAGGGAAGCAATAAGCTCGAGCTGCAGAAAAAAATGTACTGTTGTGAATAGCCACCTTACAAATAACATGAAGCTGTATCTGATATAAATTTGTTTTATAATACAACCCTGCATTCCTTCTTCCTATTTTTATCATAATCGCTCGCCCACCGTCGTTGGCAGTGTTTCGCCTTTACATTTTGAAGTTATGGCTTTAAACAAATGAAATGTGAATGGAAATGTCGTTTTCACGACTTACCAGAAACGCAAAAAAATCATGTGCATCCGGCCGGCACACAGTTTTGACATTCTAGCATCTGTGTGTCGGTCAAAAGCCTTCCCACCATTTTCCACCATAGGCTATTTCCGGTGGAAAGTTGTCGTTCCCGAATATTTTTGTACGAAGTCAAGGAACTCCTTTACATGGACAAAAAACTTCGTGTGTGTCTTGGGGGGGGGGGGATGGATGAGGAGCAATTTGCAATTAATTTTTGGGGATTCATTTCATTTCGAGAAATTCGACGGGTTTTACTTTTTCGAGAAATCGTAGATAATATTTTTTTCGAAGCTCGAATCAAATCAGCAGTTTGTTTGTTCCTAGTCTCCGGGGACGAGTTTCCACCACGGAGGAATGGCCCGCAGTGGTAAATTTCCACCGTCGTACGTTGTGGTGTTGGTACTTTTTCACCTCTGGGCAGTGCTTTGGGATTCTATGATGTCTGTGGAAAGACATAGTGCGTTCCTCGTCATAGGGTTTCGCTGATGGAATCCTAAGCATACTAGTAGAAAATGGTAAGCACTGATTTATGTAAGCAAAATTGTACGCTGTATATAATGTCTGTTGTGCATGTTTCCCGGGTGTTTGCAATATAATCTTGGGAAGTGCATAGTATGTTCAAATATATGGCTCAGACAAGTGGAGAAGCATAACCTGAATGGTGTATGCAGTTGCAGTAGCATTACATGAAGTTGGATCACACACTTTTAATGAAACGTATTGAGTGACCCGTTCACGTAACAAATGACCAACGTTTTTGTTATCTCCAGTCGAATATTTGGGAGCAATATGTGCATTTCCACCAAAATAATTACTCGCCAGGGTCCTAGTGTGTCACCGAGAAATAGCTTCAAAGTACGTGTGGAACCGAACTCGTCAGTAAAATGGAAGGTGTCAAATCGGTATCCGAGTCTTACAGCTCTTTAACGTGGTAACTTGTAATCGATGCATAACAGGTAGTCCAAATTTCGACCCACTGGTACGTGCCATTGTTTCACTATCCCGAGAACACCTCTAGACTGTCGTTCAACCAAACGGCTCATCGCCGAATAATAGCAATGTTTACAGGAGGAATTTAGTTTAGTCAGCCCCACGAAAGCAAATGATAACAGGTTACGATCAGTGCTTTCCTTTTCCAGACCGTGGCACTCGTATCCTATGGTAAGGTCCATATGCTTGTTACACATGGACGATTGAAACCGATCCTACGAGCAGCAAAAGGTGTGTTCAAAGTCACACTCATGTGCCATCGAGTATTATGACAAAGAATACGAACTTTTCGTTCGCATCAATGACGGTGATGACATACCTCCCCATGTAAGAGTGAGGCTGGTTGATATTGATACCATGACCTCCACTCCACACTACTCGAACTCGGAAGCGAAGTCTGAAGAAGCCGTGACGTAAGTCGTGCTGAAGGATGCTAAGCCCATGTATCGCTTGCACTTACTCAATGGCCGTTCGCTTGCAGTTTATTTTCTTCTGTGACTTATAGGTAATTAGCTTACTGCTGCCTGGAGCATGTGCTACTTATCTAGACTTGCATGGTCGCTACAAGTGTACTCGGTTGCACCCGATGTGATGAGTTATGTACACTTTCATATCTTAAGAACGCTTTCCCCATGGTAACGCTGTCATATGCGTTTTAATTTTTCGTGGTTGGGAATTATGCGATGTTTTTTTATCGAATAGATGTACTTCCAGTTCGGACTGATCACAACCTTCCGGTTTTCGCTTACTGATCTCGAGTTCAGTTTTGGCATGGATATCAAAGGCTAAGCC
The DNA here is from genome assembly GCA_034440575.1 of Imbricaverruca yamaguchii. Taxonomy (NCBI): domain Eukaryota; kingdom Metazoa; phylum Arthropoda; class Thecostraca; family Neoverrucidae; genus Imbricaverruca; species Imbricaverruca yamaguchii. The sequence goes on from JAOTOL010001479.1 coordinate 959,972, forward strand.
CAGACAGTTTTTCTATATGCACCTTTGCGCATTTCATGCCATATATTGTCAAATACAGAAAACCTTCATGTTTTGAATTGTATATGTTTCAAATGGTTCGCATTGTATATGTTGTATGTATATGTTTTATGTTTGTATATGTTTTCAAATGGTGAGGGACGCTTACATCCTCGGTCTTTAGGTAACTAATACAAAAATATTCGTGGAAAGCACACTTCTAGCGCCTTTGTCTGTCCTTTGTAATAACTGAAGCTTTTATTAGCAGTCGCTATCTTCAATATCTCGATAAAACGCGATCTGGTGGTAAGTACGGTCGGGTTGAATTTGCCGGAGCTCATTTTTATTTATATTTAACTCTTTTGACGGACATTGCGGAATGTGTTATGGAGTTGGTAGGTAATTGATGACCTCGGGGAGTTTCATCTACCTCAGGTCATTCAGTGGCGAATGAGGAAAAGTAGCGACACTGTGGGTATACTTTGAGGAGGAATAGAAACGGAAATTACGAATTGATTTTCTTCATATGAACTTAAAGCTATTGCTAGCTGCATTCTGAAAATATGCACCTTCCAATTTCCTTTACTTTATAATGTGTCGCTGAATGTAATCTGAAAAAAGGACGTGATGGGTCTCCAGCAGCCCATGGAGTACTACTGGCCATTCGAGTTTTCAAAAAGCTTGAAACACCCATCGGCGTTAAGTATTGCAGATGTGCGAAACTTACTGTTCGTCAAATTTATGGCAGTCTTTAGAAGTTCAAGAACAGGGACACTTCACCTCTGCCGTGTTTGAAGGTGTTGCGTAGTATAATGTCATGCAGTCCTTAAACATCATAGCCCGTGTTCTTTTTTGTTTGGTTCCATGACTTAATTTTATCCTATTTTCTATTTTCATTTTACCGACATTTCCAGCCACGAAGTTGCGGGTCCCGCCCAGGGCTACCGGCTGGAAGACACGGCTACCGGCTCTGCTGCGGCCACCGGCTCTGCTGCAGCCACCGTACAGTCGTCTGGCACATACTCACGCGGAACGTCAGGTGCAGAAGTTTCGCAACAGAGGTGTGTAACGATTGTGAGGCTTACGCTCGAATGCTTGGGAAAAGGTAGCATGTTGTTAACAAACTAATGGCTCCAATAAATATGTAATGCAGCGTGAACTCACGTATGCGTCTATTTAGTGTCGAGTTTTGGCAATGATACACTAAGTTGAAGAAAAGCCAGGATCATTGATGCGCTTTGTGATATTTGGTCGTGTGGCCTGCTCTTATTAGAAGCAGTACGTTCATCACACTGTTTTTGTTGTATTATTTAATATAATTCATACCACATGCATGTTATTTATGATAGCTTTAGCAAGTAACTGATGATATGTTTTGTGATGGTCCTAAGATGACGTTCGATGAGAGCCCTGGACTGAGATTTACCTTTTATGGCCGCAACCTGACGTTGTGATATATGTTGTGAAATGACGCACTGTTCAATTTTTATAAGGTTTTGCTTCGCCGTTAGTGATCGCCCCACACTGCAGGAGTTAAAGTGTCCTTCGCTTTCAATTCTTCAATAAATCGGTTTATGTAAGTGTTGCGGCTAGCATAAGTACCAATTGTTCGCAGTCTAAAAAAAATGTTCCGTATAACATAACTATTTCATACTTTCATTGCCTATGATTTGGCAATCCTTCATGGATATGTTGGTAATACCATGAAGCACAATGTGAGCCTTATGGTTCGACCGATGTGAAAGTCATTTGCGATAAACTGAGCACGAACCAAAATGATGCTCCTACAATACAATAAGTTACGTCGTTTCTGCAGTACGCCATACTGCCTGAACATCACCGAGCTGGACACCGACCTACAAACTCAGGTTTCTTCAGGAGAGGCGTTAAACAAGGCCAGCCGATGCAAGCTTATCGATACCATCTATAATGACCATGTCTCTTTAGGAAAAGGAAGGTGAGGAACAGAACATGATTGTTTACTTAAATACGCGATAGTTGTGCGTCAGCACTATTTGTAGAAAAACACGGTTATTGCTACTCGTCCGCGACCAATCGGCGTGAGAGATTGGCGACGTTATATGACTCAACGGTCGACGTGTCGTAAAACCAATAACCAACCAGCGGTTACTAGTATTGCAGGGATGATGATAATCAGGATCAAAGCACTAAGGGCAGAAAAATAGATCAGGCGCTAAGGAGTTAACGGACGTCTAGCCAAGCGGGATACTGTAGTCATCAAGGCGAAACGTTCGCCTATTGGGGTTGGTGCAATGCTCAGGGGAAGGAGAGGAAGGGTAGGACCGGTGGAACAGAAAATAAGGAAAAAAACATGTCGATAAGATATCCTTTATTAACTCGTTTACTTAATTAGTTCGACGCTGCTATAAGAAAGCTGGCCGTGGTTCGTGCAGTGTGTTTCGTGCGCCGGGACGACATAGTTTCCGATGGTCACTGAAGCTTTTGGCCTGGATCGTCAAAATCATATTACGCCCAGGACGATAGTTCCTAAAGATGTGTGCTATTAAAGGGTGTGCAAAAGTAAGCACGACATTCCTCAGCCTTCCAGATTTATGGATGAAGCAATTTAATTTTGCTTCTCTCCCATTTACACCAAGTTGGAAATGCAACGATCAAGAGTGGAAAATTATAGAAAAACTGCGACGTGAAGGTCGAAAATTATCTTCCGCTGGGTGTCGTGCACCCAAATAAGAGAGTTTGGGGAGGTCGGGAGCATCTGGTGTATGTGGTGCATGTGCATGTTGCTCATCACATTAATTTCTTTTACATGCCGGATGACATCGCCTGGTGTATCCCCAGGTGCATAAAGAACATCGACGAGGTAGTCGGTGATATTGCGGACCAGTTCCCCGGTGTGGGAAAAGGACTCACTGGACTGGAAAAGGACAGTTGAGCGCACAGTAAGTATACTATTATGGGTAGTTTTTGAACATCCCAGCAGGTCGAAGGTCCAAGGGGATTGCTTACTAGCGTTTTACTACCAAATTTGTCATACAGCGGAAGACATACATGTTCGCGAAGGATGTCATTCGCCCTTTTTTCTTCACACAACAAAAATAGTTTGTGTAGTTTAGTTTAATTTGTTGTCAAATTGACATTTAGTGACCATCAGTGCAAAAAAAGTTCATGTCAATCGCAATATTTTGTCATGGACGAAGCTGTCATTGTGTTTATTTCCTGTAGGCACATTTCGTTTGGAAGCACCATGGTGTCCCCTCTCCCTTCTCCAGTTTCGCCTTGCACTGAGAGTGGTGACGAAATGAACGAAGCATGTGCGGTGGAAGTACGAGGGATTTCATAGGGCTCATAAATGGTCCCATATTGTAAGTGATGAACACCAGCCAACCAAGATGCTCAAACTTTGCCTGTAAACAAGCTCGTAGTAATGGATTCCCCACGGTGCCTGATATTCCTGCCAGGGTGGAAGTCAGACAACGTCATATGACCTCGGCTGTTGAATGTGTCTTAAAGCCACAACCAACCAAGCTGTTTGTAAAGCTTGTTTCGACCTTACCTGGAATATGATTTAGGCTTTTCAATGCGATCGCCGGTATCACCATGACTGTTTTTTTAAAGCCAGTATCGTTGAAAAGAGTACTACAACTTTGTATGTCATGTGCTTGAACTATTGCATGTCACATGTCGTAAATTAGTTGTTCCTGATCATACACTGAGCTGCATGACCGACGCAGTCGATGCGCCCTTAAACTCCGATCATACACTGAAAATGATTAAGCATAGTCTTGAAATAAATGAGTTCGTGCTAGCTTAAGAATAGGCAAGACTGAATAACGTTATATCGCTGGCGAATGGGGCTCTCACTGGCGAAAAATACGCCACTCGCTCTCACCTGCTATGTGGGCATGATATACTACGCTGCCCAGAATGATCCGCACTTTTGTCTGTCTGTGGCTCATGTCCTGCTCTCTTGCCTCGGTTGTGACGAGAAGCGTAGACGTCGATTTAGGCGTATGCAATCCCTGTCACTCTGTGACGTTTCATACGCCGACTCCAGGTGGTCCAATCTGAGCGACTTCTATTACCTCCAAAGTATCCTTTTCTGTAATATGTGCACACCGATCTGAATAGATTGAATGATGTTATAGCCTAGCTTATTTGCTATTTGTTGTGATTACTTTGCTAGTATGAAGGTTATGTTTGTACATGCGACGTGATCATGACTAGTATTGTTATCGGCGCTATGCAGGGTTGAATTTGTGCTTTATAATTCTGGATGTAGAAGAGACAATTCTTGAGCAACCGAATGCTGACAAAAATATTTGTACTCCAATGTGACATTTGAACATCAATTTGCACTTCATAGTGAACATTTAACACTACCACAAAGCAGTTCATGGTAAAACAGCAGGGCTTGGTCTCCAAATGCGAAAAACGAGATGATAATTTCCCGGATGTTCTAGGTGCCGAAAATCAAGAAACGGTCTCCTTCTCCAACCCTGGCTGACGAATGAAGTTGATGCGCCCTGAAGCACAGATAACTAGCTAATATTATAGATTTTATTTTCTTATATGCTTGAACGTTTTCAACTTGCTGCGTACATTTTGAAAAAAAGTGTTCAAATCTTGGACCAGCCTTAACCATGGTTCTGCGATAGTAAACCCAGGCCTCAGTGTCCACTGTTAACTTATGTGCGAAATATCCCTCTCATTCATAGAAGCTGATTAAAGACTCACTCATCAACAAGTGTCGCAACAAGCGCCGTCGCTGTTGCAGCCCCGAAGTAATATTGTTTTTTAAAAGCTTTCTGGCTGCCGAGCTACGCACCAACTAAGACCACCGAGGACGTCGTCTGCACGCAACGCCATGTTGCCGCCATGAAGGGCAACATTACGGCCGAAGAGGTAACTCGTGCTTGAAACTTATGTTGAATGATGTTGCATTAATGAAAGAGCTTGTAACGGCCTTATACACGTCCATCGGAAAGGCCATAGTTTCCCTCCGCAAAGTTGTAACCACCGTGCATTCAAAACTCTTCATCCTCCCGTCCTTTCACACAAACAGCACGTCGACTGTCGACACATCAACAGTGTCTTCAGGACATAACCCATCCGATGTATTTGTATGAATTGCTACGTTGCAATTAATTATGCTAGATGGCTCTGTGTTTCATGATCGAATTATGCATGAAGATAGCATTACACTTTGTATTTAGCATGAGGTGAAGACGTACACATGTGTATGTCCCGGATATGGTTTGACCATGGATGCATGACCATTTTACACATTCCATTACTTGCAGCTGGTCTACTCTATGGACGCCACTCTGAACGACCGGCGCAGTATAGTCATGGGAGGCACCATGAAAGAACTGATGAGCTGCTATCCACGGCTCTTCGACGAACATGTGGTAGGTAGCTGAAGATTGATAGTGTTTGTAATAAATGTAATAACTTATCAAATCATTTCAGTTTTGGTTGACATGGGATGACCCAATATGTGACCTCCATTCGGATTATAGATGCCATCGTTTTGCTTGACATGATGGCCTTTGTTTCGATATCTGCATTGATTCTCGAGTTAGATAGGGGTGGATGCCGCTAACACGGTGTACGATGTATGATAGGGATGGACACGATGCCGTTAACCCCCCACCTTTCGGATGGGCTAAAAGTGATTTAAGGTAGTCGGGATGCCCTGAAGCACCAATCAATCACCATCACCACGAGTGCCACCCATCTTGCAACGTAGTCGCACGTTGTTTATATTTATACATGATGTATGCTTCCTAGTAATATATGCACTTGGTTAGCACAAATAAGTATAATACCCTGGCTATGCTGGACTATTTCATAATACTTACTATGTGTAGCCTTGTTGTGAATATATGATTCCGTCGGGATCTACCCACCATAAATCTGGATAAGTAACCGACTAGAACAATACGTGGAGTGAAAATGTGTATCCGCTCGTCAGAACTAGCGTTAGGTAATCCTCGGGTTAGCTCCATTCAGCGCAGAGACGTCGATGCCAACCTCATGACTTGTCAAAAATGAAGCGATAATAATGTATGTAGTGGGGCCTTTTGCACGAATTAGTGAATAAGAAACGAGATGATTGTGGGACATGAAGATGCGACGTCATAAGAATGACCGCATTCAGTCTGATTTCAACAAATAGGCGTTGTTTGCTACTTGCCACGCAATAATGATGCACAATAGGCAATGTTGGATATTTTGCACTGATTTGCGATTAGACAGGCAGGCTCATTGACAGGTCAATGGTGCCCCAAGTTCATGGCCAAGGTTGATATAGGGTGGTCTCGGATGGCCTTATCTTGTGTTTGAACATTCTATGATCGTTTTAGTCCCTGGATATGATTTCAATGTGTAGTTTCGTACTAGGAATGTCGAGCTTCCAAAATTTTGGGCATCCCTAACATTTAAAATGCGAGTTTACATGCTTAACCTAGGTGGCCACTTTGTCTTGGAGTCTTAAGCGAAATGTACATGTCACAATATTGAAAATATATCAAGGCATACTGTATTGGCCATTCGATGTAAATATTTATAGTAATTTGTAAATCGGCGATGACTTTCACAGTTTCTAAATTTGCTCTGCACACATTTCACCTTTGGCCTGGTATGCAATATATCAATCACGATGAAATTCGATTGAAACTTTGCATACATATGAGGAATTAATGGCCAAATAAGGTGCATTATTACCCGTGGAACTTAAAACGCAACTTCACCACGGTTCTTATCGTATATAATTAGCGTTGGTATGGATTTGACACTTGGGGTGCGCTCTAGGCGCCTCTATCAACGGTTATCAGGGAAGGTTTCATCTCTTAACCCTAGGTATATGTTCATTGAAATATGGGAGGAACTTCCAAGGGAGTTAGACGAATCCGTGCTGGAGAAGTCTAGCGCTTGAAGGCGTAGCTACCTTAGATGCTTCTAACCCCAAATGCATCGTGCGGGGATTTGGCTCAAATGACACCAAGGTCCCATTTCTCGCTGCCAAATTAGTGTGCAAGATCGAAAAGAGACCACATTTCTTGCATGAAAAGGGCTCCAAAATTGACAATATTAAAACAAAATGATAATATTACTCTTTTTTGCTCCAAAAGGGCGACCACTCCACCTGTCCCTCCCTTGGATTAAGCCTTGTCTACTAATGCATTCAAAGGATACGATCGTTTGCATACACCCTAGCTGAGGAAGGCTATTTACTAATTCGTCGTGGGACGTGGAATGTGACCATGTTGCAGTGATCAGGTGCAAAGGAAGGGTGCGTAATATTATTTGATCTTTCCTAGATGTGGAACGAGCTGGCTCGAATAAGGGGCCAAGGTGGAAGCGGCGTAAAAGAAAAGAACGCAGCGACAGACGCTTTGCAAAAGTGTAAAGCAGCATTTCAAGCGGGGTTCGGCTCCGATGCAGGTATGCAATTTCCTGGCCTACGTCATATCGGCTGGTCATTTTGTGCATGACAATGTTCGTAGCAACTCACATAGATATGGGATGTGACGGCGTCGTAAAGATTCCTTCGTTAAAAAGCGTAGCCACTGAAACTCATGAAAACGATGTAATTTTGTTTGTCAAACCACGGATATGATTTCATAACGATTCCATATTCCAAATACCTACATCAGCGGCTCTGTCAGACAGCATGGTGGGGTAGGACCTAGAGGTTCTAGGGAATCTTAATCCGCACACTTCAGCAGATTTCCACACCCCATGCACCCCATACGCCCGTAGTGGGTGCAATCGATTTGTTGTCCGTGACCAAACCACAACGGAAAAAAAAATGTTGAGTTGAATTTTGGAGCACATACAAACGGCACGGTGTTGTATCACACACATACGCAGGTTCTTTTTGTTTTAATTTGTTTTCCTTCTTTGTGGGTATTATGCACAAGATACCTGAAACGCTAAATTATGAGTCTTGCCTCGTGATGTGGTTTTGTTCGAACCTACAAGTTCATTTCGAGAGCCGTGACTTGACTTTGCCAAATTTTGTATTCTGGTATGATATCGTCTCGTTATTCATGTTGATCGATGCGTGTTCAACTCTGTGAAGATATGCAATTTTTTTCGGCGCGTTTGCGCGCAGCATTTTTTTCCTGTCGTTCACAAACATAACGGGTCAGTCAAAATAAATTTATCACCAAAGTGTGAAGGGTAAGCATTGCAAGTCCTTATTTCAATCTGAATACACTTCTCTGTAGATATTCAAACTATTGTATACATTTCCGGCTTTTGATATGCACGTGAGACAACTGTCAATGACAACATAAAGGTGGTGTCTTATGACATGGTTAGCAAAGAGGGTGGTACAGCTAAAGAAAAATGAATAGTTAAGTGTATCGGCAACATCTACATTTCTCTTGTAATTTGTCATCCGCTCCCAGTTTAGTTCGGGGTGGTAACAACAGTATCTTTGAACTTTCTTTTTTCTGCAGGTGACACTCCGCTGTCGATTCTGCGTGCACTGGGGAGTACGAAAACATATTCGTGGACGGACCAGACACCAACATGATAAGTCCACACTATGCCGAAAAAGTACTACGCGTCAGAGGGGTAGATGTGTTAAATTGCACGGATCTAAAATATGGAAGAACTGCTCCTGCTCTGGGCAATATTTTTCACCGTGTTTGATGAAAAGTTAACGTTCTCAAAGTGCAAGAATACGGCTATGTTCATGTGCGTCCACGTGTGCAACACCGACAAGTTTAGCGGCAACAGACTGTCCTACACGCCACGCCTGAAGGCTGTATTGAAGGCGTGTTCAGTTCCTGCCATGATCTGGTGTCCGCCGGCGTGAAGGAAGTGCTATCAAGGGGAATTTGAGGCGCATCTGTACCACGGACCACGAAGTTTGTTTTGACCATGCAGTATAGTATGTTTCCATTCATTTCGTGTTTAGTTTCATTTCGTAAAGTATGATGATTTATCCAACAGTATAGTGTTGTTCCTCCCGCATCGTCGGTGCCAGCATGGGATTTGGCAACTCAGCGTGTTGGAAATGTATGTACACGCTGTGTCTGTGTGCTCTCCAGAGTACGCATACGCGTGCTATGCTGTCGTGTCTTGTGAGAAATGTGAAAAATACATGTTTTGTATTGCTGATGGCATTTCTATGCTATGGTTGTCATGATGCATCTGATCAATGAAGTAATCAGGAAGGATCCACTGGTTACGAAGCTGCAGGACACAAGGTCTAGTCACGGCCACCAACAGAGTGTATACGACATGTGTTAAAAATGTTTGATGTTTCTGAGGGTGTGACCATATGCTTTGGATTGTTCTTTATTTGTTTTAGATTGTGTTCGTTGGTGGATTACAAATCAGTTCAAATATGAACAACTTGAGATTGACAATGTTTTGTATTGGACGATTTCGAAGTGGTCCATTTATGAGCATCTCAAGTCGTTCATATTTGTATTTATTTTATTTGTCATGCGAAGCAATCCAAAGTTAGTCGAAGGTAATTAAAGACGAACGTTTTGTGGTAGCGTAAAAAAGCAACGATCATGTGCAAGCACAAAGCTTGTGTTCCCTGCAAGATGCATATTTGACTACCCTGAGATTGTGTCAGAAAGCACACTGCGAGTGTGCTTTCAAACACCAAAGTAGAGTGTTAACACATTCACAAAGCACATAAGCTTTCTGTTTACACAAAGCAAAAGCACGCCGACGGCGTGTTGTACATAGTAATAACACACCTTCGTCGTGTTAGTACATTGTACAAGCACAAGAATCGTGTGTATAATAAGGAAATGGGCAGGATTTTACACACTAATATTGTGTTATTAACACATTACATGTATTTGTGTATTTCTGGTGTGTAACACACCGTCGGTGTGTTTTCCATATGTGCACACACATAATTCATGTGTTTCATGGATGTGTTAACACGCCATTTTTGTGTTTCAAGGCACGATCGCAGTGTGCTTTTCGATACACTCTAAAAGTAGAAAAACTTGCAGCTTGCAGGGTACACAGGATTTCTGTGTTAACACATGCACCTTGTGTTTTTGGCAGTGTTAACACAAAATGCTTGTGTTCGATAGTTGTCAGTGTAGCTCTGAAACTGGTTCTCAGTATCCCCTACGACAATCACTAGCCTTTATAAGGAACTATCTTTAGATATCAGAGTGCCATGTTCTTCTAGGGGCAACTTTCATGCCTCTTGGACATCCCAGTCCAGTCCCCTCCAGTGCTCAGTGACCATTTTCAATCGTCAGTAGTACTGGTCATCTCCAGCTGTTCGGGGCCTTTCCTAGTCGGAGACAATCTTTCTAGCTTTAAGGGATTTCTAGCTCTGACGTTGGCCCCCAGTATCTATTCTTCACAGCCATTATCAGCCTTCGGGACTCTCCTCAGCTCCCAGGGGGCTCTGTTAGCTCTCAAGGGCCCTCTGAAGCTGCTAGGGGCACTTCCTAGTTATCGACAGCTCTTGTGATTTTAAGAGCATTCTAGCTCTGAGGCTGGCCCCCAGTACTCCTCACAGCTGGAGCGACCACTAGCAAAGAAATAATTTTGTTATAATTTCTCAGGGGATATTTTTTAACCATAAGGTGTCGTTTTCATTCTCAAGACAATCCCAGTCCTAGTTCAGTCATCTCGGATCCCCAGGGAGCGTCTACATCCTCCATGACCTTTTCCTGTTTTAGGGTTCCATCATTGTTTTCAATAACTATGTCGAGCTCTCATCTTGAGGGGAATTTCAGTTAGCAGATGGGTCATCACTAGGCATCTTCAGCTTCACCTGTGCATCCCTCAGGGGTCCTTTCAAACCGCAAGAGCATCCCACACCTCTGATCTTCAGTCGCCATATTTATTCCTCAGGTGTCAGGGGCCCATTCCATCTGATACTGCTCTTTAGAGCTGGTATGGTCATTCCAACTTCGGGAAGGCCCTCTCTTGTCTTCACATCCCTTGACAGCCCTCAGGATGGACGTCTTCAGGTCTCAAGGATCTCTTCTACACAAGCTGTTAGATCTGTTTGCATTTGTTCTCCGTTATATTTCTGCCCCTCAGGGTGGTCAACTAGATGGGTCATCTCGGACTCGCCGGAGGGAAGGCGAGTTCCCATTCTCTATTGGAAACTCCACTGCTTTTTGATAACCCGGGCTCCTCCCATAGGCTTAGAGGCCCTTTACGTGCACCGGCAACCGTCCATTTCGCTCCGGGTCGTCTCCGTAGCTCGGGTGCTTCTTTTTCGGCCTGAGCTTACTGTCAGTTCTGAGCACCTCTCAATCAGCGTGAACCAAACTGACCTAGTTGCCCTGCATATCTGGCCTGATGACCCCTCCGCTTGCTTAGGAACCCTCTTTCACGGCTCAGGGCACTCCTGGTCCAGCTGGAGCCACCTCTTTCAAAAGCTTGGGCCTCCTGCATCACACAAGGGGAACCCTGTGTGGTTTCGGCCCCCATTAGCCCAGGGTTCGTCATGCCGGCCCTGAGTCCTCTGACGACCTGGATCCTTCCGCCACTAGGAGTGCTCTAGCGATTCAGAGTATGTTAGGCCGAAGACCCTCTTTCGGCAGCTGGGGCCCTCTCTATCAGGTCAGAAGCCCTTGTATGGCTGGGGCCCATATGTCGGCCCAAGAGCCCTTTCTGAGTGCCCGAGGTCCTCTCCAGCATCTAGGCTTTTCTCAGGGCCTTCTTTGATGACCCAATGCCTTTTCTGGAAGCCTGAGGCCGCTTTTGAAACGCTTGGGCCCTGTCCATCAGGTCAGGAGTCCTTTCTTCGGCTTGGGCCCCGCCATCATCTCAGGGGCCCTACATATTGGCCAGGAGCCCTCTCCGTCAGTCCGAGAGGTATTGAAACCATCCGGAGCAACCTCCGTCGATCTAGAAACCCTTTACGTTAGCCCAGCTAAGGGCCCTCAACATATTCCCGAGGGCACTCTCCGTTGACTCGGGGTTCTTTACATCGGCCCAGGATCCTTTCCGTCAACCCGGAATCCATTTCGTCGAGCCAGGGGCCCATTCCAGATCCCTCAAGGCGGTGGTTCGGGAAGACCCCTCAAACCCTCCAGGGTCGGAGGGCGGCTGCTGCTTTTCCCCTCGCTACGCCACTGATAAGTAAATATATATGTGTATATATACAAATATATGTATACATAAATATACATATATATGCATATATATATATATATATATATATATATATATATATATATATATATATATATATATATATATATATATATGGATGGATATTCAATACTCATGCATATTCAATCTGAAACGACAGGATGAAAAGAACTACTTATTGCACAAACAAGCTGAAATGTCGAAGTGTTCTCAGCACAATTTATGTACCCATATAGATTGTGGGAGAGCTCTGCCAAGTGGGTGTGTGTGGGGCGACGTTCGGCGTGTTGTCGATCTGCCTTGTGTGCGTCAGCGACCGTATCGATTTACTCCGGAGTCGTCCGTAGGCGGTGACGTCAGCCGCCTGGCAGAGCTCCAGCGGTGGCGCAGCTCGCCAGGCCCGCCACCAGTTCCAACCTCAGCCGCCCGATGCTGGTGTGCCTGCCGCGCTCGTGCGTGTCCGACGCCGACTTCGAGCTGCGCCGAGAGCTGGTGGATGGGTCGCACAGTGGCAAGATGCGTCGCGGCAGTCTGTTCGCCTCGATCGCGCGAGCCGTCGCCATCGAGCTGGAGGCGGCGCCGCCCGCCGAGCCGGTGGCCACCGCCTACCATCTCTTCCATGACGAGGTCAGGGTCACGCGTGCCTTCCTACATGTGTATGTCTACTGAGGGAGTAGGCTGTTGTCACGAGAAAAAGCATATCATACGCTGACTTGAGTAGAGTGCACAGGGCCATAGAATTTCACAGCGCAAGGTATGGCAGCAGCCGTACCAAAAAAAAGTGGCATTTCACTCTCATTTCACCCGAAGAGAAATACTTCTTCAGTGTATTTTTTTTCAATCGTGCTTGGGCAATATCATGCCCATCATCACCGCCGGTAAAGTCGTTTGTAGACGCACACCTTTGCTGCATCAATAGAAGATGCCTTCATGTTCCTCATGCATACGCAGCAACATAGGATGTGTTAGGTTTATGTACAAGGCGCACGAACATAAATACCAGGGCAGTCAGAGGCTAGCAGGAACTTAGGAGCGCTAGCCAGAGCTAGGCATGCATTGGCACACCGTGTGTGTTGGTGTGATTTCTGCAACAAACCCAATCCAAAAACAAGTCGCACAGATACCATCCAAAGCAATGCGCGGAACAGGTCGAGCGGGTTTACGCGGTGGACGTTGATTACGCACATTCACGGCAAGCACTTCGACAGACCATTGATTTATACAACCTCAGTTATTAAGTCAAGGTGAACAGGCTAGCAATTAGCGGTCTATATTCAACATCCAGCGAACAGCATCCCATCGGTCAGCCACACCAATTACCTGTGTAGACATAATCGTACCAAAGGTGTTCCCACTCCGCCGGTGAGAGATGTCAAGAAGCAATCAGCACATATGCCATCTTTATATGCCATCAAATTACTGATTATCATGCCACATGAATCATGCAGTTTTCTTTATCTGAAACAGAGGATGACATGTAGAACTTGCAACACCACCATCATGTTCGTATGGAACCCAATGAATGTCGTGCTACCCGGGTCGAGGGACGAAAGCACGCTAAACAATAATAAAAATAGCCTAATGACAGCTAATATTTCCTCGTTTTTAGTTAGATCACGTGGGGTAAAGACCGGCAGCCCGTTATCAACAGATCACCACCCATCACGGATACAATGATGAGTAGGCCCACACGATATATAAGCCATATTGCATACCTTGTTGGTTGCTCACACACAGGACACAAGCATGCTCGATCACACAATGCATCACATACGGCCAGACCCACGCCTTCGGTGGCATCTGACTCATACATCAGCCACAGACGCGCCTCGCGACACGCCACACAGACGTCAGTATCACGCGTGCACCATGGCACGTCACACGTCCCATGGTGCACCGCCCCGTGTGCACTACGCCATAGTTGGTCCGACGACCCAGTGCTGTCGCCCCGCTGCGGAGCACTGCGACGGCAGCGCAGTGTAACCACAGGAGCGGCGCAGCAGCCAGTGCGAGCCAGTCATATCGGTGGCGTGTGTAGAACATCCAGCCGCAGCAGACGTCGCCATGCCATGCATGCGCACCACCGCTACCCAGTCGTGCAGACGAGCGCATGCCTCCCAACTCTTGGAGGGATTCAGGCAAAGTGCGGCAACAGGGCACACCAGGGGCAGGATGCACAACTCGGGTGGGTGCACATCCGTGCATCCCAAAAATCCGTTCCAACATGACGGGATGCAAAAATATATGAATATGCATGGCTCTCGTCTGGCTTCTGGCGCCGCGACAGGTGTTGACTCAGGTGTTGCAGACATTCTATTCCTTTTTCCAGAGCGGCAGGCGTGGCCTAGTCTCCTGTATTTCTTTACCCTTCCAGGCCTGCGTTAAGAGGGTACTTCGGCCGACGTGAAGGGTTATCCAGGTCCCAGACGATGCATTACTCAAGCCGATGCGAAGGGTCCCTCCGTGTCGACGTGAAAGATCCCTCCGGGCCGACGTGAAAGCTCCGTCCCCCCCCCCTCCATGGCCGACATGTTGGGCACGAAAAACCGCACCAGAAGTTTTGAGTGGTCCTTCTGCCTTCTGCCAGTGACCTCACCGATGTAACGTGCTCTGCCCACTCTCCGTAGGCCTGCGCTATATGAGGCATTCCCGGGAAGCACCATGTAGAAATCGTTTGAACTTCTCACACTGCAGAATCCGCCCCAAGCAACTTTTCGAACACCAATCGATTAACTATGGAAAGGTACCACAAAAACGACCACCACACGGTAGGCTTCCGTGGAAACAGACATCAATCCCAGTTAGAGAGACGAGCAATTCTTTATTTATTCCCACCTTGATAGAAGTGTTTGGCACTCAATTTTTGATCTCACTGAAAGCTGTGCAGGAGGAACCTTGGCTTGGGAAAGGCTCCTGCGCTGTAAGAGGACTACTGAGCTGGAACAGGGTCTCCCACGCTGTGCGATGGTCCTCAGCTGTTAGAGGGTCTTGCGTTCGGAAGGGGTCGACGTTCGGAGAAGTCAGTAGCTGGAGTTTGAAGCCGTCACGTCCTTACCCCCACCCCGTCACTCACCGTGACGATGTCCATGGTGTTCGTAACATTGGACAGCGTAACTAACGTAACGCGCTCATCCACAGAGTCTAACCTTGTACATATAAGGGGTACCAGGATAGCGGGTACTATGTGATGAAGGAGGACCCTAAGTTGAGAGAAGATCTTTAGGCATTTTTTGGACCCCGTAACCATGGAGTGGCAGAAATTCGATGCTCTTTCGGTTGCGAGGGGGAGGGCAGAAACAAATTGTTCTCACTTGAGCCCATCTTGGCTTCACCAGTGTACCTATGAGAATGCCTCCGAACTGCAGGAAAACTTTCGAGCTGTGATAGGGTCCTTAGGCTGTGATAGGCCCCTCGGACTGAAAAAGGGCCATCCGACCTATGAGGGGGCTTCTTAGACGTTCAAGGGCCCCAGATACGGGATGGGCTCATATATTATAAGATACCTGCGCCTCTCAGGAATCTTTCAAGGGCTGACCTGCACCCTGTCAACGGCCTTGGGAGGTCTTGGCGCTCCGTTGGAGTCCATTTGGGGTCTTTTTGGGCCACATTTGGATCTGACAGGAGGAACACATGTCCGGAGTACCCTCCCTTTCATTACGCCACTAACAACAGCCATGACGATGGAGATAACGAAAGCACAACAAGCTTAGATACGATGGTGAAATTAAGCAAAGCGCACGAACAGTACATGGATGTTTTCACGGTAGCTGGAAGCTTACGCAGTAAATACAGTTAAGCTCTGTATATCAAGCTATGCGCTACAAAGGTTTTTCTTCCACTAACTTATGATGTAATAGCGGTCAGCTATCTTTTTTTCTGAACATAAATATGCATTTACACTTAATGGCGTTATCAATCTGAAATACGGAATGGACAAGTATCTAGACATACTCGGCTTCAGTTACATGGCAAAAGAGCAACTAACTGCAATCTCCCACAACGTTCCATGTCACGCATTGCTGGCGATGGGGTATTGGGATTTCTTCAATTTTAGTGGTATAAAGGTGATTAAGCATGGATTTTAGATCCGCCTACGTCGTCATGGAACTATTGTCAGACGCTCTCAATCATTCCAAGAGCACTAGTCCGTGTGCTTAACATACAGCTGAATTTGTATGTTCTCGTAATAATTACGTTGATCTGGACGGCTAATTTATGCTGATGCTCTGGCCGCATGGACGGATCCAAGGGGGCCACCTGGCGATTCCCATTTCCTCAATCGCTGAAGGGCGGGAGCCAGCATGTCTTTTGTTCTCCCGAGCAAACTTTTACTACGACTTTACCAAGGCCAAACACAACGCGGTTTGCGTTCTGGGAGAGGACAACGCTGGTGTCCCACCGGCCACGAGCCAGCAAGCTGGTGTTGATGCTGGCTCAACACGCCGAGACGTGGCTGCACGATAGCACCGGCCGACTGCTCACCCTAAACTACCCAACACAGCTGCCTGTGCGTCCGTCAGTGTCTCAACACCTCGAGACGTGGCTACACGTCTACTTCGGCCGATTGTTCACCCGAACATTGTTCCGCCAAAGGGATTTTGCGAAATTTGCTTCTTGCGCTCGCAAGTGATGATTAACTCCGTCACGCCAGGAGATCCCGTTCACTGCTTGTTTTGGTCATTGCTTATCGCCGTTATCGCCTGAACGGTGTCGCTGATCGGAGAAGGGAGTTATCCGCCCTCTGTTACAGATGTCTTTAACCACTTCAGTCTGTCCGCTATAAGCGATTCCACGCTCCCCTTCCCTTCTCAAGTAGACCGCTCGGCCGGCTGGTGGTGGTCGGATTTGAATACTGCTTGTGCAAACCATTTTTGGATACGGGCCATTAGCGTGATAAAAGCAGAGATGACATAACTGCTTAAGAGCCCCACACCACCTGGGGAACTATTCGAAATTTTCAGTCATACCAACGTTCGAGTGGAGGGGTTGGGACATTCGAGCAAACTGATGAAGCGCGTTTTTGTTTCAAAGGGACGCCTTTTCCTCTACAAGGGCGTTTTGACACCGACAACCCCGTTGAGCGGGGGCTTGTGGGTTGCACCACTCGAACCTAAGCGGCGCCTTTCCCGGTCAGACCTTTCCACGCTCCCTGTACACCCTTGCATTCGCTCCTACGTGTTCGGTAAATTCTGCCGAAACATATTAAAATTTATATTTGGATCAGTAATGCACAAACCGCCCATGTAATTTGTCTTAGGCTAAATATCCCCATGAACAATTCTGTAGCGCCAAACCAACATGTTCGCCACTACAAACCGCCAAATGTTCGTCATCATTTAACTAGAGAAAAGCCATGACTGAACCAGACTAGTCGTCCGTCCGTCAATCGAAGGTAGCATAGAGCACAGGTAGCACAGAACCCAGGTAGCACCAAACACAGGAACACTGAGTCAGAATAGGTAATGGATAGGAGCAGAGGAGAGGGCACTTAAGCAATGAAAATAACTTAGCTCCGAGGTTAATCTGGGGTTATACCGATATTGGATAGAAAATATGTTCCTTTGATTGCTCGGGCAACTCCTATCTGATACAGACTCCGTGCTCTTACCCGATGGTCTTGCTCTAGTCAAGCAATGGCGGAATTTTAGCAATTCTTGGCGTAGCGAACTTGGGACGGTTTGGTTGCATTCAAATTCTTCGTGGGGATATTTAGCCTCAACCATGAAATCTGTTCTGCTGTGAAGGTAAAAGCGCGGCCATCTCATAGCTTTTCATATGGTAGCAAAAGACAAAACAGCGCATCTGATACTTTCCAATGGCCGTGAAACCGTGGTAGTGACTGTGGGTGAGACTCTACAAGATACAGTATTTTACAGTATTTTAATAACCGTGCTAATAGGATATTAGAAGCGTCCATTAGCTTGTAACATCTTTGGAATATTTTGAGACCGAAAATGTCCGGCACGCTCCTAGCACATAGGATTGGAAAAGCTGCAACGTTTTTGGTAAGAGGACCGACATTGTTAGCAATTAATTTACACAGGTTTGTAATTACCTACCTATGTACCTACCTACTTGCCTACCAACCTAGGTAAAACATGCATAGCCCTTTACCTCCTGCCTACCAACCTAAGTAGGGGGATTTCAACATAGCAGGATTGGGAAACAAAACAATAGGTGTAAGCAAATCAGAAAGATGTTTCGTGGCTTGTTTTGAGGACAATTTCTTCTTTCAAATGATACACGAGCCTACAAGGGAAAATAAAATATTAGATCTAGTGCTTACTAATGAGGAAAATTTTGTGCAAAATGTTAACGTAGGAGAGACCTTTGGTAATAGTGATCACAACATTATACGCTTCTCATTATATGTTGGAAGGGTAGCAACCAACAGAACATTGATTCCGAATTTTACAAAAGGGAATTACAGTGAGTTCAGGAGCTTCCTAAGTGAAATTAATTGGGAAGTCATATTGAATGGCTTAGATGCTTATGAAATGTGGACAATGATAAAAGATAAGCTATTTCAGGGTCAGGATAGGTTCATTCCCAGTAGGCAAATTAGATCAAACAGGGTTAAGCACCCTTCGTGGCTGACTAGGGAAGTTAAGCAATTACTGGACTCAAAGAAACAAGCATTCAAGAAACTAAAAGATACTAACTCTGGGTTAAACCTAGAATCATATAGAATAGCTAGAAATAAAGTTAGGAGGTGTGTTAGAGCATCTAAGACTTGCTGAAATCAACTTTGCTCGAGAATGTTCAGCAGGTAATGCTAAGAGATTCTTTAGCTTCTATAAATTTAAGGCTAAAAAGTGTAGTGTAGGACCACTGGAGGTAGATGGGGAAATAGTGGTTGATGATTGCGACATTGTGGAATCCCTAAGCAAGCAATTCTCATCAGTCTTCACTAAAGATAATTCTGGTACAATAGGAACATCTGTAGGCCATGCCATGGGGTGATATGCTGGAGGATCTTACAATAACTACAGAAGCCGTAGAGAAGCAGTTGCAGAATATAAAACCTAATAAAGCTTCCGGACCAGATGAAATATATGCTAGGATCTTAGTAGAGTGTGCTAAAGCTTTAGCAACTCCCTAGGTATCATTTTAGGCGATCTATGGAGTATTCAGAAGTACCTGAAGATTGGAGAAATGCAAGTGTAGTACCAATTTTCAAAAGGGAAATAGGAAGAGTTTAGGAAACTACAGGCCAGTCAGTTTGACCTCATTAGTTTGCAAAGTACTAGAAAAGCTGGTTAAACAGAATGTTCAGATTCATCTTGATAGGCACAACCTTTTAAGGGATACTCAACATGGTTTCGATCTCAAAGGTCTTGTTTAACTAACCTATTGGAGTTCATTGAGTATGTTACCAAAGAAGTAGACAATGAAAGCAGGATGGATGTTGTGTACTTGGACTTTAGCAAAGCTTTTGATAAAGTTCCACATGGAAGGTTAATTCATCAATTACAACAACATGAGATTGTAGGAAAAGTTCTACATTGGATTGAAGCATGGTTGCAGGGAAGGAAACAAAGGGTAGTATTGAATGGATGTAAATCTGGTTGGAAAGATGTTCTGAGTGGAGTGCCACAGGGCTCTGTTCTAGGGCCCCTCCTCTTTATCATCTTTGTGAACAACATTGAAGTAGGGCTGAGGAATAGAGTGTTCAAATTTGCTGATGACATCAAGCTGGTAGGAGTGGCTAACAGCAGAGATCAATCTAGTAATATTCAACTAGATTTGGACGACCTAAAAGAGTGGGCTGATCAATGGCAGATGACTTTCAACTATGATAAGTGTAAGGTTATGCATATAGGGTCTGCAGGCGAGACATTCAGTTATAAAATGGGAGGGAGGGAACTGGATGTTATTGAAGAGGAAAGGGACTTAGGTGTGTTGGTCTCAAAAGACCTTAAAGCAGAAAAACAATGTATCTCAGCTAGAAATAGGGCACTCAGAATGCTGGGACTCATTAATAGAAGTGTGAAATATAAGAGCGGGGAAGTCATGAAAAAGCTGTACTTAGCATATGTGCGGGCCCCACTTGGAGTACTCTGTACAAGCATGGAGCCCCTACCTAGAAAAGGATATAGATATGTTAGAAAGAGTCCAGCGCAAGCCACTAGACTCGTCAGTGGATTGAGTAACTTAGAATATGGAGAAAGGCTTAATGCATTAGATATGTACTCACTCAAGTATAGGAGATTAAGGGGAGACATGATTGAAATGTACAAAATTGTTAGAGGGCTAGATCAGGTCAATTTGAATGATGCTCTGCAGTTTAGAGTATCCCATAGGGGTCATCAATTCAGGTTAGACAAAATGAGGTGCAGGACAGTTAAACAACAACAGGTCTTCAGTCAAGGGTTGTTGACCAATGGAATAGGCTGCCTGCTGATGCAGTGGGGAGTCCCTCATTGAATGTCTTTAAAAGTAGGGTGGATAATTTTTTAGACAGGAAAATGTTGTTTTTGAATTCTAACTTGTGATGCATGGGATATTGAGTATTTTCACTAGCTATATAGGGTATAACATTATGCTAGTATTATGTTGTACTATATGGGGTGTACCTAGCAGTGGATTTGGCAACTTCCTTTGCGATGTCATACTGATGAGATTGGCTGTGGTGGCACAGGTGGAGGGATTGCATGGGTTTGGAATTGATAGGTGTGAACATGTACTTTCTAATATCTTCTAGACAGGCTTGACCCAGATGGGCCCTTGTGGCCCTTATTAAGCCTTAACACTTTATGACTTTATGACTTTATGAGGACATAAATATTTACCTTCACTGGTAGGTAGGTACCTACCTGCCTATGTATTTGATGCCTTTTTCATTAAACTGGCAAGTGGATGAATGCTGATATTTGTATTGACACATTGTTTTGGATGAGTTGAATTTCCCTTTAATCATGTCTGAGAAATGCCAAATAAAGGATGGATAAATTATGGCACAGAGAATAGCAATGTGGCATGGATGATGGAATATATTCACTATCATCAACTGAAATGTAAGTACAAGTGATAGAAACAGGTGGTCACACCTTCAAAATATTGTTCATGAACATTGTATTCCAAGCAAAGTCCAAAGGTTCTCAAAACTCCTTGAAGCAGAAGTCTACCAGGTAAATTTCAGATCATGGTAATTTCTGTTTCCTTGGAATTTCTTTTTTAATGCAATGTTTTAGAATGTATTGAACACAATGTGACTACTTGTTTCCTCTGTAGATGCATACTTTTCAGTTTCAGTTTTTTTTTCAGAGTCAAAATAACACCAGAAAAGTGGCTTGGAGTTGAGTAATATAGCATAAAAAGTAATGTTCAATCATAAATGATATAACAACACAACTAAGCTTAGCCTAACCTGCCATACAAGAAAGAAAATTATCTTTAAGTGAAAAATTTTCAAAACAATTTTAGTTTCTAAAACATTTTCAAATTGAAAGCCTGATGCAACCTAACCTGGACTTTTTAAACCTCATTTTTTATAAAGAAGAAGAAAATTGTGCTAGCTTACAACAAAAGCCAAACCTAGCCAAATCTAGCCTCTTTGTATGCTATATATGTATGTAAAACTTGTCATGTTGGTATCTTGAATCACAATAATACCATTGTTTCTGGTGTGCATTGAGTAAGTTGACCTTTACCTAGAAAGTAGGTAGATGTACCTACCTAAGTTAGGTGTAGTCTATCTACTTCATGCATATTCCTACCTAGGTACTTCACATGCAATCTGAATGAGAGGAGGCAATGATAATGATGCAAAAATCCAAACCAACACAACCTGACAATGTTCTGTAAATTTGTCCCAAATGCATGCAATATTTTAAGGAAAAATGTTTTACCAAGTTTATTAGGATGGTAAAAGCCATGTGACCACTAATTCCAATCTCAAGTGCTTTTCAGTTGGTGACCAACCATGGCATCATCCCTCAAGAAGCAGAATATGTGCTTACACTTTCACCTGTTTATCCTTTCAATACCAGGGTTGGATTTGTACTTTATAATCTGGATCAGAATGAGGACAGGAAAAATGTGGATGATCAAATATGGAGAAGATATTTTCCTGAGAGCTGTGCCATCAAACTCTGTTTGCATGTTCCATTAAATCATGAGAACTTCATCAAACAGCAGTTCATTGTGAAACAGCATGATTACTCCTCCAAATTATCAAAATAAGAAGATAATTATATTTAGAGAATAATGGTATGGCTGTCAAAAATACAGGAACAGAACATTTTTTATCCCTGCTCAGTACCCTTAGGCACTAGCATATATCAGACAAATCACTTTAAGAGTGACACTTGCACAGACAATATGTACTCCACTCTCTCAGGATTTTTTTTTAAAAGGAAGAAAGATGAGCTTCAAGGTAATTTTCAATGATAACTTTGTTTTCATTCAAACATGATCATTATGGATGTGATTAAGATGATGTGACCACCCATTTCCTCCAGAAATGCTTTTCAGTTAGTGATGATCAGTATGGTTGATACCATAACCATTGGATATTATCATGTGCATGGCATGGTTGCATTGTGTTGTAATGTTAACAATACTTTATGATGTATGATACTTTATGATTCTTTTAGTTAAAGTTGCAAACAATTATGCATATGGAGACACATAATTTTTAAATCTTGCAGTTGGGCTTCATCAAGCAGTGTCCCCTTGCAGTCACACATAAACCCTGTTCACTGAACTGGTTGTGAGCCATTGCAAGCAGGTGCTGGCTTATACCATGTAGCATCACACTGGCAGCAGTGACAGTAGCAACCTCATAGCACCAACAATTATTGAGGATCTTATTTATTTACTTAGCTTATGGTCATTATGTATCATTATAGTCAAGGATCCCAGTCTTATGGTTATAGGAAATGCATTGTTATTTATGCTTCTGGGTGATGTGCAAGTCCATTCATTATAACAAAATTTACAGGGTGTCAGCTTGTCTACTCAAACTGAGTGCTGCCTTATTAACTGCTGCCACTGCTTTTGTGATCCTCAAGAACATCAGCAGCACAAGATGACATGCCATGTTTCTGCCTCCATAAATCCATGGCTCCTATAGCATTCCTGATTGGTTGTGCATGCATTACAATAGGTTGTGACCACATGATGAACAGGGCTATGATGGACCAACACATCTTCCTCTTATTTGTCTTGGTGACACAAAATATTTCATTGCACTACCACTGATATCTATTTTCTCAAAACTGACAGACCTTAGAACAGTCAGGGCAAGTTACTTCACTGGGAAGAACACATTGGTTTCTTAAAACCCACAAACCAGCACCATTGTTTGCAAAGGAAAGAATGTGCCTCTTCCTCCTTTACTCAGAGGCACAGCCAAAGGGTTTTCAGCACCAACACCTCCTCTCCCTTTAGATTCAAAAGTGAGATTTGCACCATGTAAAGATAAATTTTCAGCATGCCTTGCATGCCAAAGATGGTCTCAGTGAAATTATTTTTTGGTTGGTGGGGCCTCTTCAAGAAACCCTGGCTGCAGCCCTTCTCTTACTAAGCCCATCCTGTCTTAGGGGGGGGGTCCTCAACCGCCCCCTCAGGTTTTTCGCGGATAGCGGATGAACGGCTCGGGGTAACGCGCCCAAATTTGGCATACCTTATCCCACAACAATTTGGCATGCTGTTTCAAAAATTTTAAGTCAGGTCATCTTGGGTCAACGAGTTAGTCAAGGTCAAGTGAGGTCACCTCCAAAAAAGTCCAACCAGTCGTCACACTTTAATGGATGCAGATATTTTAATGAAACTTTCAGCGTTTGCTTATCTTTAGGGATGCAACAAAACGTATCAGTGGAATTTTTCTTTCTTTTTTTCGTTTTTGACTACATATAAATCTTGCATATTTGCCAATTGCAGTTCAAATAGAAGATTCTGGCTAAAGTAAGCAGTTTTTTAGGGCAGGTTGAATTCCAACAACATTTCTCGGTCTGCTCTACCCATTGGAAAAAAATTAAAGAAAACTTGAAAACTCAAAATTTTGAAATAAAAAAAGCTTTTTGGGGGCCGATAAAAAATGTTTATGGCCCTGGTCAATTTCACAGTCCTTCTCTCATTCCACATACATTTTTTTCTCATATATCCCTAAAATGAACTCCCCAGAGCCGAAAAACATAATGTAAGTTGTGAAAAGTCATGAAAATCTAGCCCCCCTGGTGACGTCACTTTTGGGGGATAATTATTTTGGTGGGTGGATCCGGACCCTGCTCGTCCAGCGCTTTCCGATGACACCTCTTTCGTTTTCGTGCGACGCTCAGTTTGGATTTAGAGGTGAGTTGCTATCCGTCCCCCCCCCCCAAGATGGGGTGTGGGGATCTGACTGGAGAGATGGTGCGGGTTAATGGGATTAGTCAGAACTAAATGTTATTCTGAGACAATAAGCAAGGACATTTTTGTCTGATGAATATCAGCTTGGCTGTCCCTGGCTCCACATATGTGTTTTGGGTCAAGCTATTTTTGTGCTCTAAATCTTCTCATTTGAATGGATGTAAATGGACAGCAGCAATCCCTTGTGCATGTCACAGTGTGTGACAATCATACCCATAGCAATCTCACCTCTGGCACAAATGTATGGAACTGGTTCCATGTTCTATATGTTTCAGCACATCTAGCCACTGCAGTCAGAAGTGGGTACACTACCACCATGGTGGCAGCTAGTGTGTATGTTCATGGTATGTTCGTGTTTGTTTAAGGGTGTTAGACTTTATTTGAGATTTCACCTGGTGCACCTGGTGATTTGAGATCTCACCTGGTGGTGTGGAGCATGGCACATAGGCGATACATTACCTATTTTGCCTATGATGTACCTTGCCCCTCCCCATTATCCCTTCCAGAATGCAATCAATTTGGACTAAGAGTATATGGGGCGGGGATGGCCGAGTGGTTAAGGTGTTGGGCTCTGGGTGCCAAAGGTCCTGAGTTCGACACTAGCGCCGCTCGGAACATTTCCCAATCCCGCGGCCCACCGGCGAAACAGTGTGGGCGGCGCCATTAGCCGTGAATGTGCAAAAATACGTCGTGAACCACCCAATAATTGGACTAAGAGTATCGATTGTTGAAGATTGACAACATTTTACAAGAGAATGTTTGTTGAATTATCTTCATTCACCCAGATATCTCCGGAATTGCTAGATGTTTCACATTGGTAATATATTTTAATTCCCTGGTGGCATTTTCCCTTCCCTCCAAAGCCCAATTCTAGACACCCTCAAGCCAAGTGGCTTCACCTGTCAGTGTTTCAGATGCATGTGTTTTGGAAGGCCTGAACTGATATGCACCTGCGCATTTCACATGCAGCAGAAGTTGGACTGGCATGGACTTGTGTGTTTCAGAGGCAAGAGAGATGGGACCGATGTGTGCTGGTGTGCTTTGGGCGCAACAGTCATGGGACCGATGTGTGCCTGTGTGCTTCAGGCGCAGCAGTCATGGCGGCCGCAGGGCGCGTCGGCGGTATCCCAGCTCTGCCAGCGCAGCCTACTGCCCTGCTGGTACCCCTGCCTGTCTCCACTGGCGCAGCAGGCGGCGTGCTACAGTACAGCTCCGCCGAAGCCACCGATCCACCTGCCCAAGCTGCCACTGCCCACGCTGCAGGCCACACTCTCCAAGTACCTCAGGTACTTACTGGTGTATGACTGGTCACTTCCTCTGGGTACCTGCAGCTGATCTGTGTGCCATTTTGGAATGCAACGGCACTTATGTAACACATCATACTTCCTGTATATACTATGCACCAGTATTTGCATCCCACTATTTAGGTATCACAAGGCACCAATGCTTGCAGGCAACTGGAAAGATATTTCAGATACCAGTATTTGCATTCCACTCTCTGTGGGTATTTCAGGTGCCAGTATTTGCACACCACTATGGGCATTTCAGATACTGTGTACTTCATCTCATACTTTAAGCGTCATAAGTGCTTGTTTGGGATCTTTCACATGTGCTGGGCACCGCAGGTACCTATGCCTTTGTTGTGAGTAGCTGATATATCCTTGTGCTGTGGGTGGCGCTGTTTAAGAGTGGCAAGGCTGCTATACGCTTAACAATTACATCTATGATGTCTCGGAGTAGCTCGGATTCTATGTCGTGTAGGTTATCACTGAGCACCATGAAGTTTATCGTGCAAAATTTCGAAAATGTAAGGATGATGTTAGGTTGTGTGCCTCCATTCTCATAAAGCCCATTCTTAGTATGTTCCTTCCAGTAGTATAAATAGTTCCCTATAATTTGGTAATATGTTTTGAAGATCTAGAGTTTTGTTAACCCACGCCGTCTCTCCGGTCAGATCCTCACATCCCATCTCGGAGGAGGGGGGAGGGCGGATAGTAACCCCCCTCTAAAATCCAAACTAAGCGTCGCACGAAAACGAAAGAAGTGTTATCGGAAAACACTCGACGATTAGGGCCCGGATCCATCCCCCAAACCAATTTCCCTCCAAAAGTGACGTCATTAGGGTGGGCGGGTAGATTTTCATGACTTCACAACTTACATTATGTTTTTGGCTCTGGGGAGTTCATTTTGGGGGATATTTCAGGGGAAAAATATTTGGGATGGGAAAAGGACAGCGAAATCGACCAGGGCCATAACAAATTTTCGCCCCCAGAAATGATTTTTGGGGGGGAATTTCAAAATTTTACGTTTTCAAGTTTTCTTTAATTTTCCATTTCTAATGGGTAGAGCAGACCAAGAAACGTTGGAAGTCAACTTACTCTAATAAGAAATGCTTACTTTAGCCAGAATCAATTTCAATTTAAACTCTAATAGGCAAATATGCAAATTAATAGGTATTCAGAAACAGAAGAACAAAATTTCAAAATTCTTCAGAACGTTTTGTTGCATCCCTAAAGATAAGCATACTCTGAAAGTTTCATTAAAATATCTGTATCCGTTAAAACGTGACGACTGGTTTAGCGTTTTTGGAGGTGACCTCACTTAATCTAGACTAACTCGTTGACCCTAGATGACCTGACTTCAAAAATTGTAAACAGCATGCCAAATTGATGTGGGAAAAGGTATGGCAAGTTTTGGCGCACTGCCGCGCGTCGTTCGTTCACTATTCGCGAAAAACCTGAGGGTGGGCGGCTGAAGACCCTCCGAGACGGCAAGGGTTGAACGTATTTTGGTCTCTTCAGTTGCAGAAATACAAAGTTCCTAAAGTGTCTGATGCCTGTTTATCCCACTCTTCATTACGTTGTTGGATGCTCCGGTAAGTACTCTGTGTTTCTTCTTGTGCGTTTCAGTTCACGAAGTCGCTTTCTGGGTCCGTGTTCCCCGCTATCGCTACCTACGTCACTGAAAATACTTACGCCCGATTTGACGCCCCTTCTTTCTGCTCCTTAGGTCGCTGAAGCCGTTAGTGAATCCCGAAGAGCTCGTTTCGGCTGAGCAGCTCGTTAAAGATTTCCTGAAGCCAGACGGCACCGGCCCTAAACTGCAGAGCATCCTCGAGAAAAAGTTCAATAACACAGATAATTGGGTAAGACTTCCTAGTTGTAATGATCAGGACGACAAGCCCATTTTCTTGTCGTGATTGTTTTTCTGGTGGAATTGAGACTTCGGTTTCAAAATGTTATGCTATTGTGTATGTTTGCTGTAGTTATTATTGGGTATGTTTGTTGCGTTCGATTCATGCCCGATTACGTTCGATTCATGCCCGATCCATTTCCGAGATTGGGATGCTGATGTGGTGGTGCGGTGATGACAGCAGGTGTAGCATGCAACTACACCTGACATGCAACTACCTAATAATTGCATGTCAGCTGCACCTCATTCTTCACACCCACCACCACTTTAGCTTTCACCTGCCCGCGAGCTCCTGTCCCTGGTCTTCCCCTGACTCCTGTCTCTGTCCCCGGTCCCTGTCCCGAGGGCTTTTGACGTGTGTGGGACCGGGCCGGCGGCTTGTGACCAACTGCTGTGTCTGCGTGACCCGTGCTTTAGCGCTAACGTGCATCCTGCTGACCTCTGTGACCTCGGCTGTCCCCTCGTCACAGCTGGCCGACTGGTGGCTAAACACGGCCTACCTCGAGTACCGCTCTCCGGTGGTGGTGTGGTCGTCGCCGGGCCTGGTAATGCCGCTGCAACAGTGGGACACACAGATGCAACAGCTCAAGTACGCCGCCAGACTCATCTCGGACGCGTTGCGCTTCAAAGAGCTGCTCGACGGGTGCGTGCGGCAGACGCTGGGCCAGTGCTCCCCACCGGACACGTGGCAGGTCACACAGGTCTTGTGGACGTCACACATGGGTCACATTTGTTTCCACGGTCGTGCACCGCGCGTACGTTCGATTCACGTGATGTGGTGCACAGCATCGGCTGGCATGGAGTTTCGTGAGACGACCCATAGGTTAGCTGATATATGTGATATTGGACGCAGTTTCTGGTTTTGCGTTCCATTTTGGAGAATTTAGTGCGTGGCGACATGCAAAAACCGGACAGACTACTTCGTGCAGCGTTGATATTTCGTTTAGTCTAGCCACCGCATGCTAACCTTGAACTTAAGTCCTTTGGAATAACCTAACCTACTCCGGAGTTAGGTTCAGCTTTTTAAATGCCATTTATGGAGAGCATAATTTCAGGCACTATTTGCGCATTGTAGTGATCTTCGTTTTTTGCATCATAAGCACCTTTTGGTGCTTCTGCACTTCTGGGTGCCGAATTCTGTCATCCATAATTCATGAGCAATATTTGCAGCTGATGGAAATTGTGTGGGGTTGGAATATAGGTGGTTGGTTGGTTATTCGGGTTTAATGGCGCATCGACTGCAGAGGTCATGCAGCGCCCGGAATATAAGTGGCAATTATTCCATTGCCACTGCTAGGCCTCTTGCATCCCTAGATGATTTCGTAAGAGGGAGGTAATGCCCTTTGCCCCAATTTTGGTGTACTGAGTATGACATTTTTGTATCAACCCTCATTATACGTGGGCCCTTTCAGATCTTTGGACATGGCAGCTGCGGACCGTACAATACCGTACATTGACAGTGCATTAATGCAGTTGGGTCACCACAAGCAAAGGCTGTGGTTCCCCCACTGGAGGCACCGCCCACAACGCCCACGGTCCTGGACTTTACCCCATCGCGTCCATACGGACTGACTCCCATGGAGAATGCAGTATGCGAAGGAGGCAACGCATTGCGACCATGACGTTTTTTTGCCTATTTTCGTCAACTATGTCCTCGCTAACCAGAAGTGCCGAACACGTGCTGTTGCAGTTGATCCGACGCAAGCACCACATGTTACAACGCATTCAAATCCGATAATTTCTGTGAATCAGTAAGGCTAGAAAGCATGTCCTGTGGATCGAAATAAAAATCCATCCATAACGACGATTACCATGCTTTGCGCACTGAACACATATTTGTATGCATTTGTTTACCTGGAAAAGGGACAAGAGAAATATTTAAGTTGTTTTTCTTCTGTGGTGTGCAGGTAGACTCGGTGCAAAGGGATGCAAGCTGTTGTTAACTGGCGCAATATAGGAGTGAATTGTCGGAAAAATGTTCTCAAACTAATCGCAGCGATAAAAGTAAAGAAAGGCACATGGCCCCTGGTTAGCTCAGTGGAGGGGAGCCTGTAAAGGTCTCCCCATCTTGTCATAACGGGTCGGGTCGCGTTATACACTCGCTACTATTACCGCCCCTGACTGGGGCGGTAATAGTACTCGGACAACTTGGAAGCTGGCCAGGCCGAGTCGAGAGCGCGCCACCAAGCGGCCGTGCCAGACTATGTGGGTATGTGAAACTGCCGGTTTAAATTGTGCTATGCAACTAGGCTTAGCATGGTTTAGCAGGGGCTCGGATTCCGTAAAATCTCCCAGTCACAGATTCCTACTAAATTCCTATAGTGATCGTGCAAGTTGGTTGGCTATTTGGGTTTTAGAGCGCATCAATCAGGTTTGGTCGTTGGCGCACAGTAAGTGAAGGTGTAAGTGACCAATTAATTCACTGCGCCATAAAGCCCCAAATGTTAATTACCGTCAGCACGATGTTCCGCAGGTATCTGAGTAGAAGACGCCGGTGTGTGGTCTAATACCTTTTTTGCGAAGAACATTGTTTACTATCCTAGGGATTTCAATCCGTGGCCCCCACCTGCAGTTAGTTCTCATTTTGGACCAAATGCCTGTATGGTGTTCTAAAGCCTAAGTTTGTCCGTAAGCACCAACTCCGCTTCTGGAAAAGATCGTGCGCTCGATTTATTCAGGTGTGGAGTTTTATGGTTGTTCCCAAACACACTGCTTCAGTGACCTTTTATGTGTGTGTCAGGGACCAAGTACGACGTCGATAACAGGTTATGTGTAAATGACTCGCTTACAACCTGAAGTACTTCGTGGTGCACTTATTTTTCATATTCGATGGGAGCCTCCATGAAAGATTGCGCGATTCTGTGTTCAATGGCCATGTTCTAGCAGCTATTGATATTTCTGAGTTATGTCAGGTCGACACGTCTAAATTGTACTTCAAGGCCAAACATGTTAACTTGTGTATTGATTAATGTCAATAGTGCGAGTGATCACCATTTGTGACCATAGATCATGTCCTCCACCTGTGATATTTCCTAAATTCGCTATAGCTACGTGGCGTCGAAATGAAAGAACAAACTAAACTCACTATTGTTCTCCGCAAACTTGTAAGAGGAGTTGCCGCTGATAACTCGCGTCACAGCCATGCGCCAAATGTTGGCGATTTTGATGTTCTTGATCAAGGACGATTGTTCATTACCTTCGTTGTATCATTGGTGCCGTGGAAAGTAGATTGGAAGTGTTTTACAACTTTTTAGCTGGAGAGGCTAAATGTAATTTAGTGCGTTCAGCCACTAGACCTAATGTCAACTTGAAGTGTGTTTTGCAAACATCAAGGATGCCCAGACACCCCGACAGTGTATTTTTATCCACCTGCGCACCGCCAAAGTTGAAGGATGAGGACGAACTGGAAGAAAGTGGTGGGCCGGTGCATATCCCGAAAGCATGCTGGTGAAGTTGGAGGCTGCTCAGCCAGGAAGGGTCGTCCTGCAGTTGCGTAGTCAGCGTCTCCGTGCGGGTTAAAGGTCAAAAACGGTGCCCAGCACAGATAACGATCAAAGACCCACTGAGATTAACTGGTACTGGAACGTATCAGACCGTGTTTCACAATCCACAGCTTGTAGCCAGCATGAGGAAGTATGCACTTTTCCCTATTCGGGAGTGAAGCATTATTTATCGTCTGCGTGGCCGAGTTGTCAAATGAGCCGACCCACCCCTGGGTGGGAGCGTTGTCGGGAGTCGCGAGGTCAGATCCACGCGTCTCCGAGACTTCACGGTAGACACACACCATCAGGAGGAATCAGGCAAGCATTGCTTTGGTCGTAATGTGCCTCATAGTTAGCCTGGACTTTCAACCAAGTGAGGTGCACTTTTTTCAAGCAACTTGCCCGGCCCTGTTTTGGCATAGCCAAGCGGCAAGACGTGATTCACTGCCAATCTCTGCCTTTGGACAACACCTGTGGTCTTTTGGTGGGCATAATAGCAGAGACCTTGACTTGCAATTTCATCGGTCTTGTTAGTGGTGTCGTTCTGTGGGTTTTTGATGGGCCACGTGTCCTCGCAATGATTGAATGGTGGAACTCCCCCTTCTCCTGGATGTCGTACAGACTTAACATAGACCTATTTAGCTGAACCCCTACCAGTGGAGGGCCTCAGGTAATGCTTGCATTTGACCACGATTGTTTTCGGTAAAACGTCCGTGAGTCTTATGCTCGAGGGACCCAAGACACTTGGTATCCACACGTTCGACGCTGGGAAGCCGATACTAAGCAGGTGGTCAACACTGCCCATGCGCACTGCTTAATATTGTCTACTATTTGTCGAAGCCCCCTGGAGAGTGAGTGACTCTCCTGTCGCCGAACAATTTCATGCACCTGGGTTAATTTGCAGGCTCATGTCTGAGAACCACTCAGTTGTACCACACCGTAGGTGGAAGTGACTACCCTCCATACACACTTAATCCATTGCATGTATGGATATGATCTAATACATTTTGCACCTCTTAGTAGCCAGGAGGAAAGTTCACGGGATTAGGGTCCGATTTTTTAGACTGTCGACTTCTCGTGAAAACTATTCTTGTATCGGTTTTGATTCTTTCCTTAAACTAATCCCTTGCTTCGGCTTAAGTGATTAGTTAAACAATATGTTACCGATTTCAAAATATATTCTAAGCAGTGGTGTTTCTTATTTGTCCTTGTCCCGAACATTTTGTTTGCATCTAACACTTGCAGAGTGAACCCGAGAATACTGTACTAAGAGTGGAATTAGGAATAAAATGGGGAATAAAGCAAATCCCAAAACGTGAGATGTATTTACCGCTTTCTTGTACCAATACAATGGTAGAATAACCAGAGTTTAACAGCCGATAGATAACATTGGACAATGCGTCAAAGTGCAATGTATGGACATCGCTCCCTTTTCAAATAGCGCCACTTGTCTTCGAGCTGGCAACAAAACATCAGACAGTTTTCTGGAAGGATAACTTTTTAGATGACAAAGCTCACTGACAAGGCTGTTTTTGTTCAAGCTCCCGCCTGCTGTGCCTTGTGGACAGCTGCAACTGTAGGAGTACTATTTCTACTATTTCTAGGATGTGAAATTATGCATCTGGGCCTGAAGGTCAGGCTTTCAGATATGCAGTGGGAGGTATAGAATTGGATATTATTGAAGAGAATGGAGACTTAGGTATACTAGTTTCAAATGACCTTAGAGCAGAAAAATACTGTACCTGAATTAGGAACAGAGCAATCAAAGTGATGAGAATCATAACAAGAAAAGCAAGGAAGTTATGACAAAAACTGCTTAGGCCATGTGTGACCCCACTTTGAATATTGTGTACATGCATAGACCCCTTACATAGCAAGAGCTATAGGTATGCTTAAAAAAGTGCAGCACAAAGCCACTAGACTTATCACTGAACTAGGTAACCTTGAATATGGAGAAAAGCTTATGCCCTTGGGTATGCACACACTCAAGAACAAGAAATTAATGTGTAACAGGATTGAAATGTTGCAGTCATTAAAGGATCAGCTAATGTCAATCTAAGTGGTGTTTGTCTATTTCGAGCATTGCATAGGCGTCATGAATACTGATTGAAAAGTCATCGTGTAGGACATGAACGTTAGTCAACAGGTTTTGAGTCAAATGATGGCTGACAAGTTTCCTTCTGATGTGTTGGGAAATCTCTCATTGAATGTTATACAAATTTGGTGGACAGTTTATGCTGGGTGCTCTTGTTTTTATTTCTAATTGGTGGTGAATGACCGGTGAGGCTTATACCAGTAGGTGTGCTCGGGACATGCCACTTTGAGCAGACATGGATGGAGAAGTTAGACAATTATTGATGGAGAATGGGTGCGGAGGAATGTGTTAAGCAATGCCAATTGAATGGCGTTAGATACGTTGTGGTAGGTGGTTCTTTTGTAACGGGGTATTGTATTGATTTGGGTGTATCGGTTTTATGTTATCGTCTTATGGCATCTCCTTTTAGGCTTGACTCAGATTGGCCGCGTGGCTCTTCTTAAGCTCCATCACTTGATGACTTTATTAGCTGAATATGCACCTCACCTGACACGCTTTGTTGCAGTGGTCAGCTGCCGCAGGAGTACGCTGGTCCTGACCCGCTAGACATGCGTCAGTACGAGTACGTGCTGGGCACGTGTCGGATCCCGGGTGTCAGCCACGACACGCTGCAGTTCCAGCCGGCCTCGCGGCACGTGGTGGTGGCTCACCGTGGACACGTGAGTCAGTCACTACACCCCGCAGTTACAGCCGGCCTCGCACCACGTGGTGGTGGCTCACCGTGGACACGTGAGTCAGTCACTACACCCCGCAGTTACAGCCGGCCTCGCACCACGTGGTGGTGGCTCACCGTGGACACGTGAGTCAGTCACTACACCCCGCAGTTACAGCCAACCTCGCACCACGTGGTGGTGGCTCACCGTGGGCACGTGACTCGGTCACTACACCCCGCAGTTACAGCCGGCCTCGCACCACGTGGTGGTGGCTCACCGTGGACACGTGAGTCAGTCACTACACCCCGCAGTTACAGCCAACCTCGCACCACGTGGTGGTGGCTCACCGTGGGCTCGTGACTCGGTCACTACACCCCGCAGTTCCAGCCGGCCTCGCACCACGTGGTGGTGGCTCACCGTGGGCACGTGACTCGGTCACTACACCCCGCAGTTCCAGCCGGCCTCGCACCACGTGGTGGTGGCTCACCGTGGGCTCGTGACTCAGTCACTACACCCCGCAGTTCCAGCCGGCCTCGCACCACGTGGTGGTGGCTCACCGTGGACACGTGAGTCAGTCACTACACCCCGCAGTTACAGCCGGCCTCGCGGCACGTGGTGGTGGCTCACCGTGGACACGTGAGTCAGTCACTACACCCCGCAGTTACAGCCGGCCTCGCACCACGTGGTGGTGGCTCACCGTGGGCTCGTGACTCGGTCACTACACCCCGCAGTTACAGCCGGCCTCGCACCACGTGGTGGTGGCTCACCGTGGGCTCGTGACTCGGTCACTACACCCCGCAGTTCCAGCCGGCCTCGCACCACGTGGTGGTGGCTCACCGTGGACTCGTGACTCGGTCACTACACCCCGCAGTTCCAGCCGGCCTCGCACCACGTGGTGGTGGCTCACCGTGGGCTCGTGACTCGGTCACTACATCCCTATTATAGCAGACCTCGGAGAACGTGATGGTCAAACACGGAGATGTGGGTGACCTACGTCGCTGTTCGACCACTACTCCTCTCCTTCATATCGCCCTCGACTAATTCCGCTCCACGCACCTGTCCCATTCTCGCCACTTGTTCGGTAGTTCAATTCGCCAGTCACCAAACGCCTTCTCGTGTCGGACAAGTGTCCTCTCGTGTGCGCAGTTTTAATGTGGTGTCGTGGGTGTGGTGGCTGTCCCGTGTGCTCCCGATGTGTCCAGCTGTGCTCTGACTCGTGTCTCTCGGCCCCGTGCGCAGTTCTACATGCTGAAGATGAGTGGCCGCGACCAGAAGCTGCTGAGTGAGTCGCAGATTTATGACCAACTGCAGCAGGTGGTGGAGCAGACGCACACAGACGCCCTCCCGGTCGGCATCCTCACCACACAAAACAGAAACGTCTGGGGAAACGCCTACAAGAAACTGCGCAAAGGTAACCAGCTGGGCTGCTCTTGTGGACTTCTAGTCGGGCTTCGCAAGTCGACGGCCGGGCAACGTGTTGATGGGAGGGGCGTACCCCCGGCTAGCCGTGGGCACTGTGATGCTGTATGATGATGTCTGTCACTTATTATATATGCAGCTGGAGTATATTTTGTTTTAAAGTATCCTTAACTGGATGTACTTGCAGGTGTCCTTACGATCGAACTGTAGTGTATTCACCTAGTGGATTACGCGACGTTTTAGCATGTGAGCAAATTGCAATGTGCAGGAGAACGCAAACCTCTCGGTTGCGGCATGTCTAAATGAAGTTCTGGCAGGCGGGTAGTCCAGATTGCTCCGGTAGCATTGGCGTCCAAGGTGGCCGAATATAGCAAATTGGCTTCGAGCCCATGACAACGGATGTTCCGACCTCCCCACACCCATACCCGCCCCCGGCGGAGCACACAACAGGCTTGGTAAACTTCCCCGGAATCGGAGACTGGGCTGGCACTGATGGCCAATGAGCATATAGTGAGTAGGGAAATTATGTGACGGTGATATTATGTATCACTCATATTTATATTTTCATTAGATATTTACAGTTATAGTATTGCCCATGACATATGTTTCAAAGTATTTCTTAAAACCGCATTGGGATTATGGCATGACCTGACTTTCCCTACTTCCGTGACCTCAATAGACTAGAAGTCTAATATTAATTACACAGGGTGTGCTTTTCAGCCGTGGGAAGGTAGCAAATGGTGTGCTTCGGTCTTCGATGTCCGTTGGTTGGTGCATCGTGGATGGCAAGCTCTATCT
Organism: Imbricaverruca yamaguchii; assembly: GCA_034440575.1. Taxonomy (NCBI): domain Eukaryota; kingdom Metazoa; phylum Arthropoda; class Thecostraca; family Neoverrucidae; genus Imbricaverruca; species Imbricaverruca yamaguchii. Next base: position 996,055 of record JAOTOL010001479.1, read on the forward strand.
CGTGGGTTTGATTAGGAGAAGATACAGAGAAGAACATTGGACCCATGATAGAAAATGGAATTGCTAAAATCTGCGAAAATTGCACAATGAGGTTTTGACCTCCGAAAAAAAAATATTCCACCTGAACCAACATCAATTTCAGGATGCTGACTTAGGGCCGGACGGCACCGTATATCTCACCAGTACCTGGGGCTGGACGGCACCGTATATCTCACCAGTACATGGGGCTGGACGGCACCGTATATCTCACCAGTACCTGGAGCTGGACGGCACCGTATATCTCACCAGTACCTGGGGCTGGACGGCACCGTATATCTCACCAGTACCTGGGGCTGGACGGCACCGTATATCTCACCAGTACCTGGAGCTGGACGGCACCGTATATCTCACTGGTACCTGGAGCTGGACGGCACCGTATATCTCACCAGTACATGGGGCTGGACTGGTGAGATATACGGTGCGTCCACCCATGTACTGGTGAGATATACGGTGCGTCCAGTCCAGGTACTGGTGAGATATCGGTGCCGTCCAGCCCCATGTACTGGTGAGATATACGGTGCCGTCCAGCCCCGGTACTGGTGAGATATACGGTGCCGTCGGCCTAAGTCAGCATCCTGAAATTGATGTTGGTTCAGGTGGAATATTTTTCGAGGTCAAAACCTCATTGTGCAATTTTGCAGATTTTAGCAATTCCATTTCTATCATGGGTCCGTATATCTCACCAGTACATGGGGCTGGACGGCGCCGTATATCTCACCAGTACCTGGAGCTGGACGGCACCGTATATCTCACCAGTACCTGGGGCTGGACGGCACCGTATATCTCACCGGTACCTGGGGCTGGACGGCACCGTATATCTCACCAGTACCTGGAGCTGGACGGCACCGTATATCTCACCAGTACCTGGGGCTGGGCGGCACCGTATATCTCACCAGTACCTGGGGCTGGACGGCACCGTATATCTCACCGGCACCTCGGGTGGTACGGCACCGTATATCTCACTGGTACCTGGAGCTGGACGGCACCGTATATCCACTAGTACCTGGAGCTGGACGGCACCGTATATTCACCAGTACCTGGGGCTGGCGGCACCGTATATCCACCGGCACCTGGGTGGACGGCACCGTATATCTCACCAGTACCTGGGGCTGGACGGCACCGTATATCTCACCAGTACCTGGAGCTGGACGGCACCGTATATCTCACTGGTACCTGGAGCTGGACGGCACCGTATATCTCACCAGTACCTGGGGCTGGGCGGCACCGTATATCTCACCAGTACCTGGGGCTGGGCGGCACCGTATATCTCACTGGTACCTGGAGCTGGACGGCACCGTATATCTCACCAGTACCTGGGGCTGGACGGCACCGTATATCTCACCGGCACCTCGGGTGGTACGGCACCGTATATCTCACTGGTACCTTGGGTGGGACGGCACCGTATATCTCACCAGTACCTGGGGTTGGGCGGCACCGTATATCTCATCAGAACCTTGGGTGGGACGGCACCGTATATCTCACCAGTACCTGGGGCTGGGCGGCACCGTATATCTCACCGGCACCTTGGGTGGGACGGCACCGTATATCTCACTGGTACCGGAAACTGAGCGGTGCTGTGTGCCTCGCCAGTGCCACGTCGGCCGGCTTACGGTGCGGTCGGTCCCCAGACAAGCAGAACGCCCAGTCTCTGGACGCCATCCACTCGGCGCTGTTCGTGGTGTGTCTGGACGGGCCGGTCGCGCCGCACGACGTGAACCGGCAGACGGCGGCCGCGCTGCAGTGCGTGCACGGCGGCGGCTCGCGCTACAACTCGGCCAACCGCTGGTACGACAAGTGCATCCAGTTCGTGGTCGGCTGCGAGGGAAACGTGGGCATCACGTACGAGCACTCGCCGGCCGAGGGCGTGCCCGTGGCGCGCATGATGGACTACCTGGTGCGCCACCACACCGACCACGTCGTCCGGCTGCCGGCGCTGGACCCGCCCACGCCGGAACCGCTCAACTTCCGGCTGGACGATGAGCTACGGCGCGAACTGCAGCGCGCCGAGGAAGATCTCGACATGTGAGTATCCGCCGGAGGTAGACCGCGCGCGCACACACGCACACACACACACACACACACACACACACACACACACACACACACACACACATACGTGTTTGCCGTGACTACCGAGGACTATGGCCTGGCCGTCACTAACGAGGACACCCCTTAGTTTTCACTAGAGAAGCATCAATTTTTTATCTGTCATAGAGCAAGATCTGCCGGGTAAGATAGAGGGTAGATTTGGGAGAAAACTTCCAATCGTTGGCTTCCAATGTGATTTGGAATACCGAGGACATCGGCAAAACCGAGGACATTGTGTGTATCGTCTCATGTTCACCATGCATGTTTATCGTCAATACCGAGGACTATCGCCTGGCGGTCAGTAACGAGAACTCCCTCTGACATCCGAGAGCAGTGTGTATGTGGTACGTGATAATTGATGTGTCTGTGCGGTTTTGTGTGTCGGTGATAATCGCATGTGTGAGGTCTAATTAACCCGCGCCGTCTTTACGGTCAGATCCTCACACCCCGTCTCGGGGAGATAGTAACCCCCCTCTAAAATCCAAGCTAGGCGTCACACGAAAACGAAAGAGGTGTCATCGGAAAGCGCTCGACGAGTAGGGTCCGGATCCACCCCACAAAACAATTTCCCCTAAGTGACGTAACTAGGGGGATAGATATTCACGACTTTTCACGACTTACATGTTGTTGGCTCTGTGGATATTCGAAGAAAAATTAATTATTTGGAATCAGAAAAGGACGGCGAAATTTACCAGCGCCATAACAATTCCCCACCCCCCCAATTTGTTTTTCTTATTTCAAATTTTGAGTTTTAAATTTTCTTTAATTTTTCTTTTATAGCGGGTAGAGCAGACCGAGAAATGTTGTTGGAAGTCAACTTGCTTTAAAAGATGCTTACTTTAGCCAGAATATTATATTTGAAGTGCAAGAGGAAAATATGGAAAATGTATGTGTAGTCAAAAACGGAAAATGAGAAATTCCTCTCGTACTTTTGTTGCACCCATAAAAATAGGAAAATGCTGAAAGTTTGAACAAAATATCTGTATCCGTTAAAGCGTGACGACTGATTGAACTTCTTTTTAGGTGACCTCACTTGACCTTGATTAACTCGTTGACCCTAGATGACCTGACTTACAAATTTCGACATAACATGCCAAATTGGTGTGGAAAAAGGTACTCAAAATTTTGGCGCGCTGCCACGCGCCGTTCGTTCACTATCCGCGAAAAACCTGAGGTGGTGGCCGTTGAAGAGCCCCCACCCCGAGACAGGACGGGTTAACCTAGTGCCACTGATGGAGGCTTCCTTAGCGTAGGACCACCATCATCGAAAAGCATGCATTTGATTTGAAAAAATTTGAGACAAAAAGTTGTGGGGGAGACAAATGATTGCGAGGCACAGTATCCTACTGAATAGTCATTGTGTTCAGTTCGCGTTTGGGCGAAAATTGTCAAGTTTCTAGTCTCCTATTGTGGAATTTGTGGGGTGATATCCCCCGCAGTTGCCATAATATTTATGCCAAGGTAGAGGAGCTAAGGCCTACGATATCGTTAATATTATGCTAAGATCATAACTGCATTTTCTAATTGAAAATAGCCTGAAAATACCGATGGACCCACCCACCCACATGCTTTCTTCTCGGCCCTTAAATCCGTACTTGCTTGTGTCATTTTCCGAGAGAACTTCATTCACAATGGCTACGCCATTGTGGATGAAGTTCTCTCAATGCTCATAAGCATCACATCACAGCATCACAATGCTCCATCTGCCATTACTTGATGGGGTCTGATCAATTTCGGGAAAATGCGGTATTTGACAAAAACCTGACAGTGGAAACCTGACGCCAACATTTGGGTGGGTCCAGTTCACTGGAGGGATACAGCTAACCAACTGACGGGCCAAACCGCCCCATTTTCATTGCAACCTACAACCAAAATCATGGATGGAGAAGTTAGAAGAAAAACAACTTTTGGTGTGGTCCAACACATGGATGCAGTGTAGTTCCCAATTTGGTTGATAAAACCCTCCTCACATGGCCCCACGTTGAGAGAACAAAGTGTTGGTGGGGCGGAGGTAAATGTAGTCGGACTGAGACTACACCAAAGATGTAGGAAACTCAGTCTTCGCATATGGCCTCATTTTTTCTCGTATTTATTGCACTTCACATTGAACTTGGGAATTAACGACATGAGAATCTACAGAAATCATTACAAATGATGAATACTTGACGGCAGTAGCAATGACTGAGCATTGCACAACTTTAGGTCCCGTCCTTTGTGCACAAGGGTGTACCTAACAGTCAAACAAAAATCCTTCTGGATGCATCTTGCTTCCATTGCCCTTGATAACGTAAGCATGCATACAAAATTGACGTCGATCCAACAAAATGTAGAAGTGACGACAAGGTAGTCTATTTGCTGCCGTAGCCTACGGGTTCTAAATAAAGGTTCGTGGTCCCGTAGCAGGTTTTATACAAGAGTGCTGAGGAATCGACTTTAACACATTATGTGTATCAAGTTTCGTCGGTTTTTGGCGAATCTGTGAACGTTCCATGGCTTAAATTGTTGCGTCATCTGCCTGGTTTCAGATCCTCGTTCTAGGTAGTGACAACGTACACTATGCATGATAAAACGTGTGCATAACGGTCATGGGTAAAGGCGGACAGCTGTCCCCATGGCATGCTTCCTGTTGCGCACAATGGATGTCGGCAACTGGATGAGCCCCAGCACACCCCACTGCATGTGCCGACTTTGGGGCATGGTTTCTGAAATTGCTCGCGGTATCGCGCAAGGTGCAAGAACAAGTGGATAACTTAGCAATCGTAAGTCGTGCAACTTGTATAGGCATACAAAAGAGATGAAACGTGAATATATATGATTGTCGAGGTAATTTCTTTAGCTATCTTATTAAGAAAGTTGCAACGAGCCAGGATCCTTGGATATAAACCTCGTAAGGTGGAGTGACAACAAGCGAAATTTGTCGACGTCTATAGTGTGTCGGATCGACAATAATTCTGTGCGAAAATTTGTCTTGCTAATGATGTTCAAAGCAAAAAGTAACCCGAGGGATTTAATTTTCCAGTTGTTTGTCTCGGTTGTTGTAATTTTCGTTTGGTTTTCCGACTTATTGTGACACTTTATTGCGCACGTAAATATTGGTATTTTCTTTAGACATGCCGGTTTTGGGGCATTCTACGTGGTTCTTCAGATAATTCCAAATGGAATCAGAGGGTTTTGCTGATGTTTGTATTCGTTTCATAGTAGGTGTATCATTGCCACGCGAAGTGTTTAAACAAAGGCACCACCTTCAGGAATTTCGCGTTTAAGCAAAGGAAGCTCAGCTGACTGATTTTCGTTTCGTTCAGGCGCACGCGAAACGCACAGAAAAGGTAAACGTCTGGTTTGAACAGACTTGTATGGATAATATTGCATCCTCCATGGTTTGGTGTGCTGCTATAAGTACACACCATATTTAGCAATGTTTGTGAATCTCGAAAAGTCAGATTACCAAGCCCAACGTGTTTGTCAGCAAAATCATGGTGTCTAGAATTAAGAGCAAGCAAAGGTTTGGCGCCAACATGCCCACTGCAAAATCGTCCTGTGCTCAGGCTATTGGAGCGATCGGGATGACGCTGCCCATTTTCATGGGGCTCCTCAGCACCAGAGGTTCTAAATAGGGGAGGGACACTTGGGCATGTGCCCCCCCAATCCAAAGAAGTGTGACGACTCTGACCCGGGAAAAACACCCACGATGGACTGCAATGCACCACGTCCCCCAATCGTTCAGCATATTATTGTTCAAGCTAAAGATACCCCTACTAGGGGAATAGGTGCCCTCTTTAGACGAAGAGCGGCTATTGAGAGGAATAAATGTCCCTTTTGTATGTGCCGGTGTACCCATTCACCTTCCTCAGCTCAGCAAATTGTCAGTCTAAGGCCCCCACCCCTACGGATTTTAACAGTGGCTCCCATCCGAGGAAATGGCGCCCTCCAAACGATTCCAAGCGCCCCTAATTACAAAGAGTTGCACGCCTTGATGAAAGAATAGCATGGTCTGAGCTTGGCGTTGATATGTGGTAATTACTCCGAATGGTGGCTCTTTGAATGTTTGGGAACATTTCTGTGCTTGTCCAGTTTGGAGTCAAGGGCCGACGATCTTGTCCTCAAATTTGTTTCAAGATATGCAAAATCAGATATGTATGAACGTACTACAGTTTCGTGTCTCTGTGTCACCTCATTCGGCAGCTATCCCGGGAAAACCTGAGGAGGTGGGGGGGACTCTCGAGATTGCCTCAGCCTGGTCCGGAGATAGTAATACATGAACGCAATGCCAGTATTCCACTACAAGCATAAGTAAAAGATAAACAGTGGTTTTCTACGCTTCCTCGAAAAGTCAACTCGTAAAATCTACGAATTGCATGACCTCTTCTGTGCACCATGCTGCTAAAGATGACAACATGTCTTCGCTTACTTGTAATTTGGGTATAATCGTCGTCATTTTGGTATCAAATGAGCCTCTAGGAAAATAGTATGGTTTTAAATGGGTAAAGGGGCCTTCGCTAAATGCATGAGTGATTTTATTTCGTTGGTGGGAGTACCCCTATATCATTATGTGTTACACAAACTGATGTGGGATAATACATTTTCTCCCAAATATTTCATATTTGTTGGAAAACCAGCTCCAAACGTTCAAGATAGCAATCAACGTATCAACAGCTGGAATACATTGTGTAGTGTTATAAAAAAATCGAAAAGGCTTAACTGGTTGGGTCCATCCTAGCTTCTTCTGTTTCTCCAAGTCATGATGTTCGCAGTATTCAATAACATCCGGTAGATTTCGCAAGTTAGAACCAAAAAATGTTCCTCAAACTGAGCCCATTTAATTTGAAAGACCATTATTCACGTACTTCCATGACACTCCGAAATATATTTGACAAGGCCTTAGCCACTATTATAGAAACTATTTAGTACGCAACTCTATTTATTCTTAACCCGCGCCGTCTCTGCGGTCAGATCCTCAATCACATCTCGGGGGCGGGGCGGATAGTAACCCCCTCTAAAATCCAAACTAAACGTCGCACGAAAACGAAAGAGGTGTCATCGGAAAGCGCTCGACAAGTAAGGTCCAGATCCACCCCTGAAAAGAATTTCCCCCAAAGGTGACGTCACCAAGGGGGCTAGATTTTCATGACTATTCACGACTTACATTATGTTTCTTGCTCTGGGAGTTCATTTTGGTGGATACATGAAAACACAAAATTTATTTAGAATGAGAAAAGGACAGCGAAATCGACCAGGGCAATGCATTTTTTCTGGTTGCCCCAAAATAAGAGTTACATTTTTTGAAATGTCAAAAGTTTCAGTTTTCAAGTTTTCTTTCATTTTCCTTTTCCAATGGGTAGAGCAGACCGAGAAACGTTGTTGAAAGTCAACTTGCCCTAATCAAAATGCTTACTTTAGCCATAATTTTATATTTGAACTGCAATTGGCAAATATGCAAAATGTATATGTAGTCAAAAAACAAACAAAAAAGATACGTTTTGTTGCATCCCTAGAGATAAGCAAACCCTGAAAGTTTCATTAAAATACCTGTATTTGTTAAAGCGTGACGACTGGATGAACGTTTTTGGAGGTGACCTCACTTGACGTCGACTAACTCGTTGACCCTAGACGACCTGACTTTAAAATTTTAAAACAGCATGCCAAATTGACGTGGGAAAAGGCATCACAAATTTGGGTGCGCTGCCGCCCGCCGTTCGTTCACTATCCGCGAAAAACCGAGGGGGAGGCGGTTGAAGACCCCTCCCGATACGGACGGGTTAATACTCTGCGGATCATCCTCTTTCTTATTCATGTTATCACTCCACAGCTGTGCGATATGAAAACACCGCGCTTCCTTTTTTTGTATTTATGTAGTATAGAAGTGGAGCATTTTGGGGGGTAATTAAAAAAAATAAAAAATAAAAAAAAAAAAAAAAAAATAAAGTAGTTTTGTAATCTTTACGATCATGTTGGCCAGGTCTGGCCAGAAGAAAAGGGAAAATTCCTTCCAAAATCCAGAAGCGGAATGAGCTTTGTTCTTCATCATGGCTTAGGGCATATATAGATTGCCTTCACTTGTTGACCATTACAGGAGTTCTTTCCATTTTGTATAATTCGGGAAAATCTATAGAAGCCAGATAATCGTTGATTCGCCGGTGGTTATGATCTGCATGACATGTTGACACATATAGTTAAGTAAGCAATGCATTGCAATATTTTAAAATGTCTGCTGTCGGAAGCTAGCTGCCCGTCTTCTGTTTTCAAAATATTAATGTTTCCTTAGTATTTCATTGGGCACACATACCGAAGAAGCATTTTGTAGGTATCTAAACCTCCTTTATCCATCTCAATCTAGACCATAACTAGCAGGTCAAAGATTAATGTTCCTAGAATGCATTTGCTCGATCACGAATAGTTGCGTATGGTTTGCAGAATCGTTGGTGGCGTGTCGTTGGTGGTGGCAGTTGCATATTCGTTGGTAGAACTGACGACAAAAGCAGTCAATCCCATATTGTTGCAGTCATGTAATGTACTTTCTTCTTTTCTCCTCTGCACGATCTTTTCTTTACGGCTTCTGATTCTACTGACTCGAATGGCACTCGTGGTCATTTCTAAATTCAAACGCCAATCGTAAGCATTGTTCCGTTTATGCTGTCGCTAGCATAATTCATTTTTGATCTCTACGCACACTGCAAATGAAAAATCATCTTCGAGAAGGGTATTGTTAGGTCACCATAATATAGGTCTCATCGCATATGCGGACAGTATAATTTTTGTATGCATAGGCTGTGGTCCGTACACTGTAACCTATGTAGATATTCAATCTCACAACTATTACATTTAGGTGCTGAAGCATATAATTGCCGCCCAAATTCGAATATCACAAAGGTGCATCACATTTTAAGTAAACTGATAGTCGTGGATGTTTGCCATGAAAAACATCCCATAATTGCCAGGCATATCTGGCGGCGACGGAACTCCGTTCAATTAATTCAGCAATCAGGAAGTGGTTACGTGTTCAGCAATATTTATGTGTTCCATCATGCATAGTGATGCATACCGATGCATGCATCCTGATCCATGTGTACTGAAAGCCAGGTATTTGTGTTCGCTTCCATGCTTAGGCGGACATTTGGTCAGGATACTCTGAATTTTAATTATTTTTAGTTTATGCTGACAAAATGGCCAGCCGAAATTAAACCTGGTGTGCTTTGATGGGACATGTTCAGATCCGAATGTAAACCGAAATTAGTGCATGATAGCCGAAGCCACGCATACACCAACATGACTACTTAAAAGATTCCTGATCGGATCCCGTTCTTCAGATATGGTCATTTATTCACTGCATACATATACATACTATTCACTGACAACAACCTACATACATATCCATTTTTCGTCTGGAAGCTGACATTATTCAAGCGCGTGGTATTATCCCGACGTACATAGGCGAATACTTTCTTTCATGCAATTAACGGGTCATTTCTGGCCGTGCTTAGTCAGACAGGTGTGCATGACATTTTACTGAAACAATATATATATTATATATATATATATATATATATATATATATATATATATATATATATATATATAACTACTTATTGACTTAGCACACTTCATTTTCACTCGCCAGAATACAGAAAGGCGGCGGATTAATGCCTCCTTTGTGGATGGGGGATGATGGGGAAGCATCATCTGGAATCGTTCAGCACTCACCACACTTTTTGTTCGCTAAACTTTAACCTTCGCACGTTCAGGAGCGTATCACATTGCCACCCATTTTTCGCGACCGCGGAACAAACGTCATTGGTTAGCATGTGGCCTCTTAGTGTAACTCGCGGGGAGGGGGTCTTATTTTTGCGATGCTCGTACTCTCGACTAGAGTTTCCACTTTCTGGCGCAGTGGCAGGACTCGGCAACCCGTAATCCTGGGAACATGAGCCTTTTGCTGTACAATGCCAGGATTGTCCGTGCCACTGCCGTGCCAGTGTCGGTACCCCCAGTAATAAAATTAAAGCATATATCTAAAATTGTCTTGATGTTGAACTGAATTGTCCAAGATTACCAGGAAAAAGGGCTTAACCAATGATGTGTGGAAGAACTTTGAAACGTAGAGACTGAGCTGCTGTCAGTGTGTGAAATGTTTTGCATCTCTGGTATTGCTTACTTTCGTCATCAATCATGATTTCCCTCGTTGTTTAGATGGTCCCTATTTATCCCCATGCTTTTCTATGTGCCATCATCCAGCTTGCTGTGCCATGTGTCGTGCGGTGCCAGAACCTGCTGTGCCCGTGCTACGTCTCATGCCAGTGTTTTGAAGAAAAAGTGAACAACTCTATTCTCGACTCTTATCGGGTCATCCATCAGTGGCCTAATCGGGGAGTGACCTGTAACCTAGAACACTATTGAGGTATATAATCCCTCCGTACCCATATTCGTGTTTAAAAAAAAAATTAGCGACAACATTGCGTGCAAAATACCAAAGGCAAATTACCGTTTGACCCGATGACATCACATGGGTTACTTTTTTGCTTCTTAGCTTTACCTTAATCATTTCTCTCTTCACTACAGGTTAACTTTTGGCTGTATCTTAAACGGTTTGTGAGATATACTTAATGCACATTTAAAAACTGCACTAGATGACGTCACCTGATTTTGGTGTACCCCAACTTCGTTAAGTTAGTAGACTGCACCTCAACATTTGACATGCACCTTCATCAATTGTCGGGTTATATGATAAATTACCGAAGTGATTCTTTAGACGGATTATGAGTTATTTCAGAAAACCTTAGAGGGTCTAAGTAATCCCTCCACTGCCAGGTCCAAGCTAATGTAAGATATTCATTTGTTACCCGAAGTATACAAATGGGTATTAATCGCGACAGCTGATCACATGCACCACGCTAGCTTTTCTTTCGCTTCGCTAACATTCCCCGTTTGTAAATACTTGGAGAAGTAAACCACATCTGTCAAATTTCTGGATAAGGTGACAAAATGCAAGGCAATGCAATGCACTGCAAATGTAACGCAAACTCCAACTTTCCGTCTCCTTTTATGTCAGGCTACTGACTTGAAATCTAGCCCTTCACTTTATTCGGCGACTACTCCGATGGACCATAGCAATGGATGCAACGGATGTCTCTCACCAAAGAAGTTAAAATCTCCCCATGCCATTGCATGTTGACGACGGATACTGGATGCGATTAGCGACGAACACAGCCCAAAGCGGTGGTCTATGCCCTGTTGTGTTCAGCTCCATTTATAAAGAACTGAATTAACCAAATCGTCCGTCGAATTGGCCGCTGAATGCCACGTTGCATTTGACAGGTGAATCAGCATCTTAAGGCTGGTTTGCTGACAAACACGAAGAGCAGTGCTTATGAATTCATCCAAGCCACGGCTATTATATACGAAATGTGTATACAATATTTTGGCAGTGTCAGGGGTACTCCCGCGGTGTCCCCCTTCCTCCGGTTCATGCATCCCTGACGACAGTACTGACATGCACTCGCCTGGCCAGGTCCATTACGAGGTGCGTGACCTCAGCATCTGACAAGGAATCATGATTCATACATTTGAAAGTGCCAGACGCATTCATCATGTCGGCCCAAGGAATGGTAGAGAAGTCGTCACCACTGCGTTACGTTTCAGAAGTATACTTGTTAGTTGTTCGCGTTATTTCGCCTACGTTAGCAAATGCCGTGGTATGCTCAATAGTGACCACGCCGCAAGAAATATGAAGTTCCTTGTCCGCTACAGCATCCCCACACCTCATGATGCGTCCTGCTACATCAGTCAATGTAAATTATGATATTAAAGTTGATGGAACTGAATGAACATATGTGCCTGCCCCTCCCACTTCATCAAAATTAAAGACGAGGTGACAAAAAATGGCCCTGACAATGAATACTTTCGCTCAGTTTTGGGAAATTCACACTAATCTCCATAGCAATGGTGTTGTCGAGGGAAACGGGAGTCTCTTAAACCGACACGGAACTACTCTCTCTGATACAAGAGGTAACTGACACAGAAGGCTCCTTACAGACACAAGGACTACCATGACCGATACAGAAGGCCTCTGACGGACATAGGAACGCTGATACGCTGATCGGCGTAGGAAGCCATCTGACAGAGGAGGCTCTCGCGGGAAAATGAGGACAGCCTGAATCAGTGAGGCCACTGGAGCGTTCCTCACTGATATAGGAGATGCCTGGTGATTTAGGGATTGCACCTACCATTCTAGATAAAACGTTATCAATAAAGATCAGTGTACGTAAACTATTTCTTGAGCTGCGCCTTTTTGGTCTACCTAATTACTTGGCTCTGATCATTTTGGAATAGAGAACCGATTGTTTCGTTCTCATGGGATGCAAAGACCTAAATTTAGATATTATAAGTGTTGCTATAGGCTTACGCCGGAGTTTACTATACTGAACTCATGCAGTGCGAAGCACCCGAAGTCCGAATGCCCCGAAACTCTCAGTCACGTATTGATTGCCTGCAGCCGACTTAACAGTGAGCGAAGGCGTCATTTTGGACATACCTCTCTCTCTCTCACTTAGGGAAGTCATCAATTGTTCAATCGGGAGGGCTTTTCCGCTTCCTATCAGAAATCAAATTTTCTTTGATTTACACTGTGATATATTCATTAACTCGATTTTATACAGGACGAAATGAGAATCGTAGCATGGTAAGGTAGCACTTGTACTTAACCCCATGATATTCAATTCTGGCTGACTTTTGCTAGCATTTTACTATTTGACTGCCGATGATATGGGCGCTGAATGGCCGATGCAGTCGATGAGCCCCTAAACTCCAATAACCAGCCAACCAGCCAACCGAAACTCTCAGTATATGTATCTCGGCCTAAACTCCGAGTAGCTCAGAAGCTGAAAATGATTGTCATAGGTCCATATACGTCAGCAACTTTCAATCACTTTGGAAACAAGCTGATGTATGCACACGAGCTTAGATGCCTATCATCTCACCGTATCCAACATTTTTTATGTGTGGGCAACAAGTGACGTTGATTGCCAATAATTCACACTTGCCTTAACAACAACGGATATATTTCCGCCTATGGCGTCATAGCGTAGTTATATGATCAGGCATTTTCATATTTCATTTGATCAAGTCCGCAATAGATGGTCCCATCAAGCAGCGGCGCCCAAACCCACGACGTTCCTCCGTAGTCGCGAAACAATGGATGCATTGACACCCGCCTAACCCTCGCAGCCCCCATACGGGCGGAGGTTAATGCGCATGAAGCCAAATTACGCTAAGTTCGGAATGCCTTTGTGTAATGATTTCCCTCCCCCAAAATAAGAAACGGTGGCATGCAACCGTCACCCTGCCGCATCATGGGCAAAGCAAATGAAGTGGACTGCATCAATGTGCTATTGTACATGTTGCTTCAGTACAAAATTACGTACGCTTATTGGCATATTGGCAACTTTCCTTCGTGCTCGCTTAACCTGGCCTAGGCTCACCCATGTATGATCAAAAATGTTTGCGAAAGCAGATCAGTCTAAGTAACAGGTCTTGTGATGATGCCAGCCTGAAGAGGACGAACGAATATGCATGCAATTTAATTCATTTGGAAGCAATCCATTCAGCCAACATGGGAAAGATAGTAAAATAGAGGACTTGACCCAAATTGTAAAGCTGGGTTGAAGCGCACAGCTCCAATGGTTTCTTCTAGGACATTCAAAGGTCAACTTAGCGACTAATAAACTTCCTTTGGCATCCACAAGAATATTTTCCATCTTGCGGACCAGTTCAGGAAAAGATGGAAGGAATGGCAGTATATCAGAATCAGGTTTCCTTTCACCTTATGTGAAGGATATGTCTCATCCCTATTATTTTTCCACAACTTTATCATCTTGAATATTGGAGTGGGTTTCCTGCAACAACGTAATATGATGATGATAATCTATGTTTAGGAATCTGAACGAAGTCATTCGTTGTCAGTGTGACGGATTGAACGATAAAACATTAAATCCGGAAGTAATGCGTTAACCCTCCCCGTCATTCCGGTCAGATCCTCACACCCTGTCTCAGGAGGGATTCATTATATACCCTCCAATCTCAAACCAAACGTCGCACGAAATCGAAAGATGTCTCATTGGAAAGCGCTCGACGAGTACGGCTAAAAACCACCCCAACATCCTACTGAGGGGGTTTATGTGGTCACGGTTGACGTCATGTATGTTCTGTGGAGTTCAATTTCGTGGGGAAGAATTAATTGGAATCAGAATAGAAAGACGAAATTGGCATGGTGCAAAATGTTCGCCTACCCAAATATACCAATTGTTTTTATGTTGTTCAATTTTTAGTTCAATTCTTAAATACTTTTTTCTATTTGTAATAGATAAAACATACCCAGAGAAGTTGTTTCAGGTAAACGTCGCCTCATGAAAATTGCTTACTTGAGCCACAATTTTCGATTTTAGGCTAAATAGGCAAATATGCTAAACAAATATGCCATAAAAAGGCGAAAGTTCAACCATACCTCTGGTGCGTCTCGTTGCGTCCATAAAGAAAATTAAACGCTGAAAGTGCATTCAAATATCTTTACTCGTTAAAGTGTGACGACTGGTTGAACATTTTAGGAGGTGACCTGACTTGACCTAGACTAGTTCGGCCCCGTGAATGACCCGACTTCAAAATTTCCACGCAAAATAACAACTTGATGTGGGAATAGGTATGCCGAATTTTGGCGGGCTGCCGTGCGCTGTTTTTATTTTTTTACTATCCGTGGAAAACCTTAAGGGATGGAAAAACACGCCTCCTCCTCTGAGACAGCGCGGGTTAACCCGCGCCGTCATTCCGGTCAGATCCTCCCACCCCGTCTCGAGGGGGGGGCGGTTGAAGATCCCCTCTAAAATCCAAACTAAGCATCGCACGAAAACGAAAGAGGTGTCATCGCAAAGCGCTCGACGAGTAGGGTCTGGGTCCACCCCCAAAGTGTTTTCCCCCAAAAGTGACGTCACCAAGGGGGCTAGATTTTCACGACTTACATTATGTTTTTACTCTGGGGGGTACATTTTGGGGGATATATGAAAAAAAAGTATTTGGAATGAGAAAAGGAAAAACGAAATCGACCAGGGGTATAATCTCCCCCCCCAAGATAATTTTTTTGAAATTTCAAAATTGGGAATTTTCAAGTTGTCTTAATTTTCCCTTTCCAATGTGTAGAGCAGACCGAGAAATGTTGTTTGAAGTCAACTTGCACTAATACAATATGCTTACTTTAGTCAGAATCCTGTGTTTGAACTGCAATATGGCAAATACGCAAAATTTATATGTAGTCAAAAACGAAACAAATGAGAAATTCAACTCGTACGTTTTGTTGCATCCGTAAAGATAAGCAAACGCTGAAAGTTTCATTAAAGTATCTGTACCCGTTAAAGCGTGACGACTGGTTGAACTTTTTGGAGGTGACCTCACTTGACCTCGACTAACTCATTGACCCTAGATGACCTGACCTATTTTTTTAATATGCATGTGAAATTGATGTGGGAAAAGGTATGCCAAATTTGGGCGCGCTGCCGCGCGCCGTTCGTCCGCTATCCGCGAAAAACCCTGAGGGGGGCGGTTGAAGACCCCCCGAGACGTGACGGGTTAAGATGTAGACCCAAAGATGTTTCAAAACGTACTTCGCTTAAATCTGTATGTGGCGCACGAGGTGTTCCTACCCTCTGTTGCGCTAACGACCAATTGCAAAGTATGTCCATAACACCTGTCGCAGCTCCTAACCTCCAATCCTCAGCCCTGTCCTATCCCACAATACTGGTAAAAAAAAATCGGCCTAACCGAAGCGCCAATTCGTTTCCTCAAACGCATGTGCCGGCCGCCCGGCCCGCCGCCGCCCGCCGCCAGCCGAGTCGGCGGAAGCCAACTCGGCAGCCTACCGACGACCGGCCCGTCGTGCCTTGCACAGGCTGCAAGCATGGTGGTGTCAAGTTGCAAACATGAGCGCGACGCATCTGCACTGTAACTTTCGGCTTGCTCACACTTTGTCTACGTAGTACACACACACACACCTGCTGGACACACACGGTCACATATATGGTCAAAACCGAGGATGGCGAAAAAATCCGTCTGGAGACTAGTGAGCATCTGGCAATGCTTCAGACGAAGTTTGAAAACCGAGGACGTCAAAAATGTCCTCGCTATACACATCAAGTCCTCGGTTGTCAGGTGTGCAAACAGAAAATGGCCTCGGTTTGCACGAAGTACAAGTGCACACACACACACACACACACACACACACACACACACACACACACACACACGCTGGGAAGTAAAACCAACTTTTGCATGCTCCTGGAATGTCGAGCTTTTGTCCTAATTATAATTTAAACAGTATTGTTGTGTACATACATTGTAACAAAATGTACATACATTTTGGGAAAACCACAAAAGATGAGCAAGATGATAGCCAGCTGAGCGCCACTGGGCGGGCCGGCGGCGGCCTCCTGGCCTCCCGCCGACCCGCCCAGTGGCGCTCCACGCGCCGTGTGTCGCAGTTGGCGGCCGTGTGTGACCGTTGGCAGCGGCAGTGGGGACACGTGCAGCCGTCGGGGGCCTGGCCTCGCTGCTGTCGGGGGCCCGGTCCGTCTGGGACCGGGCGTCAGCGTCGGGGCTGGCCCATTGCCAGACAGACGGCCACATTCCTGGCACCTCCGACCGTCGCCTCTCATGCCAGCCCGCGGTAACCGCGAAAAGCCACTGCGCCACCGGCTTGCATTCGAAGCAGGCTTGCCTATGTTGTTTTTGCTATTTTTGTTTGTCACATGTTTCCCTTCCGGTAAGCTGTATAACAATCGCAATACGCTTGTGGGCGTCGTGCGCCCAAAAACAAAAATAACCAACGAGGGAACCATTTTTGGCAGAGATAACCCTACGAACTGGGGCCAAGATCTGAGCGAGATCTGCTGTTCTTGTGACCGGTTCTGGAGGCAGTTCACATACAAATTGCAAGCAGCCTGTCAAGTGAATGACGATTACTCCCCAGCGCAACTCAGTTTCATGCTCAAGTTCCCCCAGATCCCCCATTTCTTCCTCGACACGAGAGCACATGCTATCCTTGCTGATGTCCAGTGGTGTACTTCAAAATGATGCAGCCTTCCCAAATGAGTCTGAGACTGCCATGGGCAAGACATCCCACTGTTTATGAGGTTATAGTTCAATCTATTCGCATTCTTGCAATCCTATACCGGGTAGGTTCCCATCACTTACACTGTTCTGCCTTTGTGTTCGACATGCTGATTCCGCCCTGGCTCCTTGTCTCCACTTCTGTGAACGATTTCTAACTGTGCCCTGTCCCTATCTCAGGATGGTAGAAGACTTGGACATGGCGTGCTTCACCTACTCTGGCTACGGCAAAAAGTTCATCAAGTCGCAGCGAATGAGCCCCGACAGCTACATCCAGATGGCGATCCAGCTGGCTTACTATAGGTGCGTAATAAGTTCACTATACACCGTTCACTATGCACACTGCTTTGTATGCATTGCACTCGCACATGTTTTTTCCACCCTGGTGGAACTGCTCGGCAGTGGAGCTTGGTCTCTTCGGGTCAGATGGGTAGGTTGCTGGTACTGACCAGGAGCCCAGAGACGGCTTTTCCTCGGGTGAGTTGACTGAGACCCGATCTCAGCCGAGTTAGACGGTCGTATTCCGGGAACCTCCGGCAGTCGGTTCGCTCTTATGCCACGTCTGATCACCGCAAAAAGCCACTGCTCGACCGTCTTATGCGCGACGCGAGCTTTCCTTATTGTTGGTTTTTCTGGTGTGGTACACCACGTCTGGGAAGGTGATCCGAAGGACAATGAGGGAATCGAAAATCGGTGACTTTCATTAGGCGATCAAGTCGGTGCCTGCGCACATAATTTTACTGTATGGGATTATTTTCATCAACATATTGTCTGGCCTTGTGTATTTAGATATTCTTTCTGAGACCCTGAACGCACCACATTACGTTTTCAAATTGAGTGCTATAATTTCAACCGAAAGGAGGGATAGGGAATCAGTTTGTGTAGGAGAGGGGGAGTAAAATTGATAGAGAAACTGGCTAAGTGCAGCAGTGGTGGGAAGGAAAACTTCACGAAGAACGAGGAATGACTGATGGCCACTGCGTCAACGAGTGTTAGTTGTCACGGACCGGAACGAGCTGGTGTCCGTGTGTCGTCGCCCTTCCCGTCAGGATGAGAGACAGGCGACCCCATTTGACCTCAGTTGTTGAGTGCGTCGTAAAGCCACAACAAACCAACTCTAGAACAACGCCATCTGGATTCCCACACAAACAGTCGTAATTCGGCACTGCCCGAGATAGCCTGGTACACCAACGGATCTGCAGTCATCGTAATGTGTTCCGCGTGCCAGAAGCTTCTATTGGAGAGGCGGAAGATCAGTGAAATGATTGACACGGTTTATGCGATTGCGATACAAATTGTTTTTGAATATGCGCTTTGTAAGTGCATTTGTTGCGGTCCGTCTCGTGAGCGTAGTAAATATGTCTCATTGAGATTTCAGATCCTAAGTACTTATCGTTCAGTTGTTGTGTTTGTTTTCGCCGGAAATCCCACATTTCGCATCACTGTAATGCCTTCAGTTGACCCCAATGGCTTCATTGTGTCTCCAGTGATATTGACAGACAGTGCTGTGTGACATTGCACAATACCCCGCTCGGTGTTCACCTTCAGCCAATGGCCTTGCGGTGCGTGCGTGACCATGACCCTGTATGACCTTGCTCAGGATCCACGGCGAGCCCGCAGCTACATATGAGTCGGCAGCCACCCGCAAGTTCTCTCGCGGCCGCACAGAGACGATTCGCTCGTGTTCGGCCGAGTCTCTGGCTTTCTGCCATGCCATGCTGGAGCCGCACGCTCCTGACGCGACCAAAGTCGAGGCTCTCCGGAATGCCATTAACGCCCACAAGGAGTATGCGAAGGACGTGAGTGCAGATGCGAAGCCACCTGATGTGTACACTGAGAAAGTGGAGTATTTGTGTTGTGAAATTGTCGGCTGGTTATCGGTCGTTGTATGCTTAGAGAGCAGTGCGGGGTTTGTTCGTGACAAAAGATGTGGCATTGGCTAACAGGACCGTTTTGAAGGTCTTGGCAATAGTTTCCGAGGTTCCCGGAAACATTCTGTGCAAACTAGTGGGCTGGTACATGGCGAGTCGCCGGCTTCACGGTCTGCGGGATGGCTCGCCGACACTGCGTCACTGACCACGACTGAGTGGATGCGACGTGCGACGTAAACAGAACGGGGAGTGTGACCGGGATACCGCTCCGTCTGTGACGTGCTGGGGTGTGGACGTGACTCGCAACTGACCGATAACAGAGCGGGGAGTGTGACCGGGGTGCCGCTCCGTCTGTGACGTGCTGGGGTGTGGACGTGACTCGCAACTGACCGATAACAGAGCGGGGAGTGTGACCGGGGCGTCGCTCCGTCTGTGACGTGCTGGGGGGGGACGTGACTCGCAACTGACCGATAACAGAGCGGGGAGTGTGACCGGGGCGTCGCTCCGTCTGTGACGTGCTGGGGTGTGGACGTGACTCGCAACTGACCGATAACAGAGCGGGGAGTGTGACCGGGGTGCCGCACCGTCTGTGACGTGCTGGGGCGTGGACGTGCCACGTGACTGGCCCTGCACACCACGGATAATGTGACCGGGGTGACGCTCCATCTGTGACGTGGTGGGGGGGGGGACGTGACTCACAACTGACCGATAACAGCGGGAAGTGTGGCCGGGGCGCTGCTCCGTCTGTGACGTGCTGGGGGGGGGACGTGACTCACAACTGACCGATAACAGCGGGAAGTGTGACCGGGGCGTCGCTCCGTCTGTAACGTGCTGGGGGGGGGGGGAGGGGACGTGATTCGCAACTGACCGATAACAGAGCGGGGAGTGTGACCGGGGCGTCGCTCCGTCTGTGACGTGCTGGGGGGGGGACGTGACTCGCAACTGACCGATAACAGAGCGGGGAGTGTGACCGGGGCGTCGCTCCGTCTGTGACGTGCTGGGACGTGGACGTGACTCGCAACTGACCGATAACAGAGCGGGGAGTGTGACCGGGGTGCGTCCGCTCCGTCTGTGACGTGCTGGGGGGGACGTGACTCGCAACTGACCGATAACAGAGCGGGGAGTGTGACCGGGGCGTCGCTCCGTCTGTGACGTGCTGGGGCGTGGACGTGACTCGCAACTGACCGATAACAGAGCGGGAGTGTGACGGGGTGCCGCTCCGTCTGTGACGTGCTGGGACGTGGACGTGACTCGCAACTGACCGATAACAGAGCGGGGAGTGTGACCGGGGTGACGCTCCGTCTGTGACGTGCTGGGGCGTGGACGTGGCACGTGACTGGCCCTGCACACCACGGATAATGTGACCGGGGTGACGCTCCATCTGTGACGTGCTGGGGGGGACGTGACTCGCAACTGACCGATAACAGCGGGAAGTGTGACCGGGGCGCTGCTCTGTCTCTAGGCGGTGAACGGCCTCGGCTGCGACCGACATATGCTGGGGCTGAAGTTGACCGCCATCGAAAACGGTATGGATGTGCCAGAGATCTTCATGGACAACGCCTGGTCGCGGAGCACGCACATGAAGCTCTCCACTAGTCAGGTCAGTGGGTACATAGCTATCCACCAACCAGGTCAGTGAGGTGCATAGCTATCCACTAGCCATTTTAATGGGATATATACCTCTCCACTAGCCATTTTAATTGGATATATACCTCTCCACCAGCCAGGTTAGTGGTCCACTTTGCTATTCTCCATTAACGTCGTCTTTTGGTAATAATGTGTAAAAGGTGCATTTACATCAATGCTAGCCAATTAATTTCCAATGTAGGTGAAGGCGAAGGCGAAGGCCAGTGTGTCCTTGCCGTGAGAGTCTCAAACAGTAATTGGATTTAAAAATGTAATAGGTGGGTATATTCCCGATTTGTTCCCTACTTCGTTCTTTTCACGGTGGATCGTTTTAAGAATGGGTGCTCCGAGCTTCGTTAAGCTTAGAGTGATATCCGCCATGCGCATCGGACGCAATGGTGATGCGGTCATCGGAGAATCTCCAGTCAAGTATTGAATACTGATGGAATCCTGATGCCGTTCAAGTCGAGTCTCACTTGTTGCTACTCTTCGCCCGCGACCAATCGGCGTGAGGGATTGGCGACGGTACATGACTTAACGGTCGATGTGTCGTAAAACAAATAACCAACCAATGATGCCGTTCAAGAGCCCTGAAGTAATTTTCTGAAATAACATTCTTGAAATAGCATAACGTCTTTTCGGCAAGTGTCCCGAATGTCACACGGTGCTGACAGAAAGACTGCACCTGCTCTATCGTAATCTCATCCGTTCTAAGCTTGACTATGTATGTTTTATATACGACGGAGCGTGTGTCACCACTAAGCGAATGTTGGACCCAGTGCACCACGCTGCGGTGAGAATAGTTACTGGAGCTTTTCGTACATCACCAACAGTCAGCGTACTAGCGGATGCTCACGAATCGCCCTTGTCCATGAGGCGTGAGATGCTTGGTCTCCGATACGCCTGCAAAATACGACAATTCCCGACATATTCAGCGGTGTTCTCCCGTGAAATGCATGCGGTCCTTCGTGACCACGTTAGGAGAGGAACGCCATACTGTGTTAGAATGAGGACGCTCCTGGGGAAAATACGACTTCGAATGCAAGGAATTAGGCAGTATGAGCAAATAACTATTCCCCCTTGGGAATTTGTTTCCCCTTCCATTGACATCTCCCTCGCTGTCGAGAGAAAACAAGATATGACAAAAGAGGAGCTACTATCACGCACATTAGAGCACCTTTCTTCAGTATATCATGGCTACGTCTCCACATACACAGATGGTTCAAAGACATACACAGGCGTGGGTAGTGCCCTCGTTAGAGGATCCACCACAAGGTGTTTTCCACTGCCGCCACACGCCACGGTCTTCACTGCCGAATTGATAGCCATCAGTAAAACCCTATCATACATCGAGGTCGACGACGAGGATATACATCTTATTTTGACTGACTCTCTGAGCAGTATTTTAGCCTTGCGCAGTTTTGACCAGCAACATGTCATTGTACATGGCATTTTATCGCAACTTACTTCAATACATCACATGGGAAAACAAGTAACAGTTTGCTGGATCCCAGCACATGTCGGGATACGAGGAAACGAACTGGCCGATCAAGCTGCAAGGCGTGCAGCAGGAGCACCAAGTAGACGCGCGCTTCCACTCCCAGCCAGTGACCACTACCCAATTATCTCATCGTTTATTCTTAGACAGTAGCAGGACAGGTGGGGTCAAGTGGAGTAGAACAAATTAAAACAAATCAAGCCACACCTCGCGCTGTGGCCCTCGTCCTTCAGCAAAACTAGAAGGGGTGAGGTGGCCATTTGTCGACTCAGAATTGGTCACACGGTAACGACACATAGGTATTTATTGTGCGGGGAGGAAAGGCCGAAATGTGTGAGGTGTAATTCCACCCTGACTGTGCACGATGTATTGGTGACGTCTCCAGCATATACGAAAGAACGTAGGCGTCACTTCGGACATGATGCTAACTCTCTGAGGCTGGGCGACTTGTTGGGAAATGATTCCCGATTTATACAAAACAGAGCAGTTTTGTGCTTCCTGGCAGAGATAGGATTTGAAGTAATATACACGCCTTGCTAGATGATAATTTTTTCCCTTGCTATGTTGTATAAAGCACTCCATATTTGACAATCTGATGTGTTATTAAGCAACCTCGTTATGGGTGCAATATAACCCACATGGGTTGACGCACCCTAAAACCCCAATAATCATCATCATCATCATTTCGGCAAATACTCTAGGATGATTGCTAGTAAATGCGCAATTAATTTGGTTGCAAACTTACACTGTTGTATCGCACGTGCTGTGGCTGCGATTTGCCTTGCGTAGCTCTAGCCTGGTACTGTAGCTCTGTAGCTCCTTGCGTAGCTCTAGCCTGCAGTTGGTCCGAGCGCGGCGCCGCGAGCAGACGCGTCTCGGCCGCTCGCCCAACCTTTTTCCTCTCCCTCTTTGTTGCCTCTGTATGCAAGGTGTGTGAAACTGCAAGGTGTGAGTGAGAAGTGAACAGAAAGAGTGAAAAGTGTACGAGCAAAAAAAAGAAGAAAACGTGAACTATTGAACAAAACCGGTGTACCTATACGCTACACGTGTGCGAAGTGACTGGACTCAGTGGACTTATCTGCTGGTTATTCCTTTACGATTGTACACAGCAGTGACTGGACGCCGGAAAAACTGAGTGAGTGCAGAAGCGACAGCGCCTTTCTCCATTGTGACTTCCCTTCCATGAAGCATCAGCTACTGCCCGTCTTCTTTCCTACACTGCGGCTGGGAAGGAAGTTATCTCACTGACTGACGACTTGGTGCCGCTCGGAATTCCTGTATCTTCAACAACAGTGACCGTCTACCCCTATCGTCTAGCTTCAGCTCTACCAGGTTTCCATCTTCAGCTCTACCATACATACGGATCTGCTAACCATCGCCTTGGCCAAATACCATCACGTCCCCCCATCAGCAACGCGCACGCAGCCGAACAGGGCTGCGACGTCGAGCGCCCGCATCACTGTGACGTCATCAAAACCTCGACCTTGGACGCCCCCGCCAGTCGCCACCCCTCCCAAGCGAGAAACCAGACGAGGGGAGCGTCGCCGTCGCCGTGACAACGCCCACCAAGAACACACGCCGGGGCAGGCGCGGCGTCAAGGGTGGCAGATCGCTTTCCTATCACTTCTACAAACCACTCGTTTATAGCTAGTGTTGCAAGCACGGTGTGTGTTGTGCAGAGAGTGATATGGGTATTGTATTATGTTGGTGTACGAATGTTTGTTGCGCATCTGCTCCCACTACTGACTACAAATCTATCCTTTCTTTGTAAATATCTGTGACCAAGACTGTCCGTAATAGCCACTGCACGTGGAGGGCATGTATTGTTAAATAAATAAATAAATAAATAAATACTGAGCCGCCGTTTGGCACCTTCGCTCTGTCCTTCTGGTAGGTCTCGGTGCTCAGTACGGATTACGGCTGCCGGTGTGGTGGATGCGGACCGTGCGGTGCAGGTCTTTTGTCATGTTTGTCGGCATTGACAGTCTGCTAACTGCATCATTGGTGGTATTCAGTTTTGTATGCATCAGTCAAAGGCCGTTAATAGTGATATCGACCCATCGTCCGGTGCAATTGTCGACCAGCCGCCCGCGAATATCCCCCGCGCTATTTTGTCACGCCGAAGCCAGTGGTGCCTGCTATTGCTCAGGGGTGGAAGTATTTGTATAGGTGACTGACCCCTCTGTTTTGTATCGGGCAGGTGCTGGTAGTGGCTGACGCCTCTATGTGATGTGTCGGGCAGGTGCCGGTGATGGCTGACGCCTCTATATGTTGTGTCGGGCAGGTGCCGGTGATGGCTGACGCCTCTATATGTTGTGTCGGGCAGGTGCCGGTGGTGGCTGACGCTTCTATATGTTGTGTCGGGCAGGTGCCAGTGATGGCTGACGCCTCTATATGTTGTGTCGGGCAGGTGCCGGTGATGGCTGACGCCTCTATATGTTGTGTCGGGCAGGTGCCGGTGGTGGCTGACGCCTTCATGTGCTATGGCCCGTTGGTGCCGGACGGATACGGCTGCTGCTACAATCCGCGAGATACGCAGATCAACTTCGGCACTTCGGCGTGCAACTCGAGCCCGGCTACAGTGGCGGCCGACTTCCGCTCTGCGCTCGAGAACACGCTCAACGACATGTTCAACCTGCTGTTGCGCTCGGCCTCATCCGGTGAGACACGTGTCTCCGGCTGACGTGGAGTCTGAGGTGACCTGGCCGGTGTCAAGCCCCAGCTGAGGTGGCCTGGCCGAGGTCAAACCCCAGCTGAAGCAGGCAGGCGGGGCCTCACCGGGGCCCGGTGAGCTGAAGCATCAGCTGAAGCTGGGAGGTGAGGTCAAGCCTCGGCTGACCTGACTGGTGAGGCTTCAGGCTGCCTGACTGGGCAAGGGCAAGGTCAAGGTCTACGTTCGTGACCAGACATCTGACGGGGTCCGAGCTTGTGATCCGTACCCGCCCGTCCGAGCGGAACCAAAGTCCCCACTGGCTGGTGACTTACCGGATTAAAAACCACATGACAACGCTTCTGCGTTGTCAACAATTATAGAGCCATTGTGATGCTATAAACTCCTCTTTGAAACTTTCCAACGCACTGACTTTGTTTAAAACTAATGCGTATATACCAGGCGAGCGTGGACTTGCACGTGAAGTGTAAAGTCTTCGTGGTTTATCCGTAGTTCATTCATGTATCTGAATATTGCGATGTCAAATATCAGCTCAATGCTTTTTGTTCGTGTTCAACATGTTTCGTGGGGATGAACATAAGTGACATACCTTTGCTGTAACGGGCATTGCAATATTTTCATAGTATCGAACTACGGCGAATGTTATACACTATTATCGACATTATTCTGATGTTTCGTGACTATCCCTGTAAAGTACGGAACTAACGGATTTGCGCTGTATGACCATCGCAGTCGATGCGCCCCTAAGCCCAAATAACCAGCCAACTAGCGGCTTCGAGTGCCGTTTAGGACATTGCGATGCAGTGTGTTCTCAATATCGTGCGATGCAGCGTATTCTCCAGCATCAACATTGTTCAGAACTCATCATCGTTTATGCTAATCGTGTTTGAAGAAGCACATCGCTGGGCTGTTACGGCTTTGGGCTGATATGGACATCGTATTGGTATGTTGAACGAATCGTTATGCTACGATCCTGCCAGATCTGCTACACCATTTTATAATTTATATATCCAGGCAGTGTTTATTGAACAGGTATAAGAGAAGCGGCTTTTTTTTTTGCTGGTTAACACCCGTCCCTCCTCACCTTCCCACAGCGCATGCACAAAATTCACAATTGTGGGGAATTCTTCTGGCTGACGATTCGTCTAGTTCCATTCCTCCATTCGTCGGCTTCGCGACAGCTCGTTGGAACATAAATGTCAATAGTCACCTTCTATTACCAGGGTTTTTCAGGAAGCAAACCGGCGATGGCTTGTCGCACGACGATCACAGTTCCAATAACCGCCCTGTTGGCTCAATGAATAAAGCATTGTTCTGCAAAGATCTCCACATCCGGGCAGAGCGGGTTCAGGCGCTTCATGCGCTTGCTATTGACATGCCAGGCTGGGATTACCAACTGCTAACTGGTCAGGCGTGATTTGGGGCGCAGGCGCCAGGCGACCTCGCCTGACAATGTGCGTGCGGTAGACGTGCGTTGAAAATTGTGTTATAGAACTATGCTTTTCTGAGCAGGGCTAGGTTCCAGAGCAATGTAGCACGTTCTGGCTTGGTATTGATTCCGACTCTGTAAAGCCTCCTCATGAACAATTCGATATTGGGGGGCTGTACCCTCGAGGGCACTGTCGCGTGTCTCCAAAGTTCGTGTCACAGACAAGGCGTCTCGGCACCGTCACAGTCAGCAGTCCAACACTTGAGCCCGCTCAGGTTCAGGTAGCCAAATTCAACGCGCCCGCCCAGGTTCAGTCGCTCAGGTTCAACGCGTCCGTCGAACCGTCGAAGTGGACGGTCGCGGTTGACAACGCGCGGCCTGGGCGCTGCCTGACCACCGCGGTCGACGCGCCCATAAGCCCCAACAGACAATGCTCGGCCGGAGAGGTCCCTGCACATGTCGAGGTTTACATGGCAGCATAGTTTCGCATGGCGAGAAGGTCCGCAGTTTGGCCCGGCCGACCGATGTCGCCAGAGCCGTCGGAGACAACGCATGCGCCTCGGCCCTGGGACTGGCGCCGCCTGCGCCGTGCCACTGGAGCGTCGAGCTGTGACAGACGACCGGCGAGCGGCGAGCCGCGGCTCGGACAGAGCCGCACATAGTGACCACTACTAGTATAGCCGTAATTTTGCATTTTAGTAGCAGCTTCGCTACATAGGGTGCTTTCGTGTAACTCGTGAACTCTAGAAGACATTGACTGCCGCGTGCCGACTGAAGTGGGAATTCGGCGTGAGGATTCCGCTGGATAATTGTGGTAAAATGCGCAGTGGTCGGTGTCAGTTTTTCGGTGGGCGAGACCAGGTCATCACTAGCCTTTTATGCACCAGAAGTAGCTGGTGATGCCAGATTGCGCTGTCAGTACACAATAACAGACGACGGCTGTTGTTGTCATGCACTAAATTAGCTGTCTCTTCATAAGTCTGCCCTACATAGCGAGCTGTGTAACCATGATGACAGGGTATATTGAAGTGTGGTAAATCTGCTGATCCCTTCCGCCAGTCGCAACCACATGTGAAGTATGCGAAATGTGTAAAATCGTGCACAGCGTTGCGTCGCTGCAACATACCGAACCGACAACGCGTAATGTTGGGGCTGTGACTGCTAGCTTACCCGAAAGGCATCGGTGCACATCGTACGCCGTGCTGTGCCGGCGACGAACATGGTGTCAGTGTGCGTGCTGGATTGGCGGACGCTGACCTCGACTGGCGGATGCATATGCTGCGTGCGACGTTTCTCCTTGTGTGTGTGTGTGTGTGTGTGTGTGATACGTTGCCGGTGAGCGTATGTGCATGATACCGTCTGTGGTGTGTCGGACCCCAGTCGGGCAGTGTGGCGGTCACGTTCTAGGGCCGCTCAGCAAACGTGGGTGGACCCGAGCCGAGCTTTCTCAAATAACAATGCAATGTTGCCAACGCCAGCAGCAGTTTTGGCTCTGGTCAGCGTTGAGGATACCGTAGCCCGTGCAGCCCATAAAACCCCTTCCGCCGTTCTACTCCGTCTCTGGGACCTAGGCCGCTGTTCTCTGTCATCTGTAACGCCACCCGCCGTTGTACTCCGTCTCTGAGACCTAGGCCGCTGTTCTCTGTCATCTGTAACGCCACCTGCCGTTCTACTCCGTCTCTGGGACCTAGGCCGCTGTTCTCTGTCATCTGTAACGCCACCTGCCGTTCTACTCCGTCTCTGGGACCTAGGCCGCTGTTCTCTGTCATCTGTAACGCCACCTGCCGTTCTACTCCGTCTCTGGGACCTAGGCCGCTGTTCTCTGTCATCTGTAACGCCACCTGCCGTTCTACTCCGTCTCTGGGACCTAGGCCGCTGTTCTCTGTCATCTGTAACGCCACCTGCCGTTCTACTCCGTCTCTGGGACCTAGGCCGCTGTTCTCTGTCATCTGTAACGCCACCCGCCGTTGTACTCCGTCTCTGGGACCTAGGCCGCTGTTCTCTGTCATCTGTAACGCCACCTGCCGTTCTACTCCGTCTCTGGGACCTAGGCCGCTGTTCTCTGTCATCTGTAACGCCACCTGCCGTTTTATGGCAATTGTAGTTCGGTGAACTGTTGTCCAGCGTTCGTGTCCGAGTTCAATGCATAATGACAAACCACCATATTTTGGGGCAGTGCGTTGATTAGCCTACCAGAGTACCGCGAACTGATTGATTGTATGGTTGTAGACTATACTCGCTTGTCAATCGTAGGTTGCACGGTTGTAATTCGTATGGAATACATTTCTGATTCACCATGTGTTCGCCATGTAAAGGGGACCAGGTCGACGCATTTTGCTCCCTACGCCCAGCAAGAACTTTATAACTGATGCAAAGGTTTTCGACAAGTACTACAGGTGGTGCTTTTTTAGGAAGTGATGTCCATGTCGTACGTGTTTCATTTGTTACCATAGCCCTGTAGCCGAATTCGTTAAACACTCAGGCGCTAGACAAAACTGCATTCATATCGTACCTCCATAGCTATGAGAGATTCATTTTCTCCCGTACTAGCTTGGACACAGTTCACTGCCCGAGGCTGCTGTGTCACAGCGGGTACAGACCCTCTACCCCCACTCGGTACGCCACTGCCCCAAGGCAATTTTCATTGCTACGTACGATTTGTGGGGCTCCCAGCATCGTTTTCAGTGGCATCTGCGTTTTGTGGACCCGATGTGAATTTTACGTGTCCCGTGCTATTTTTCGCACCCCAGCGTCATTTTCAAGGGCCCTTGCTAGACTTTTCGGGGCCCCATTGTGATTTTTAGGGGCCTTAGTACGACTTTGGGGCTCCAGCGTCATTTTCATGGACCCGGTGTGATTTATCTGGGCTCATCGGGAAACTTGGAACCCCAGTGTGATTGCTGTCACACCAGTGTAATTTTTGGTGGCCCAAGCAGGTGTTTTGGGCGCCTGGCGAAATTTGTCCTAACCCCGGTGCGATTCTTGAGTCCCTCAACCTCCCAGGGGGCCACGGCCCTCCCCTCCCTTCCGTACGCTCCGAGCTGCTTGTAATGTCTTGGTGTGTTCCTCTGGTTTCAGCCTGCTCGTAATGTCGTGATGTTTTTCCTTCTGATTGGGCTGACGTCTCTGCTCTGCTCCTGACAGGGGTGTAAATTTGCATGCACTGAGGGGGCAACTGGCCTCTCCAATCATTAATCCCACCACAATCAGGCAGATGCTTAACCATTAGGCCTGTGGAGGCGCCTTTACAGAGCGCTTGACTGCACTCCCTCCCCATCCCCCGATCAAGTTTATTTTCATCCGACGGCACCCCTCTCCGGATAAAAATGTCATCAAAAGCATCAAAAGCCCCCCCCCCCCCAATTAATTTCGCAAATGCTCCCAACATCGTGGATGTTTCTGGCAGGCTGCAACGGATTGCCCAGGCGAAGGCGGCCTTTGGTGATACCCTATCTCACGGTAGCTGCGTCCAGATAGCGTATCATGCAGTGATCTCATCCTGGTATAGGCAGGGGCACCACTCGACCTGCCCTACTTGGCCGACAGTAGGGCTGGGGCGGCACCACCCACCGAGCTGCCGCTCGCCCTACGCCTGGCCCCGTCTGCGGCGGCTGACAAACGACGCCGGCGGCGTGCAGGATCACCACCGACTCCTGGCCGGGTGACTCGGTCCGTTCCTGCTGCCGCGTCACGTCACTGCGCCCGGCGGCTGCGCATCGATCTCCGTTGCAGGGGAACCACAGTGGCGCGGCCAAACACGGCCGACGTGGCGATGTACACACATCGTCACGACAACCGGCTGTAGGTGCTGCCGAGCAGGTGCCTGCCGTCTCTGTGCCACAGCATGTGAGTGCTTGCCTTGATTTCGCATCACCTCGCATTCGTTCAATACCGCGGTGTCGCATCGTATTGCCAAGCACGGATGAGTGGATTCTAGTTTTCGAAATTTGGAGGGACAAATCCGACGTAGGACCCATGTTGATTTTTCCTGAAATTTGGGTAAACAAACTGATGGCCTACACCTCTGAATATTAGTAACGGGGACGAATGGGTGCTCTCGAAATACTCTGCGAACATTCCCCATGTGGCCAGTGGCGCACCTGGGCTTTGCCTCGCAGAGAGACCGGATTTAGATGGGCCCACGTACGATATTTTTAAGACACCTGCTTTCGACCGCTATTTTCCAAAAGGGACAATTTTATATATTTTTATTCAAATAATGGACAGCCAACTTACATTTCTTGTGGAGGGGGACGATTCGGCATGCTATAACCACCATTATTTTCAAGTTACAGGATATCAACCTACCCTCTCCCCCTGTTGAAGGCTTTTTCTGGAATTATGTGATAAGTACACCCACCCAGCTTGAATTATATCTGTGCAAATCACTTTGCAATGTGACATATTCCTACCTTACTTATTTCAGTTGATAATGCCCGGTCGCTACCACGCAAACAGTCGTGCACGTGTACACCCGCCAACCTTGCGCATTCGACACATTCGCCACACTTGGTGCGATTCTGCTGTTTCTGATAGGCCTCTTGCGTTTTGCTGATTGCTGGCACATGGCAGGCTTGGTTGGTTGGTTATTTGGGCTTACGGGCGCATCGACGGCGTTGGTCATACAGCGCCCACATGGCAGGCTTGGTTGGTTGGTTATTTGGGTTTACGGGCGCATCGACGGCGTTGGTCATACAGCGCTCACATGGCAGGCTTGGTTGGTTGGTTATTTGGGCTTACGGGCGCATCGGCGGCGTTGGTCATACAGCGCCCACATGACAGGCTTGTGTCCTAGTTGACGGCATGTAATGCTTCGTATTGTGGTTCGCTGGGAATATCCGACGATGATTATTTTATGCCTGTCAAGAGCGCCCTTGCTCAGCCCATACAAGCGGCCCCTTCAAAAGCGCCCAAATTTTATCATGTGTTAGTTATTTGAGCTTTCGGGCGCTTCGACTGCTGTGGCTATATTGCGTCCATGACTCATGCGATCATGGAGATGCGGTTAGAAGCAATACTACAGTACTGGTATCACATAGACACTGTTTTATCGTTATATTTTGCCACAAAGTTTGCATTTCGTGCATATCGATGAGGGGCACATATGGCTAGAAACGATATTTTGGATAATAAATCCATCAGTCGTCCCGATTGCACAACGGAATAGCTGTTTGAAAGAACATCGTTAAGAGAAGCCATCTGGAGATATCCAAAATAACGTCTACGTTCTTCAGCATATAAAGGACACGAGATCAAAACATGGTGAACTGTCAGTGGCGATCGACATCTGGCGTACTGGGCCAGATGTGGTGATCGACAGCAGTTACCTGCTGTGTGTTATGTCACCACCACACAGCAGGTAACTGAGCGTTGCGTAAGTGTGCCCTATGCGGAGACGACACAGTGTCACTTCTTTCCTAAGCATACGACGGGACGAACCCCATGGTTCCAAACGTGGCTTGATGGCTCTCAGCTTGTTCGTGTGGGTCGCGTCCCACATGATTTACCACTTATTGAGGATAAATGTGTCGACGATGGTCCGTGGCGGAGAGCGGTAGCGATCGAGTGCACGGGGCACGCGCTGCTTGCCAGCAATTCCAACATGGCCAGGAAGCCACCACAGAACCACTTGCCGTCCCAAGCGGAGCACAGCGGTAAGACACCTTAGAATATCACGCACAAGTGGGTTGGAGGGATGAAATGTGTTTAAGGCTAAAAGACTGCTTAAGGAGTCAGTATAAAATTACATGACGATCACCTCCTAATACTTTGATACAACATAGGGCTTTCAAGATGGCGAAAAGTTCAGATGAATATACAGATGCGTGCTTGGGGATGGAAAACGTGCAGGTGACAGAGCCAAAAACAATTTTGCTGCCAATACCATTATAAATTTGAGAGCCATCAGTGTACGTAGTCACCCATTCATGCAATGATCCGATGTGTCCAAGAGCCAGTGAGCGGAACCCTTCTGGAGTGACATCGGTTTTCCTGGTTTTAGCGAGGAACACATCCACATCTGGTGCGATCAACTCCCATAGGGGTCTCCATGTGCTCGACTTTCCGGATTTCTTGATGTCAAACTCAGCTTTCTTGGAAAAGTTTACGTATGCGTACACCAAACGGGGCAACACTCAAATATCGATTTGTGGAGAAAATAGCCGGCAATCATCGTGAGAAAACATGAAAGTAAGCGTGGAGTTCAGGGAGCTACCGAAGCTTGCAGGTATAGCGCACTTCCAGCTTTCCTCTATGTAGGCATACAATACTTTCCACGTAACGTTTTCAGGTGGTGTTGTATGTATGATGTTGGTCAAATTCCACTCCCAGAAATCGCACCACCGGTTGAATGGGTACATTCCTGCCATATAGTTTAATTTATGTGCACTGGGTACATCTGTGACGAAAATTGAGGGCGATAATTTTAATTGTGGGAAACGAAAACCCCTTGCTGTTTGCCCGCTTTTCCGGACACTAACTGCTAGTTGCAACTGCCTGTGCAATGTGAAAGGCGAGCACCCCATGTTTCGCGGAATGGACATCATGATCAAATGTCACTGATCATGATGCCGAATAGTGGTTCGCTGATAATACATCCCTGTGTGACGCCATTCTCCTGGATAAACCATCGGGAGAAGTGATTACTAATGCGCACTCGAAATCTTTTCTTTAAAAAAAACAAAAATTGTGCCTATATAACCACGAATTCCTTCCTTTAAGAGTTTCATGATGGTTTAGTGACGAATGTCCAAGGAAATGACCCCCAGATGGCGTTTTGTACGAAAAGAAATTCTAACCTCAGTGTCTGGGGATATAATGTGAGCAATAGTGCTTCATTTTTTTTCCGGAGAACACATCGATAATTTGTAAGATCGTGTTTTCCAGGAACCACGTAAGGTGGACGTTGACCATCTTCTACAATGGTTTGCGCAGGGCAGATGTCAAAGATATTTGGCGTTAGTTCAAAATGTCGGTGCCACTTTTCCAAGTTTTAAGAAGCGGTGGTGTCGTGGCATCCCTCCATAATGGATGGAATATCCCGAGCTCCCATACATTATTAAAAGCGTCTAAAGGCACCGATATCACTTCCTGCGGAATATGTCTCAATAGCTCATTGTGTACGCAATCCGGGCCCTCAACGGCGCTTGCAAGCAGGCGCGCACCCAGGATTTTTTTCATGGGGGGGGGGCGGAGCGAAAAGGGCACTTGGCCGGCTCCAAAAGGGCACTGCGGTCCAGGGCACACTGGAAGGCTTGCTGACCGGGGGGGGGGGTATTTTCCATGGGACACGTTATATGTTATAGCACCGAACCATTGTATTTACAATATTTCCAAAAACATGCAGCCTGCATGCATTACGTCGTGACAATCTCACAACATAATGCATAGGGCATAGGGCAGGACACAGGGCAGGGGAGAGTTAACGGTACAGTACAAGGTACAGGGCACGTTTAGATCAAAAGGGCACCTAATTTGGACAGACATAGGACAGGAAAGGGCACAGGGGAATGCAATTTTTAGGTGAAAAAGGGCAGTTTTGGGCCCAAAGAGCACCCTCGGCACAGGCGGGCACATAAAGCAGGTGATTTTGTGGCTAAATTTGGGACATTCCGGCCAAGAGGGCACTTTTCTGTCAAAAGGGCACTTGGCCAAAAGGGCACTTTGGTCTCATGGGGGGGTCGGGCCCCCCGCCCCTCTCCCCGCCGGAGCGCCTATGCTTGCAAGTGAATAACTGACAGATGCTAGCTCAGGTAAACGGTTGGTTGTATGAAAGCTGCTCAGGCGTTGAGAACTCAACCGGGGACATCTCACAGCGGAGTTCATAACGAAGGAAGCTTGGATCAGTGGTACCGGTTCGACTTCTTCCAGCAAGTGCAGTTCCAAATTCGTTGGCTAAAATCTACTAGGTGGACAATCTGACAGTCGCCAATAGCCAACATAGAGAGAGGGATAGAACTAAATTGACCAGAGATTCTTCAAATTCGGGACCAGATCAGAGTGCGGAGTAAAGCGGTTCAAAGAGTTGACGTAATCACGCCAGGAAGACCGCCTTGCTTCCTGTATCGTACGCCGCACGAGAGCCCTAGCACGTCTGAACTCTATTAAATTTGTGGTGGTACTATCACGGTTGAAAGCTCTGAAGGCGCGTTGCCTCGCTCAGAAGACATCGCGACACTCACGCGTCCCCCACGGGACTGGTGTGCGCCCAGGGGACACTGGTTCTAGGGATGCATCTGGTGGCATATTCTAAAAGGAGAGCTGCATATGTCACTATTGAGATCGGTGGTTTATTATAGTGTGCACACAATTTTTTATCTAAACCTGGTCTTCATATATTTCCCAGTCCACCCTTTTTAAAGTTCCATCGTTGTGGTCGGAGCACCATTACGGAACTTCCTTGACAGTGTAACCAGATGAGAAAGTCGTCACTACCCAATGAGTCCTCGTCAACCGTCCTTTTAAAACTGTTAACCAACTGTGGGCTCACGACACTAAGATGTAAAACTGAAGTATGACCTGATGGGAGGCTATAATTGGCACCTGTGTCAGTGTTTAAAATTGAAAGAGATGTCCGCAGAATATAATTTTTCAAGAGACGCCCACGAGAGTTATCATTAACGCAGCCCCATACGGCGCGATGACCGTTAGTCTCCTAAGGGAAGGAGTTGAGGTAGGAGCTGAGACAGGAGCTTCTCCAGAGCATTTATTGGGAATACAAAGCCAGAGGGAGGTACAGGAAACACGCAGTAGGAGCACGACTGTTTAAAAGGATACGCGCAGCCATCGTCTGGAAGGCACTTTTAAACGCGATCTCTCCCGGGAACGATGTGGTCCACAATCAGAAGCACCTCACCATGAGTAACGGTGTCAAACGGGACATCCTTGCTGAAAACAGAGTTTTTTTTTGGCCGGCAAAATTACGTCCATTGCTCCCCATGCTAGAGCCAATGGGAAATATAACTTTACATCAAAAAACCGAATTATATGTATGGATCTAAAAGTATGGTGTAAATAAGTTGACAATGCGCAGCTTTGAACTTTGCGGACGAATATTATTCCCTTCGATATACAGGTTACCTTGTTTGGTACAGTTGTCGGATTTTGTGGTGGTAAGTGAATAATTAGCTTTGGAAGTTAAGCTACCGCGTGCATCAAGCTTTGGAGCCTACCATTGTGCTCAGCTCGTCAAGATGCATGATATGTTTTATTTTGGGCGTTTCTGAAGGGTTCGCTTGTGTGAGCTGAACATGGGCTGAGCGTGAGATGACCATCGGCTGTCTTAACAACAGAGTATAGTCTGCCTACTCCGATCTATCCGACGGATTAAATTCGTCTGGAATATTCGACGAATTAAATTGAATGATTATTTCTCTTCTTCCCATATTTTCCGATGGGAAAGCAATTCGGAGACCCCGCTGAGTTGTCATGCACCTCATCTCATTGTTTAGCATTTGCGTGGGAGGGCCTCTCACATAACGTGAGATCTCGGACATTATTGAAGCTAGACTTAACTGTGATTTTTAATAAAGTCACAACACTTGATCACTATATCTCCAGCCGTTTAAGAGATATCGTCAAAAAACAGAGAGATGGACTGATTCGCCCATTACCCATTCAGTGAAAATTTCAAACTCAGATCATGCAAGGCCATTGATCTAGCTTAGGTCAAAGAAGACCACCTCCAAAAACGTTCAATATGAATACTCAATACGCATTAATACACATTGAAATGAAACTTGCTGCCTGAGTGCAATTTAGCAATGCCTCCAAAACGCATCTGTCAGATCTTTGTTTGAGGCAAGGTCAGCCACCGGAGGTCACAGCCAATTTTGGGCAATTTTCCATTTTTTGTAATATGGATGTTCTTCTAACATTTTTTTTTTAGCTTGTACCTGCATACAGAGGCATCAGGAGAAGCTTCTTTCCAATTTGGTTGATCTCCGGCAAGTGCCTGGAGGCCAGGTCACGATGAAATGCGTGATATGCACTAAGTCTATACATTTCCACACTACTATTTGATGGTTTATCTTGAGTTTGCATGAAATAGTGTCCGTTGCATTGCACGGCTTAAACTATCCTGATATCTGGATATAAAATGTTTGTTTTAAATCGATCTGTTCTCAAAAGCAGACATTTGGTTTTCAATATTGACTGAGACTCAAAACAATCCTATTTTTTGGACTCAATTCATTCAGTGCTTTGTAACAGTACACCGCTCGTTTTCGTGCAATGCTTAGATTGGTATTTAAACGAGGGTCTTTAACACGTGCCCTGGAGGGGGGTGAAATCTGCTCACCTCTTCGGTTTTTCGTACATAATTCCAGATTTTACCGGCCGATATACGCCATTTTCTTGCGTACCTGCTTAGAAATGATCCGCATGTTGTTTAAAGGAAGAAAAACGGAAGTCTGCCGACACATTTTTAAGTTAGGGGCCGTTAACGTTAAAATAATTCGCAGCGCCAGACCGCAAAAATCGGCGCCGATGCGCTTCCCGTGTATTAGGAAAAAAGGAAGTGTTCTTGGCAACACTAGCGATTTGTTTGATGTACATTGTTATGCTACACAGTTTCAAAGTCATGTTAGGTCACCGAGGTCAAGTCCGGTCAAGTTCATGACAGGTGAATCGAACTAAACTTGGTCAACTGGAATGTTGTCATAAGTGTAATTGATTATCATACGAGTGATGTCACTTTGCATGTTACTCCCTACACATCCTGGAAACTACTGTTTGCCATGCCAAGCGCTTCCATGCTTTATCCATGCACTTCACTCCTTTCTTTGTGAAGCCGACTGCGCCGAGCCGCCCAACGGAGCAGTCGGGCAGGCGGCCCGGTTTCGGTAACGAGCAGGTAATCACCTGATAACGTGCTGTTATATAGGTGACCTGAGCTCAAATTCCGGGTCTAGCATTTGTATTGCATCATTAGTAATGTCCAA
The DNA here is from genome assembly GCA_034440575.1 of Imbricaverruca yamaguchii. NCBI lineage: Eukaryota > Metazoa > Arthropoda > Thecostraca > Neoverrucidae > Imbricaverruca > Imbricaverruca yamaguchii. The sequence continues at coordinate 1,033,358 of JAOTOL010001479.1, forward strand.
AACATTATTGATGACCATTTTGGAGCATTTAAACACAATCACAGCGATCCATAACAATGACAAGGTAAGCCACGCAAAACCATAACATTTTGACATTTTTGACCTGATTTGACCTTGCAGATATTGACCTAAGGTCATGAAATTCGCACACCATAGAGATCCCTATCGTACCCATTTACCTGACTGGAGAGATGGCGCGGGTTAAGGGCAGCGAGAAAGTGGGTGAATGGCGAGACAGGTTGGCCGGAAGTGAATCCACCTGACAGGGGACAACATCGACGTCGATCACTCGGTCTTGTTATGGGCGCTGTATGACCGAAGCAGTCGAAGCGCCCCTAACCCCAAATAACTAATTAACATTCGGTCTTGTTTTCACGTTCGGTGTTGTAGAACTTATCTCCAAATCCCTCTGCATGTTTCTGAATGAATATTTGGCGTATATAGTGTTCCGCTTAATTATTTGCCATTTCCTATTGTGCCTCTTCACGTGGAATCGTCGCACTATCAGGAAAGATATACCTCAATCTTGTGGTCGGTTCTCTACTGTCCTGGATGTATTTCACTAAAGGTAGATTATCACTAAAGATCCCTGTAAGGTATTTTTCCAAATTTGAAAGGTTACCATTTCTGAAAATTATGTTGGAAAATCTTTCATTTAGAGGCATGTTCACATATGACCATCTGTAAACAAAACTAAGCCTTCAAGGCACTAATGACCTATCTCTTACAAAATATCAATACATGTTTTGATAATTTCGGTGCCCTTAAAACTCAAGCTTTGGAATTCTTTGGATTTAGGTTGAAGATCAAGGTCCCATATTTCCGGCGCACAATCGGATTTTCGTTCTCGTCGTGCAATACAAACCTGTTTAACATGCATTTAGTATTTGTGCATGCTTTAATTAAATGTTTATGCTTCTTAACGAATATGACGGATTCAGCATCCCATCACACCGCGTGATTCTGAGCATATATTGGTCGGTAAAATATAACTGATGGTTTTTTTCACCTCTTGGTTCTGCCAGGTCTTAGATGCATTGGAAAAGAAGGGAGAACCACGTTTTCAGAACTGAAAACTGGCCTCCATCCAAACCTCGCACGGATGCGTATATACGGAAGTGTGATCCGCCGTTTTTTGCGCAATACTGTCAAGCGGTGCTTTGTCACCTATGGGGATTTCCAGCTTACACCAAATGCTCGATGGAGACGCTGGAACAATATTTGTGAAGAGACAAGTGACTGGTAACCTTGGACCTGTTCGTTGCAGATGGCCACCCGCACGATCTGCCATTACAAAGTCGATTTTAACGAACTGTGGGGCTAGCCAAGCCTGGAGCCAGCGATGACGACCAAAGCGTTGCCCATGCTTCCAAGCATATGTCGTGCATTCAACAAGGTTGGATGCGATGATGAAGACTGTGGAGACCTACACATTTGCTTCCACTTCATCATCGCCAGATGCAGGTTCAACAACAAGTGCGCCAGAACTCACCTCCTGACCACCACTCATAACACAGTAGTGCTCGAAGCGCACGGTTGGCACCATGCCAACCAACATCCGGAAATTCTGAATCAGCTGATGGACAAGTTCGAGTCGAGCGCATCCAGAACAGATGAGCTAAACCCACCCGGAGTCTGTGTCGCCTATAACACCATCGGGTGTACGAACCCAAAGTGCGCCTACTTGCACTTGTGTCTGGATTTCATTCAGGACAAGTGTCCACTTGGTGACAAATGCAGCCGAGAACACAGTATCACTCATGGCGAACATAATTTGGGAGCGTTGAGGAACGCGAAATGCCTTGACGTAGAAACGGCGGCCATTGCTGAAAAACTCAGGCTTATGTACCTGGCCACGGGTGATCAGATTGCTAAAACCACCCTCCTACCATTTAAGACAACCGTGGCGGGGAAAGACGCGGTTCCAAAGGTGTGCTATGCCTACAACAAAAACGGATGCAGGAACCGAAATTGCCAACGCTTCCACCTGTGCTTCTACTATGTTCGCAGCTATTGCACTGCGAACCCCTGTCTGCTGGAGCACAACATCTTACAAGGAGAGCATAACGTGCGCGTCCTCCGACAGCACCAGTTGCAGCACAACGGCGCCAAAGGTGTGCTCCTCAGGATGCGTGAGTGGTACCAGGCGAAGGAGGCCAACGCGAAGAGCGCCGAGACCACGCCCAAGTGTGACGACGGTGCGTCTGCGGCGGCCAGTGGATCGACAGAGCGGTCGACGCAGCCGCGAAACCTCGTCTGCATCGTTTGTCAGGAGCTGTTCATCAAAGCCACCACACTCGGCTGCTCGCACACGTTCTGTGAGGGTTGCGTGCAGCGTGTGATCCGACAGACGGACACGTGCCCGCTGTGTCGGGCCGCCATTGCCACCACGGTGCGCTCGCTCGTCATCGACGACGCCGTCGAGGACTGGGTGGACGGACTGGACGTGGAGGCTCAGCAGGCGCGCCGCCGGCTGGTGGCCCAGCGGAGACGAGACGGTGTCGGTCTGCTCGAGACACCGCAGCCGCCGCCAGTCGGCAGCGGCAAGTCAGCTGACAGTGGCGGCCCGGCCGGTCGCGGCGGACCAGCCCATCGCGGCGGAACAGCCCATCGCGGCGGACCATCCGGTCGCGGCGGGGCTAGTCGCTACAGGTCTACAGGACCGCCTCATGGCAAGACCGTTACCACCACTGTCTTCAAGTACTACTAGACTCCGGAGATCGGTCGGTCTGACCAACCAATCGACATCCAGACCGGGCTGTTTCATAAAAGCGCATTTTAAAATATTTACCTCTTAGAACTACAACTACCAATTAGTAGCATAAACGAACTAGAATTCACTATAAAAAAAGTTTGCTCTGCTCTGAGCTACAGTAGTTGAATATGAATGCAACCAGAGCTGACTACCCGAACATTTTGAAGCCCTGTTAATAACATGATTATATACCAAAGTGGAATTCGAGAATAGAAGGCAAAGAAGATCACAAACGTCCAAATAGCAGATGAACGTGAAATAGGGTCTACTGGAGCCTTCCCGGTAAGGACATGCAGTGATGTTTTGTCAAATGGAAGACAAGCAGTTTGTATTGTTAGTGATAGATCAGCTCCTGACTCTCGGTGAATGAGCTGTGCAGAATTGGCATTCACGCATGGCTGCATTGCCCTCCATTCTCACTTCTACATTCCTTCTTCATTCTCCATTCATTCTAAATTCACGAGTCACATGGCAGCCCTAGACCATTAGCGCGACCGGCACTGAGAAAATACTTTGTGACCATCTCCAAAATATTGAAATCGGGGTGGAACCACATATTTTCATGGGAAGTGTAGCGTCCTTGTCCTTTTCCGATACAGTCCACGTCAAGCCGAAATACTATTGCTCTGATGCTATGTCCAAAACACCCACAGTCACCCCGCGGCACACAGCCACGCCCTCACCGGTCAAACGTCTCAGCTTCACTGAGGCCCCTGGCCCCAGCCGGCCGGCTCGCCGCCGCCGCCGTCACTTGATACACAGACGCTCCTGTTGCAAAGCTGCGAGGGGGTATTCTCCACCACAGGAAGCACTGGCGTATCCATGGAGGCATTCCGCCCAGGATGGGCGTATCCATGGAGGCATTCCGCCCAGGATGTCCCGAAACGCTTAAAGGGGCATGGTGTATTTTAACCACGAACAGGAATCACCTTGCAAGAAGTCATCCTAAACGTTTCACTTCCTAAACCTAAAATGGTCGGTCCGGCGCCCCCGAAAATAGCTTTGAGAATCCAAAGTCTGGCCGAGGTCATTACAAATCATGCTGGGGGTCCAAAGGGTCGTAGCCTGAGCTCTGAAAATCGCGGTAATGTCCCCAAAAGCCGGGCCCGGGCCCCTGAAAACCACGTTGTGGGCCCCCAAAAGGTTGTGCCGAGGCGCCTGGAAATAACGCTGGCGCCCAAGACGTCTCGTCGATGTCATTGAAAATAACGCTGGGGCCTCAAAAGGTTGATCCTGGGCCCCAGAAAATCACGATGGACACAACCCAGAAAATTACAGAAAATTCTGATTTTCTGGCAACCAATACTGCGCAACCCAGAAAATTACAAGAGAAGTCTTGCCGGGGTCCCTGAAAATTACGAAAATTACGTGCCGGCGCCGAAAGTTCCCTCCTCCCCTACAAAATGGTGGGCTAGAACCGCCAGCGTATACAGGCATCACTTTCCGGGGAAATAATCCCCAAAAGTGTGATACAAAATTATTGTCGGTGTCTTGGTACGGACAAAACAGGAGCACTTCCTATCGTTGAATAGGAACGATAATGCAACATGACAACACCTGGCCCGTGTACCATGAACTTGGCCACTTCGAATCTGATATACTCCTGATCCTATCCTCTTGATGCGGGCGGAAGATTACCAAGATAAGCGGTCCCAAAGTTTAGAACGGTACTTGGCCGTTCTTCCCGAACCTCTCACACCCTGCTTTCTATGCACAGCCTTTCCTTCCTTGCAGTTTCTGTGAATGTTGGAAAAAAAGAAAGGATGGTTGAGCATGACTTGATTATAGCTGATAATAGTCAGCTTGCCTTTCTCATATGTTACGAATGGGAGTGTTGTGTCAAGTATGTGAATCAGGCTCACTGATTCTGAAACATTCAGGTGGAAGATTATCGTTCAGGGTAATTTGGAAAGGTTTGCAAAACTTGAAAGTGATGAGAAAACGCCATGCTCACATAGAAAACCTTGCGAATTTGGTCGTTTCAAATACCATCGTCAGCTTGTAGATAATGTTCCGTCGTCGTCTGAAATGAACCGTCGTCTGAAAATGTTGAAGTTGAACTTTTGTAAATGCCCTGCTCATGTTGCACTTGAACAAGGCCAAAAATTAACATCAGCAGTATTATCAATTGTGGGTAAGGGATCGATATCAAGCCTGGGAAAGGGTGAAATTGCCATCGAAAGCGGTTCCTTCACATATTGCAACAATACGGTGATTTTTCAAAGGTGCATACCGTCCCATCCTTTTTTTACTGTGTTCCTAGGAGAAAACTGGCTTTCCAACGTCCATCACTATTTTATTTGGATGCTAAATGCAGTCCTAGTTCTAAAGATAGACAAGCATGGTGGTGGCTTATAGCTCCAGATAACAGCTAGTTACAAGGCAGGAACAAGACGTCTCACATAGTGAGTCCGGGTGCAATCAAGTCGTGGTTGCTCCGCCAGGAGAAGCAGCAATCGTTTGGGGAATTGATACCGTAACGGGTAGTGAGGTCCTCGCCGCTACCAGTCGTATCAATCCCACTCCCATCATGCCCGCAGATTCTCTAAAAGGGAATGCGGAAGGCAATCTACGGGCAAAATGTGCCTACTTTCCTGGCATGAAGCATGCCGTAAGTAGTCCGGGGGAAGACCAGGATGGGGAGGGCAGTAGCAGAGCTGTGTCTAAAAGGGATACACTTAAAACAACAAAGTATCTGCTACTCTCAAACATCTTGTCACGTTCAATGAGGGGAATACCATATGGTGACACATCAGGCCTGATGTCCCCTACCATTCCCCCACATCCCAAAGAAAGATGGACAGGTTCGTCACGGAAGCAGTGCAAGATAGCACAGTTTCTCGATGTAAATCGCTGTGTACGTTTGTATTTGTGCTGTGTGAGCCAGCTGTTGTGCTCGGCAACATCTCCCATACGCTTGCGCCTGTAGTGATAGTCTGTGCTCTTTGTTGGTCTCCTTACTACAGGTAGCAGTGTCTCATAAGTGGATCCGACAGGCTTGCTGAGCGCTTCTTTGCCGACACATTCAACTGGTGCATGAAAACTGGTCGTGCTGACCTTCCAGTGATTCAATCACAGACTAGTACAATCGTGCTGGGATTATATTCGTGTGGACCTTTTAGCAGCAGCCGAACCTATGGCTTTTTTCCTATGTGCCACCACAAATCTGGATGGTCCACGACTGATGCTCACCTCTCGACACTAAAGTTCTATCCATCAATAGAGCGTTTATCATGGAGCAATGCCACCTTAAATCTCGCCAATGATGGGGGAAGGGGAGGCGGGGTTGATCAAAACAACCCTTAAGTTATGAATCCAATTCTTCATCCACTTTTACCCTGGGAGGGTGTAAGCAATGGTTTTAGTTAATATTCTATTCAGCTTTGCGTGGTCGGCACTGGGCCTGACCTAACCCGTGACCAATGCTTTTTATTTTATTTAAATATGTCCTTATTTCCCTAAAGCATAAAAGAACATCCTGATCGGAAATGCAGCATACTTACAGCATACTTAAATGCAGCTTAGGAAGGGTTTGCGATCAAATTATGAAACGTTTCGGCTGTGGGAAAAATGTAGCCTCGTGGCCTGACCTGGAGGGTTGTCTGTCATCCCAGGCACACAAATCGCATGGTAATTGCAAGATTCGTCTCACCCCATACGCCCGGATTTGTTTGTGTCCGCATAGCGTTTCGTTTGGAAACGACAGGGTGGCGCATCAACCTTCTCCCCGCACTGGCGAAGGTGGCAAAATGTTGCGCACGAGCGAGGGTTAGTGATGAATATCTTATTTGTCTGCAAACGTAATCGACACAACCTTAGATTTGTGTGCGTTTATGCCGTACACTGGTTCTGTGCCTAGCATGGTAGAATGTGCACATAAAAACATAGCATATGAAGCATAAGCATAAAGCACACAGAAGATAATGCGTGATAAATCGCTTGCTTGCTGGCTTCTTCGATGAAGTGACTTTGCATATATCCTATATGTAAAAAAGCCGCGCTAAAAATATACGCCCGAGTGTTGCGTGCACCGAATGTGTCCACATCACCACACTCCATGGAGCTCTGTCGCCATGCGCTGGCAAAACTAGGGTGGCAACAAGTAGTATGGAAATAGTTCTGAAACAATAATCAACCAGCTTTAATTATCAACACCAAAACTAGCATTTGAGGGATTTTCGACAATGGCAGGGGAACGTGGGGCTGCTTTGGTGGCGTTCCAGAACAGATCCGCCCACACATAGGACACTCACCTTTCATATAATGCGATTAAAATTGGTGTACAGTATTGCTTTGTAGCGCTGATATTCGAAAATGTCATTATAAATATCGTCAGAACCCAAAGTCAAGAGCTGCGCCCTCGGGTATTTTCAGGTAATGGCAAAACATTGGTAGTTACGAATCGATATATAACCAACGTTACTATGTTGATTTGCAAAGTGAAGTATATATTTATAATTCGAATTTAACACTGATTTCAAATATGTAACTTACTTTGAACCAGCTTCACAGTTAACCCCCATGTCGTCCTGACCTAAAGCCAAGGTGACCAAAATTATAGTATTCCATACTGTTTTAAAATTAATTTATCTTGGAAATGAAGGCAGAGCGCTTGCATACACCAAGCACCTTGTGTCCTTTTATTTTTAACGTCTTGTCTGACCTTTGAGGGTGATGCCGTTTGCATGGCCAATACCAATGTATGCATTGATGTTATTTGAAGCTATACATTTCCTTTTGAAATGCGGTGGAGACTATTCCTATATAGTAGGCTATTTTTACATGCTTACGATTAATAATAATATTAATAATAATACATGATTACTAATAATACATGATTACTAATAATAATATGCTTATGTAACCTTTTCGTAAACTTATATGACCTAAGGTCACAAAAAGTCGAGCTCAGTAGTCAAATGATACAGCATTGGAAACCATTGGAAACCAAGAAATTATCATCAACGGATTCAACTCCAGTGGCATTCACCCATTCAACCCAGACCTCGTGCTGGCAAAACCAATCATCTTCGCTCACGAGAACTTAGAGTAAGAAGGAGCTTGAAGTGAGAACAGTTCCGCGATCGGTGCCGTCTCAGGTGGACAGGACGGCGGCGGCGCCAGACCAGGTGGACAGGACGGCGGCGGCGCCAGATCAGGTGGACAGGACGGCGGCGGCGCCAGTTCAGGTGGACAGGACGGTGGCGGCGCCAGTTCAGGTGGACAGGACGGCGACGGCGCCAGTTCAGGTGGACAGTACGGTGGCGGCGCCAGTTCAGGTGGACAGGACGGTGGCGGCGCCAGTTCAGGTGGACAGGACGGTGGCGGCGCCAGTTCAGGTGGACAGGACGGTGACGGCGCCAGTTCAGGTGGACAGGACGGCGACGGCGCCAGTTCAGGTGGTCTGATTTCTGTAGAGAAGTCGTTCTCGTTGTATGCCAATGATGTCTAGTAGAACCGCGCACCGCCATATCCAGTGACAAGTGACGGGAGAGCCATCGGCTCCCCACGAGCTAGACGTGACTACCAATCCCCAATGGCATCATGCCAGGGCACACGTCATGTGGCCCGGCGGCTTACGCATTCCAGGGCGACAGCCCTGGACATCCGACGACCAATAGTAATGACTTTTACTCGGTCAACTTTACTGCACCGGGGATCGCGCCGTTTCTCTGAGACATCAGAGACATCCCATCAGGCCAGAATCATCTCTGATAGCAACTGGAACCGCGCCCGACTCGTAGGAACCACTGCTGAACTCGGCATAATTCGACGACACCGAACTGCATTCCGGCGTCTGACACCAGAGCTGCTGAATTCAGCGTGCACACATGCAGCTGGCATATCGGGGCGTTACAGCCCATCTGGCATCTGACATAACAGACCCAAGCTATGGGGTACCATTCACCCACCAATCAAATTGTATTATATGTTGCTGTTACCTTCATAAATCGTAGATACACATCCAAGACACACCTGCAATCACAGATTCACACCTCACAGCACGGATACATCTAACATCACAGACTCACCTGACATCACAGACACATTCAACATCATACACACTTGACATCACCGATGCACTGACGCACCTAACTTTGGGCACGGGGTATGACATCTGTCATACCTGTCGTCCCGTACACACACTCTGCACCCGAGACTGTATTGGCATGTCACCACAGTGACCTGGGCCTGTCGTATCACAGTCATACCACTGTCATACCACTGCCGTACTACTCCCATTCCCTCATAGCTATACACACTGCACGTAAGACATGGAGCCATCGCACATCGACGAGTTCTGACAGTCGTTTGCCTTCTTTGAACTGAAAACTATTCACCTGTTCTGTGTACGTTTTTAGCTACTGACTTCTGTAAAGGGCACAACATGCTGTTGGAGATTGTGGACAATAAACAAATAAACAAATAAACGCATCCTGTCAGGCAACTGCTACACTATTCATGTATTTGCACACCTGCCCATAGGGTTCCCAGAATAGACTATTTAACACAAACACACAGCAAGCCATTATCTGGCTGCAGCACCCAACCAGTCTGATCGAGCCAGTTATCATACACAGATCACATCGTATCGCGGCCTCTGCACATGATACCACATCACATGACCCGCCCCGCAGGTGGTCGGAGCCGGGCGGGAGCAGCATTGAGCGAGGAGCGGGCAGGCCCGCATTCAGAACACGACTCAGGCGGAACGGGCGATACAAAATCCATGTCTTACGCAATAACACAGAACCTACGAGAGCGTAAAGCATGAATCCATTATATAATCAGGACAATCTGCCATGCGCTTCGTCGTAGCAAATGTCACTGCGATATATCATGTAGTTTTCAAGATACAAGACGGTTTGACGTCAGTATATGATGCTATTAATTTTGGTGTCGGGCCTGTAGAAGCCCAAGTGGTGGTGCACGTAGTTGGTGTAGCGATCCGAGTAGTGGCGTCGCGCCACGTCACGGTACTCGTCACGAGCTCTCTGCCGACACCAGGCACTCCTCAGACCTCACGACACTCCGCGCGATGTAAGAAACTCTGGAGACACGTCACAGGACTGTTCAATAGATCGGTCCACCAATACATAGCATATGCAAAAAGTTGAAAAGTTGTTGCTCCTAAAGGCCGCCTCCGTTTCACTTGACGTGCTAACTATCTGAGCCGAATTACTAATCGGATAATACTTAGAGGTGGCTCCACTTTGACACCTTTGCTGTTCGTATATTAATGCAGGCAACATAACGATCCCATCAGATCCGCGTTAACAGCTAACACCTTTATATCAGTAGCCATGCGAATATATTGATATTTTTCAACCTTAGCAGATACTGTAGAAAAGCTTCCTGTGGGGGACACTTGGAACACATAAATCCCCCTCGTCCATGTAACGGCGGGTACTGCGACTGAGATCATCTGTTCCGGCCCCGGACAGGTCGCTGCTTACTCGGCAGTCGCCGCCAGCTGGGCTGTCGAGGCCAGTGTCTATTGTGACCCCTCCCCTCCGGTCAAGTTGCATCTGCAACCCCGGCGCCGTCGGCTGCCGCGGACGCCGCTGTCTCTGATGTCTGACGGAAGTTGACGTGTCAGTGTCTGACGGTTGGATGTGGTCGTCATGGGTGTATGGTGAAGTGACGGCTTGTTCTGGGAGCCCTCTGTGTGTGTTTGTGTACGTGACAGTATGTGACAGGTTGTGTAAGTGGATGAGTATGACAGTTGTCTAATAGAACACGTGCGTGAGTATGAGTGCAGGTGGAATGACATAGGCATGACAGACGTCATACCACGTGGCCAATGTCTGGTATATATGTATGACTGCAGGTGGGCCTTGAATGTATGTCTGTGATTGACATACATTATGAATGGAATTAGGACGTGGAATGTTGAATGACTGCTAGGTGAATGTTCATTAGGGTGTGTCGCCTGAACGGTTTTTCTTATGCATAGTGAAATTATCGTGCAGATCACCTAAAAAAACCCTGTGGTCGAAACCAAATCGAAATCAAACAATAAACAAAATATGCGACAGGCCGATAAAGAAACAAATTTGCCGGCCGCCCGGCGTTGAAGTCTCCAGTGATGGCGCTCCGTTGCGATTGGCATCTAACACCACGCGTCGGCCGCCGTCGGGGCGCCGCCGCGGCACTGTGACGAAGAAGGCGGCAGTCGGTGCTGTGGATGACTTATGAATGGATTCTGGTAATTCAAAAACAGATCAGGGGAGCCGGGATATATCTGATTGTAAAAATTAAACTTCACTGAAGGACTGATCGCTCCACTTTCCTTTGTCTGTGCTCTACCTTTCACAGTGCTATGAATCATCATTCGAATAAATTTCGTAAGCACTAACGACAAAAAATAGCTTCGCATGCCATACATCCCTGTTTTATTAGTCAATCCAAGTCTCCTGTTCCTTTTCGTTACTCAAGTTTCAAGGGAAACTGGGATTATCAGCAGTAGGGACAACCTATTAACGAGGGCGACACGATCCGGCGGCGATCGTCGCATGGCGCGGGGGAGGGGCTGGGATGGGGCGGGAGACGGCCGGCGCACGGTGAGGGTAGAGAACACAAGGAGCGAGACAGGGCAGGGAAGGGGAGGGGGAGACAGGGGAGGGGAGGACCGCCGAGACAAGGCAGTCGGCGGCGGAGACCCGGCGGGACGGCCCGAAAAAGAGTGGTTTGGTGTCTGCAAGTTGTGCCCACTGCCTGTGAAGTGTGATGTTACCTGCGTCGGTGTGATCGGGGTAAGAGTTCGAACATGAAGACCCTCGCTTCCACCAAAGGGCTTTTGGTTCCTTCTGAACTAAAAACAAACTGACTGCCCACGAGAATTGACGTTCTGAATTACTTGAGTAAAGTGAATAGAGACTCATGCGTTGCGAACAAAAGGTTGAAAGAGAGGCTAGCACCCCATATAAAGGTTGTCACGGAAAGTGTGATGAAAATGTGGTGCTGCGAAAGAATACCAATTGTTGGGAGGGCCCGAGTCGAACATATGGTTCGAGAATGCCGCGATCGCTACTTGCGATACATGAAAACTGCTGGAAAGAAGTCGGCATCACCAGGTGTACGTCCGTCCGGTGATGAGTGGTTTGAAAAATTGTTTGATATAGCCCGCTGCAAATGTGCTGATATCGATAGTTGCAAATGTGCGATGGCCGACAAAGTGCCACGAATGGAGTTTCCCTTTGTCCAAGACCAGAGAGGACCTCGCCAAATGCAAATCGGCACCGCAGATATCCGTGAAACCACTCGTCGACGCGCCATGGACGAAAGGAGGCGTCTGACCGCCGAGAGAGTTACATCACCACAACCGGGACCTTCTGGAATGGCCCAGCTAGATTCTAATTCAGACCAAGATTCCGCCACAGATTCATCATCGCTCACATATGTAGTCAATGAGTCAGAGTATATGGCGAACAGTAACACAGACGAACTGCTAAATACGGCTCTAGCAGCAGATCGGTACGGAGTGTCTAATCGTGTGTGTGCTGCGATCATAAACGGTTTCCAAGTGCACATTGGTCGGATCACTTCTGACGATATGGACTGCATAGTGGAAACCAAAAAAGTATGGCGAGCAAGGGATCGGATTAGAAGAGAAGTAGTAGCCCAGAGCCATAAGGATCATGCAGGTCGTGTATCTGGTCTCTACTTCGACGGTAGAAAAGACGACACGCTTATGACAGCCAGTTCAAAGAAGACGGAAGAACACATTGTGGTTGTATCCGAGCCAGACAGTGCATATTTAGGACATTTTACCCCACAGACTGGGAAAGCGGAGGACATTTTTCAGGACCTGAACGCCGTAGCATATGAGTTTGGTGCGGATGTTTCTGTGCTTGGCTGTGACGGCACGAGAGTTAATACTGGCCAAAAAGGTGGTGTTATCCGTTTGTTTGAGCTCGGACAAAAACGTCCCGTCCACTGGTTTGTGTGCCAACTTCATGTAAATGAACTTAATCTTCGTGCAGTATTTAGCCAGTTAGATGGAGTCACAACAGGACCTAAGTCGTTTAGTGGGCTGATTGGCCGGGCTGCTGCAGGCGCAGTAGAAACCTTGCCAGTGGTCGATTTTGAGCCAATCGATGGCGGAAATGTTTCAGAAATGACGCAGGAGATTCTCAGTGACCTAAGTTCAGATCAGGCTATTCTGTACAGTCTGGCGCGTAGTGTAGTATCTCAGATAGAACTGCGAAAATGAAGATCGGTCCACTAAACCACTCCAGGTGGCTGACTCTGGCGGCGCGAATTCTCCGGCTCTACATATCAACCGAACAGCCATCAGACAGTCTGAGAATGCTAGCGGAGTTCATCGTGTGCCACTATACTCCCATGTGGTTCTGCATCAAGAAGAACTGGAAATGTTCTGACGGTCCTGGCAATGCGCTACACAGCGTGCAACTTCTCAAAAGTTTGCGACCTGAGATAGCGGCCATGGTGCAGCCGGTAATGCAGCGCAACAGCTACTGGTGTCACCCTGAGGCAGTACTGCTAGCAATGGCAGCGGGCCAAGATCAAGCCACACGGGAAAGGGCGGTCACTCAAATCCAGCAGTGTCGCAGAACTCAAGTCGATAGTGATACTGACGAAGTACGGAAGTTCAAGCTTCCAAAAGTGAATATGGGGGCAAACAGCATCATGGAGCTGATTGATTGGTGTAATGAGGCGATAACCGAGCCGCCCTTGACGCAACAACTGTCCGATGATGACTTACTAGACATCATCGCGAGTCCTCTCGAAGTACCGCCATACCCCGTGCACAGTCAGACGGTGGAACGGATGGTGAAAGTGGTGACCGAGGCGTCTTTGAAGGCAATTGGTGAAGAGGCCCGCCACGGTTACATTGTGGCGAAGTTGAAACACAGATTAGCAATGCCAGTGCTCAGCAGCAAAAAGGATTTCATGTCGGGTTTTCTGTCGAGCATGTAGACAAGTAGTACAGTTATAAAATGATAGCTCGTACAAAAAATGTGGCCGCTCGTACAAAAAGGTGACGTCGCTGTATGCCCGTCTCCTTCGGTTGTAGTGGAACGGAGCATGATGCCGATTTCGCCTGGTCTATTTGTCATAACAATAAGATATCAGGTGTTTCAGAATGATTTAATTGGTCTTCGATGTAAACAGACGAGGAAGTTTGAAGATGTTCAAGCTTTCAAAAGTGAAAATATTAGCATTTTACGCCGAGAGATCTACTGATTGAAAATGGAACGAACAAGCGACGTAAAGTGAACCTTTCTTTTATGCGTCAGATATCCAGGCAACTTATTAAGCGACTGGTGCTTATGAAAATCCTTTTACCCCACTAAACACTTTCATTGAGTTTTATTAATGAGCTTCATCACCAGAATCCATTCATCAGTCATCCACAGCACCGACTGCCGCCTTTTTTCGTCACAGCACCGCGGCGGCGCTCCGACGGTGGCCGGACGCGTGGTGTTAGATGCCAATCGCAACGGAGCGCCATCACTGGAGACTCCAACGCCGGGCGCCCGGCAAATTTGTTTCTTTATCAGCCTGTCGCATATTTTGTTTATTGTTTGATTTCGATTTAGTTTCGACCACAGGATTTCTTTAGGTGATCTGCACGATAATTTCACTAAGCAAAGAGCAATTTCCAAAAAAGGTCCTTCGTGACACAGCCTAATGTTCATATGTCTATCTACGACAGCTCCTGAAATGTCAGATTTGGCCTGTACCGCCGTGAACTGCCGGGTGCCTGTGTGCAGCGTGGTGAAGCTGATGTAAGCATGTTATGGGATACTGTGTCTGTCGCCAGCATTAGAGTCGGCCGACCGGGGCCGAGGTTGTGCACGGTATCCCGAGTAATGCGACAAATCATCAAATGCATCCAGAACAAGCGACTTAGGTTGCAGCATGCCATTTATTAAGCTTTGTTTTGTTCTGTGGTAGCTACTATAAAACAATAGGGCGGTAAATCCGGAAGTGCACACCTCAGGAAAATCATGCCTTGGTCACCGCCTAGGCCACACCAACTTCGAAAACGATTCTCCACCCATGCTTATGACGCATTGAGGCTTTCGAAATCACCAATCCGGCATTGGCCGAGCTTTAGCCGCACACCGTCGACCGGGGAGGGGGCAGCAGTGCCGACTCGAGAGCAACGAGTCGGCACTAGATACCCATGGAGGAAAAGGGACACCTGGTGCCCCAATACTAGGGATATAAAAAACGAAGTGCAATGAAAAGAAAATATTAAGAAATGTAAATCAAGAGTAGTTTTCTTGAAGAGAACTAGGGTAATTATCTGGTTTTTCTATAGAAGCCCATGAGCACAAATGAGAAAATGGCATGGAATTGACTTGTTGCAGCTTTTCTATCATCAGCACCTCCTGTTTCTTCAGAAACTAAATGTGAACAAGATATCCACTGTTTAAACTTCAGTGTTTCACTGTTTAAACTTTAATCAGAAGCTGTTGACTCCTTCTGTGATAATGATACGGTATTCCATCGGTCATACAATACAGGCAACCATCACAACATGCTCTTTGTGCTGAAGTGTAAGGGTGATATAGGGTGACACTCCATAGGAAAAAAGATTGTCAGTAATTTCAATAACAATGGTCTGAAGTCAGTTTGAGAAAAAAAAACCCTGCTGAGCAAAGGGTGCACACAAAAAAGACCCTAATCACCCCAACCAACATCACATCACAAATTCCCAAGAAATCATCCACCAACACCTCACAAAGCCATCTGTCCTTACCTATCCACCCATGTCCCACACAGCCATCCATGCTTACCATACCTATCAAGCCCTATTCACTGGATCATGCATAACATACATGTGGATCAAGTGCCCTACCAATAATTTTCTAACTCCACTATTGCCTGCTTAAAGGGGCCTGGACCATGCACACTAACATCAAAATGATGACAAAATGATGAATGAAAATGAAAATGAAAATGAAAATGAATGAACAAAATGAAAATCAAAATGATGAAAACAATGACTTGTTGCAGCTTTTCTATCATCAGCACCTCCTGTTTCTTCAGAAACTAAATGTGAACAAGATATCCACTGTTTAAACTTCAGTGTTTCACTGTTTAAACTTTAATCAGAAGCTGTTGACTCCTGTGATAATGATACGGTATTCCATCGGTCATACAATACAGCCAACCATCACAACATGCTCTTTGTGCTGAAGTCTAAGGGTGATATAGGGTGACACTCCACAGGAAAAAAGATTGTCAGTAATTTCAATAACAATGGTCTGAAGTCAGTTTGAAAAAAAAAACCCTGCTGAGCAAAGGGTGCACACAAAAAAGACCCTAATCACCCCAACCAACATCACATCACAAATTCCCAAGAAATCATCCACCAACACCTCACAAAGCCATCTGTCCTTACCTATCCACCCATGTCCCACACAGCCATCCATGCTTACCATACCTATCAAGCCCTATTCACTGGATCATGCATAACATACATGTGGATCAAGTGCCCTACCAATAATTTTCTAACTCCACTATTGCCTGCTTAAAGGGGCCTGGACCATGCACACTAACATCAAAATGATGACAAAATGATGAATGAAAATGAAAATGAAAATGAAAATGAATGAACAAAATGAAAATCAAAATGATGAAAACAATGACTTGTTGCAGCTTTTCTATCATCAGCACCTCCTGTTTCTTCAGAAACTAAATGTGAACAAGATATCCACTGTTTAAACTTCAGTGTTTCACTGTTTAAACTTTAATCAGAAGCTGTTGACTCCTGTGATAATGATACGGTATTCCATCTATCATACAATACAGCCAACCATCACAACATGCTCTTTGTGCTGAAGTGTAAGGGTGATATAGGGTGACACTCCACAGGAAAAAAGATTGTCAGTAATTTCAATAACAATTGCACACAAAAAAGACCCTAATCACCCCAACCAACATCACATCACAAATTCCCAAGAAATCATCCACCAACACCTCACAAAGCCATCTGTCCTTACCTATCCACCCATGTCCCACACAGCCATCCATGCTTACCATACCTCAGGGGTAAAAAAACCATCAAGTTGGTCGCCGACCGAACCGAAGCAATCGTGCGTGGTCTCCTACCCAAAAAGCGTACTAGGAGGTAAATGAGCAATATTAGCATGTGGCACTTTGCCTTCGAATACAAATTCGTTGCTGCTCTTTGGTTGTCCTGCAACCATGAAACATCTTTATCTTTCGTACACACGAAAGATAAACCATGCATTGATTCCGATCAATATACCGGGCACATAAGCAGTTAAAAAAAAAACACGTTAAATTGATTATGACAAAGAGCCTTCGCCAGGCCCCATCTTATCGACTGTAACAAAAACTAGCAACATATGGAATGTCGTGCCCAGCTAAATCCGCTTGGTCATTCTGGCTCCAGTTTATTGTTGTATATGGAATGTCGTGCCCAACTGAACCCGTTCGGTCATTATGGCTCCAATTTATTGTCGTATATGAAATGTCGTGCCCAGCTAAATACGATCAGTCATTCTGGCTCCAGTTTATTGTTGTGCACGTTAAACAAAATATTGTGCACATGACTCGCCACCCCAGTTATAACAAGTTGCCTTTTTGCCCCACCACACATGAAAGAGAAAAATACGGACTGGATGTTTATTGGCCAATGGCTGAATCAATTCACATAAACAAATTTTGCACTGGTCGAGCTTCAGCAATATCTAACATGCGGATTTCAATTGTAGTAAACTTATTGTGCGTTTTATTTTGCCTGATGGCAACTGTTACGGTCAAGGGTGTGTATTCTCACAATAAGCGCGCGAGACGTGTTTTTTTTTTCTTGGGAGCAAAACTATGGGCTAAACTATGATTTTTCAAGTGGTGAGAAACGAAAAATGAGCCGCCACAAATAAACAATTTGGCATCATATTCAAAATCATAAAACTGTGGGCAGTTCCTGAGAATGTGCGTTGTGCACAATTGCGGTGTGACACAACCGATTTCCCAGGTGCGTTTTACTAACATGAAATATCCACTCGATATTTCCACACATTCATACGATCATAACCAATTCCAAGAAACTGAGTGTGTTGCAAGTCTAGAACACCTCTGTCCGAGCACGCGCAAGGGCAACACTAATTATATATCTTTGGAAGTCCCTTCAAATATATTCAAATGCTGATTTATCCTTTGCCGTGAATCCCATGTACACAGATCCAGTAGAGAAAGGCTTGGTTAGATAGTGTATCACACAACCACGACGAACGTTTAGACAGCGGTTTGTGAACAAACCGCTAACTGCCCCTGGTGGGCTAACTGTCACCAGGGGCAGTTAGCCCACCACCGGCGGAGCCGCGCCCAGCCCGCGCGCAGCGCCAGCGGCGGGAGATACAAAACAAAACTGTTGCACGTAGCACAGATGAGTCGCAGGAGATAACGGCGACATCAGCGAAGATGAACAACATTGAGGCGCGGTTGCAGGGTACCAGGGCGTCTGCTACAGCTGACCGGCGCTCAGGCAAGCGGCGCGGCTGTGCGAGAACTTCAGCGACAGTTCTGCGAGATTCACACCCTGTACCCGCACGATCAGTGCAGAACCACAACGGCAGGAGGCAACAGGAGGTGACGCCACAGGCGCACCTCCCCCGCCGATGGAACGCCGCAGCTCCAGCAGCAGCCGGCTCTGAATAACTAATAATAACATACCTGGATATATACGTATATGTAGAACATTGTCATTGGTGCATGTTGCCATTCAACTGGGCAATGCACCATTTTCCCCCAGGTGAAGAAAGACATCCTGAGTGCTTCACGCCTGCACAATAATAAAGAGGTCAAGGGGTAAGCATTTAGTTTTATACCATGTGAATTACTGTGTGGAAAATTCCATCGCAAAGTATTATGGTGAAGTCAACCACAATTGGCAATCAATAATGGTGGAAATGCACCTTTTTGACGGTATTATGGGTTGTGCTAAGTTATGTGTTGTAGGCAATATCAACGCTAAACAAAAAGCTTGGGACCCACAAATTGTGCAGCATTATTCAACCACGGAACCATAACAAAATAAGTTGCCCTGAAATTGATCAAAACCTTATGCACCAAGTTGGGTCACACTTTTTTGTCAATTTGGGTTACATAACCAAACCCAACCATTGGGCCACAGGGTGAAATGCACACCAAAGGGACAGAACACGATTAGCTGACTATTGCAGATAAGAAGTATGTGGTGCCACATATGTTGCAAACTTCAATAATTTGCAGGAATTTGTTATTTAGCCATCACATTATGAGGGTTATATTGCATGGCAACAGGGACATCACAAATAAAAGTTAAACAAAAAACTTTCACAAACACAACACCACAAACTTTTCAGCAATGAAGTGTCCTGTTTACTGTGGGCAATAAAATGCAACTTTAAGGTAAAAAGTTTGTTTTGTAATATGCATGTCTCCATCATCTTGAAACATCAGAAATAGGTGAAACTAATTCCTGGAGAACTGCCATTATTGCGATATTCAGCAGCATTGGGTTCCACAAATTTTGAAAAGAACAGATGAGTGAATAGGCACTGGAAAACATCTGGACAATTGATAAATATTTGAGGATCTCTGCACTGCTGCAGATGTGCATTCAGCACTGAATAGATCCACTGAAATTGTGGTTGTCTGGTCTGTCTGCTCACCATCACTGAAAATTGATGAGGGTGTGGGCAGAGGAGCCTCCTCCCTTACACAGTGAGCAGTGTCACCAGATGGGCGTGCTTGAAGCACAGATTATTGCAATCAGGAACAGTAAGAATACAATTGTGCAATTTGGAGTTATGTGATCAGCCAGGAGTGGATCCAGGAGGGCAAATTGGGTCATGACCCCCCAAAAGCAAAAGAGGGATCCAGTCCCTCTTTTGCCTCACCCCAAAGGACATCAATACTTACATCTCCGGACAGCAAGTACCACACTGCTCCCTCCCCCATCCCAGGATCAAAACATGAAATACATGTGGCCTAACTAGACATCACATTCCCCCCCCATGATTGGAACATTGCATACCAGCAGGGTCCCATCAGACATCACTCCCCCCCCTATAATGACATATCAGCTGGGGCCCCAGCACAGCACGTGCCCACCTAGCCCAAACTGGGTCCCCCTGGGTGGCTTTCTGGATCCACCTCTGTGAACAGCCATCCCAAAATCATTATGCCTAGTTAAACTTGGTAGCTAGGTTGTAAAAGACTAACAGTGCCACATATATCCAAACCCTATCAATACTAGGAGTCGTTCATTTATATATGGAAAGAAGCCTAGCCTATTTAGATAGGGAAATAAGCAGCCTTTGTATTTTGCCACTTTTCCCCCTATGATTATATATAATATCATAACTTTCATTTCTGGCTAATTAGTGGCACATATTTTTGCCCCTCATCCAGCTAGACCACTGGCCACTTGTCCCCAGCTGGCTCTCTGATGGATATGTCTTCTTGGGCCCACAATCACCATGCTGCTTTTTTGTGTGTGCTGATAAATGCTTTGTTCAGAGCCTGCCCATGTGCACCCATCATACCCACACTTGCACACCTTTCTTGTCCTCTTTTTTGCTGGCTTATCACCATCACCATCATCAACCCTCTATTCTTCTTCTGCAATTCCAAATCCCAACTTTGTTTGCTTCATTCTGTAGCAATTAGGGCACAATGTGAATAAATTCATGCAAGATGTAAGATGGAGCAAATAATGAAAACTGGAGCCCACACCTTCCAGGAGAGGCAGGGGGAGGGCAGGACAATGTCAATAAATGCATGACTTTTTGGGTGGGAAACAAATGGTAACCATTGGCATTTTAACCTCCATAGGCCACTCATTTGACCTCTTATGATTACATATGAGACAAATTTTAAAATTTTGGTTTAGCTTTGGATACAACATTTGAAAACACCACACTGTGATGCATAAATTGTTTTCCTTTGTATGTTGTCACATTTATCAAACATTTTGACCACCATCCTGGACTGGTACAATTTATGGGCACTGGGATGTGGGTCAGCATGTGATGATTCACTATACACAAATGATCAACAAATGATCTACAGCATTCTTGAGCTGTCAATGGTGGATAGCTGGAACAAACCCCCAATGGGGAAAGCTTAAAGCAAATTTGAATGATTTTTAGAGCAATCCACAGTATGTCCTCACAAAACTCACTCATATTTTCTTGCTATTCTGGCTACTATTATGTATGGGAAAGTGGGGCATGGCAGACCACCCTCTACCCTGCCATAGACTTTTACCAAGCCAGATTTCATTTGCCTTGTGGAAAGACCCATGGAGTGTGCATGCTTTTGGCTATTTCAGATCTTGTCTTAAGCTTTAATCTTGCGTCATGATTTAAAAATGTTGTTTTTCCACTTTCTGATACAATTTCTTCAATACACAGAAATTTGTAAATCTTAACAACTAGGTAAGACCGATTTTTGTCTCTAATACCTATGTTCCCTAAAATCAAAATTTGAGTGCTAAACAAGCTTGCAGTAGCTAGGAGTTATACTTTACAAAAATAACCCCAAGACAAATCCCAGATCCCAAGCTTCACTTTTGGGCAAAGTGGACTGCCCATTAGAAAGCAACCCATTGTTTGCAGTGGCAGATCCAGTTCCATTTTGTGGGTGCAATAGGTGGTCATAGCAACCCACAAAATATATTACATTTGTCCCAGATTGTTATTTTGGGATACATTTCAGATTGAGAATCAAATAGTAAATTTATACCTCCCTGGACATGCCTATGCCACTAAAGTGCAGCTTCCTTTGCTGAAATTGCTTGCAACTCCTATTTCTAAGACAAGCTACCATGCACAAGTCACAAAATATGTCCCTTGACATTTACATTTAACACAAATGGCTTGCAATTGAAATGGTCCACTTTGCCCAACAACTTTGAAAATATAAAAATTGAGGTGCCCTCATTGAGCAAGGATTTCAGTTTTGTTATATAAAATATAGATAAAATTTCCACTTCAAAGAAAGGATAACAAGGCATTGGGTTCCATCAAAGAGTTGGTCATACCTCCATATGACATCTCATCTTAGACTTGATGAGTTTGATGTGTTATGTTGCATTCCAACATAACACTCTTTGATGCTCTTCCAAATTTGATGAGTTCAAGTGTTATGTTGCTGAGGAGGAACCGGATTTTGTTTGCATTACAGAGGCATGGGTCAGTGAAGAATATTTTGGAGATAACTTACAGGACTATGAGATCCAGGGATACAATATGTTTTCGTGCAATAGGGGTCCAGCAATGAAAGGGGGTGGTGTAATGCTCTATGTGAATAGCTTATTCAGTTCTCAAAAAGTAGCAGGTTCGGATAAAAATGTGTCTGTGGAGTCCATTTGGCTTGATGTCACTGTGGGAAAAGGCAACAGCAATACTCTTAGGATAGGAGCTTTCTACCGATCAGGAACCCTGCCACATTCTCAGCAACTGGAGCTTGACAAGGTGATTTGTGAGGAAATCAGTAGAAACTTTAAGAGGAAGTGCCTTATTCTCGGTGACTTTAATCTAAAAGGTTATGAAAATGCTGGTGTTGGCTCCCCATCATGCAAAATGTTCAGGAAATGCCTTGAAGAGGACCTGTTCTTAAACCAGTTTGTATCGGAACCTACCAGGCATGGTTCATTCTTGGACCTTGTATTCTCGGATTTAAGTGACTTGGTTCAAGACTTGACTGTAGGCGAAACTCTGGGAAAAAGTGACCATAACATAGTTAGATTCAAGGCACATGTAGGGGAAATTATCAAGGATAATTTGTGAAAGGTTCCAAATTTCAACAGAGCAGACTTTAACGGCATGAGAGCGGCTTTAAGTGCCATCAGATGGGAAGAAGAATTCTCCAATTTAAATGCCTGTGAAATGTGGGAAAAGTTCAAATCTTACTTAAAGGAAACTCAGATTAGACATGTCCCCCAAAAGCAAAGACGCAAAAGGAGGGTAGGAAAGCCAGCATGGCTTACACCAGACGTGATAAAAGCAATTAGGGCTAAGAAAACTGCATTTAGAGTTTTTAAAGAAGCCTCAAATGTCATTAATCTAAAGGCGTATCGAAAAGCTAGAGACACTGTGAAGCAAAAAACCAGAGCAGCAAAGCGAGCAAAGGAACTGGATTTAGCTAGAAACTGTAATGGGGACAGTAAAAAGTTCTTTAGTTTCTACAAGATGAGTAAAGTTTCTAGCACAATTGGTCCACTGGAAGTAAACGGGACTACATTGGGTGAGGATAGTGAGATGGTTGAGGAGCTGAGCAAGCAGTTCAAATCAGTGTTTACATTGGAAGATATGACCAATCTACCGACCGTACACCATAGTTCAGTTACATGGGATCTGACAAATGATGTTGATTTCATTGGTAGTGATGTTGTTTACAATCATATCAGGAAAATAAAGCCAAATAAGGCAGCAGGACCTGATGATATTTATGCTAGGGTGTTGCGGGAAACTGAAAAGGAACTGGCATTTCCACTTAGTATAATATTTTGTAGATCAGTTTCACATAATGAAATTCCAACCGATTGGAAAAGGGCAAATGTAGTTCCTATTTTCAAGAAAGGAGAAAGAGGGAAAGTTGAAAACTATAGGCCAATAAGTCTCACATCCCTAGTCTGCAAGGTACTCGAATCAATTATCAAGGATAGAATAGTTAGTTATCTGGAAGGTAGCAGATTTATTCAAGATACTCAACATGGATTTAGAAAAGGACGATCGTGTCTCACAAACCTCTTGGACTTTTTGAACTTCGCCACAGAACAATTTGATCAGGGAAATCAGGTTGATGTAGCATATCTTGACTTTAGTAAGGCCTTTGACAAGGTACCCCATAAACGGTTAATGATACAGCTTCAGTCCCATGGTATTGCAGGTAGCATCTTAAAATGGATAGAGTTGTGGCTTTCAGATAGACAGCAAAGAGTGATGCTAAATGGTACAAAGTCATCATGGCAAAATGTTCTTAGTGGAGTCCCCCAGGGGTCAGTACTAGGGCCATTACTGTTCATTATATTTGTAAATAACATTGAAAGTGGCCTAAGCAGTAAAGTTTTGAAATTTGCAGATGATTTGAAGGTCTTTAGGGCAATAACAGGACAAGATGAGCATATCTCGCTGCAAAAAGACTTAGACGAACTTGTGAAGTGGTCCGAAGAATGGCAAATGAAATTTAACTTTGATAAGTGCAAAATCATGCATGTAGGTAAGCAGCATATGAAGGCTCCATACTTGATGGGTGGCCAAGTGCTATCAGTGACTCAACAGGAGAAGGATTTAGGTGTTATTCTAAACACAAAATTGGGGGCATCAGAACAGACCAAGGAAGCCAGGAAGAAGGCACTGAGAATGCTCGGGGCAATAAATAGGAATGTATCATACAGAAGTGAGGAAGTGATCAGGAAGCTTTACTGTGCATACGTCAGGCCACATTTGGAATACTGCATCCAAGCTTGGTCTCCTAGCTATGAAAAGATTGTTGGCTTTTAGAGAGAGTACAAAAGAGGGCTACAAAAATGGTTAATGGCATAAGCAACCTGGCATATGAGGAAAGATTGAAGAAATTGAATATGTTTTCACTTAGATATAGAAGGCTGAGAGGAGATCTCATCGAGTTCTTTAAATTTGTCAATGGTCTGGAGAGGGGATACCTTGGGGAAATGTTTGAATTTAACAGAAATGATGCAATTAGAGGTCATAAATTCAAAATTAAAATTAACCACAGCAGAACAAGGTTAAGGCAAACTTTCTTCACCAACAGGGTAGTGGAACACTGGAACCAGCTGCCAGAAAACATCGTCAGTAGCAGCACATTGAACATCTTTAAAAACAGCATAGACAATCATTATAAGAATAGAGGGCTTGCTTTTCAGTATTACAAGGAGGGCTGATTGGCAGATTTGGTGGGCAACTGGTTCAGTGTACAGAGTGCAACCAAGAAGGGCCCTTGTGGCTCAGAGTTGCACTAATCTTTTATGTCTTTATGTCTTTATGTCTTTAGACTTACAGGATGTCAAACCTTAGGTGGTCTGCTTTGCCTCACTCTTCCCTACCCATGGTTTGAGAGCCTTAGAAGTGTGTGGCCTAGAAGTGTTGTGAATTTAAGCCAGCTTAAATAATAATAGGCCACTGTCTGGCATAAATTCAATTTAAGCCAACTTTTTTTTACCATCCCTATGTTAAATGTCACCATTAATTTGGCCTACTGTTCCCTGAGCATTTACACACCTGTCCATAAACGTTTGTCTGGGGGAATCACTAGGTGGAGCATAACTCATGCATTTACATGGGGAAATAAGCATAACATGGGAGAGCTGGTTAAAAATTCATCAAATTAGTGTAGAGGAGGAAGGGGGGGGGGTTCTGAACACTTAAGGCACCATGCAACAAATAGCTCTACTGCTGCTATTGTATGGCTGATCCAGCAATTCTACTGTGTTTACTGAAAACAAAAATGAACAAGCTATCCATATTCAAACAGTTCCTTTCAATTGAAATCCTCTAACCACTTATAAAGAGGAACCTTAAAATAGATCATTATTTTGTAGTGATATGCTGTATTCTGAACATAAAAATGTTGCTGTGCAGGAATACCTCACTGTAACAATTGCAGTACAAGCTATTAGTGGTGACTGATATATGCTGGTGTAATTGCAAAAAAAAAAGTAAATAACTTCCCTATGGTTTTCTTAAGCCAACTGCTCTTTGAAGCCAAAAATCATGCCTGTGAACTTTGCATGCTCTGTGCACAAAGAATTAGTAGAACCATGTAATCAGACATTCATATTTTGGTAGAAACAAGTCAGTCATTTCTGAATACCATAATGTTTTTTGTTGTCTATGTACTCAACATGATGAGGGCAACATCAAAAGGTGGGTGTTAAGGAACATAACATGTTCAGATACCCCCATACAATCCCCCTACACCACCCTCTTCCATAACTGAGTCACTTTTAAACTTTTAAAAATTAAATTTATACACAGATTATGTTGCATTTGGATGTGATGATCACCAGTGGTGGATCTACAGGGCCTGTTTAGTGAGGGCAAATTTTGGGGAGGCAAATGTTAAAAACAGACGAAAGTGCCAAGAACATTGATTTAAAGAAAAATCTGGCAGTTTAATGGGGGAAGGGGGCAATTGCCCATTTTGCCCTAATATAGATCCACCACTGCTTATCACAAATATGTTTTCACTTAAACAACTTTCAGCTACATCAAATTGACATTGAAGTTTATGCTGCATGGACAGCTTTTCCCCATTTACTAACATGGCAGGGAGATAGTGCAACAATGCACCAGACACTGTTGTCAGCACCAGAGATAGGCAGGCTCAGTTGCAAATTTTACCTGGCTTGATATGGAGGGGGCAAGGCTGGCACAAATTCCAGAAACATAGGTGGGAAAGTAGGTGGAGAATGGTTGGCAGGATGTTTGACATGATACAAAGATGTTAGAAGAGATTCACTGGCAATATTATTTCTTTAGATTGGTTAAAAGATAAAACTTAGTTTGACCAGTTTATATTATAAATTATGTTCAAGCACACAAGCATCAAGCACTCATTGCTTGAAAATGATTTATAATAGAAACCAGTCACACTAAGATTTATCTTTTTAACCAATCTAAAGATCTAATATTCACAGCGAATCACTTCTAACATTCATATCATGTCAAGCATAGCTGATCTTTCTTTCATATGGCCTACAAATTGTGGTGGATGGTTATTTCCGCCCCCCCCAATCCACCAAATTGTATGTAATGCCTGGAGGGAACAGACAACAGGTAATGCCTCTTTCTTGGATCATTCCTCATACCAGAAGTGATCTCAATGAATTTGAATGGGTAAAAATTGAACCCAACAGTTTGACTTGAAGTTCACAAAAATCAGCATGCATATCGCCTGGTTATCTACGGTTCGTTCCAAGTTGAACGGACGCACCAAACCATTTAAGTTTCAGTAATGGCACAGGCTTTTCTCACCTTCAGGTACATATATGTATAGATGAAATCATCAAAGCCAGATAAAAACAGGTTTCCACTCCGACCATACCCATTCACTAACAATTAGGCCACCACTTCTGTTCGTTCAACAAATGTCCACTTCAGCGATTCCCTCCTCACATTCAAAATCGAAATCTCTTCCTTCCCAGCTCAGCTGCCCTTTCCCGACTATTTCCTGTTGCTAGTTCCTACTAAGACACGGCGCGGCGACCAGCCTGCGACCATTTGTCGGTGATTCTCGCCTTTTTTGAGCCCATTGACTTAGCACGGGTGGTCTCATTGCGACCACCGAGAAAGGCCGACGGGCCGCGGTGTCCGCCGTGGATATCTGGTATTTTTGGTACCGTAAATCTGGTATATTAAAAATATATGCTAGATTGTTAAGATGTGCTAAATTAGTATTTGAAGGGCAGCTTTTTCATGTTAGAAGCACACCTACGACAGGGCTGCCTTCATGGGCTGCAGTCTGCGGAGTTTGATCGGACAGAGCCCAGAAGAGGTGCCACTTTTTACAGTATAACGGTCCGGCGAATGGAAGCAACATAAAAGCACGTCCTTGATTTCTTGGGTTTTGCGTGTGTTAGTCTTCGCTGTTGGTCTCTCAAATCAGCTTAACCTTAGCGTGTGTGGTCTCCGACGACGTCGGCAGATCGGTGACTTTTTTTACCCCTGCCATACCTAACAAGCCCTATTCACTGGATCATGCATAACATACATGTGGATCAAGTGCCCTACCAATAATTTTCTAACTCCACTATTGCCTGCTTAAAGGGGCCTGGACCATGCACACTAACATCAAAAATATCGTGCCATCCACCACTAATTAGACCAGTAGACAATGTCCAGCCTAAGATTTTGTCCACCCGACTTTTAAATACAGTTAACGAGGGACCCACACAGCACCAGCAGGCAGTCTATTCCACTGAGCAACAACCTTTTGCCTGAAGACCTGTTGTAGCTTTACTGTTTTACACCTTGATTTGTCTAACATGGATTGATGGGGGACGAGTGGTCTGGGGGTAAGTTGCTCGTCTCACGATCGAAAGGTTGTGGGTTCGTGTCTCACCTGTCGGTACTCTTCGCCCGCGACCAATCGGCGTGATAGATCGGGGACGCTACATGACTCAACAGTTGATGTGTCGTAAAACGAAGAACCAACCAACATGGATTGATGACCCCTACAGGCTAAATAGAAGAGGATCATTCAGATTGACTTCATCTAGCCCTTTAATAATTTTGTACATTTCAATCACATCACTCCTTAACCTTCTATACTTCAGTGAGTACATATATAATGCCATAAGACTTTTCACATATTCTAAGTTACCTAGTCAACTGATGAGTCTAATGGCCTTCCAGTGCACATAGGTCCAACTTGTCTTTTTGGAATTATTTTTCCTGCCAACTGAAAAGTATATATTTGCAGAGGAAATGAGTGGTTACGTGCTAGCCGCAAATATAAAAATTGTATTGAATAACATAAATTTCATGAATTCAGATTACCTGAGAGTGCAAATTTACCTAATGTTTATGAGCAAATGTTAGATGCCTGAATTGAAGACGTCAGGTGCCACGGTGCCGCGGTAGCTCCCCTTATTTTTCTTCTTCGGAAGCCCATGTCCGACGCCCATGTCGAAAACTACACGTATATATTAACTGTGCATAACCATCCATCACCCACCCATCGCCCAAACTCATCGTTTACCCATGTTTCCAAACGCATCATTCAAAATCTGAACGAAGGCAGGAAGCAGCTGACCCTCATCCGCTTCATCAGCATAAGTTATAGCCAAAGGTTCTAAATCATGATTAAGCTGGAGCTATGCCCCACAACCATAATGCTACAAATCGTACAAAATACAGACGAAAGTGGGCCGAACCAGCACGACTTTAGCCAGGGATTAAACACCGCGCCCGCAAGTGCACCACAAATGTCTTACACCTGCCACATTTGTTGACTGCAGGCGCAAAATTGTGTTCGGGGTGACGTCGTAGTTCTGACTGCACCGACCGCACCGTTTAGATGCTTGCCGAACAGGGCTCTGAGCTGCCGTCACAAGCATTCCGCTGACCATGCAACGACTGTGTATTGATCCTTGACCCGCTGCAGCGGGTCCAATGATCAATGTATGGTCGCTACAGGGTTACGTTCCTGACAGCCGAATCTAACCAGCGGAGGCGTTGCTGTTCCGAGGAGCCCATGTCACCAGCGCATTGGTGACATGTTTCGGTGTCCAATTATTTACGATACTCCCTCTTTCTCCACCATATAGTACAATTGTAATCCGGCTGGCAGTAGTCTATGCGCTAATGTTAATGTTAGCCAGTGGCCTAAATAGGATTTGCGCCAGTGGGGGAGGGGGAGGGATGGAGCAGTGATTTCTAGGGGCCCACCAACCATCATGTACAAAAATTACCCGGATTTCGACCACAATTTTTTTCTTCAAATGGAGCTTTAAAAAATGAGTGACCAACTTATTTGCCATGTGAAGGGGGGTCCAAACTATCACCATCTTCTCGGAGTTTGAGACTTCAACCGTAACTCGTACTCTGTTCCAAGGCTTTTCTTTTGGTATCCCTTGATAAGTCACACTGCAGAAATGCAACACTTTCAAAACTTTCCGGCATTGCAGCTCATAATGCTCGGTCGCCGTCACGCCAACGTTCGTGCACGTGTACGCCAGCATTGTGCATCGACGCATTTACCACACTCCTTGCGATTCTACGGTTTCTGCTAGGCCTCCTACGTTTTTCTAATTGGTGCCACATGATAGTCTCGTGCCATATTTCGCGTGTGGAATGCTTCGTATGGGGGTTCGCTGGGAACATTATATTGATTCAACTAGAATATTAGTTCTCTTTCTATCTTTTCTGGTCGTTAGAAAAATCTGGATACCCGCTGGGCTTTGATGCACCTCTTTTGCAAGATATGTTCCCAGATTGTCCAACGAACCGAGGCGATAGCTCGATGATCTTTGTTTCTACCCATTGCGTTTTTCTTCGTCTACGGATGTACTTTAGGGACCAGCCAAATTTTCTTCGGGGCCCGGCACATTTTTAAGACCCGTTTTTTTGGGGTTTTGTTGCTTTTTTTTGTGAACCACAATATTTCTGTGGGACTGGCGAGTTGTCGAACACCCCAATGAGTCGAACCCCAATATTTAGTGTCTAGTTTTTTCTTGCTTTGTAGGAAAGCAAGAAAGCAAGAGCTCCCAGTGTGTTTATTTATAGCTGCAACGCATTTGTTAAGGCCCTGCCGATTTTTGCGAGACTCGATGCACTTTAGAGGGCTCGGTACACTTTCGGCTTTCCATTGCTCTCTTAGGGTCGTGCTGTGTTTATGTTGGGCTCCTGACGCAGATTTGTGAGACCCCAGCACACTTTTGGGAGCTCCAGTATAATTTCTTTGGATCCCGACACGACTTCGGACCAAGGCGCGTGGTTACGGGGGACCCGATGCTAGTTTTTTGGACACGGAGCAATTTTTGGTTCATGTTCTGAATTTCGTGTAGTCCGAGACTGAGTTTTTTGCGGGGCCCTTGTGCCATATGTATGTGTGCCGTCGCGACGTTTCGAGCTCCGACTCGCTTTTTTTCGGTTTCGTAAGCGATTTTTACAGGCATCTGATGGCTCGTTGTGGCTCCAGGGGCGATTTTTTCTGACTCGGATATTTATTTTTCGGAATCCTTCCTTTTGAATAGAGGACTCCGGTGTAATCTTTGTCGGGTCGCGATGAGATTTTTGGGGCCATTCTCTGTGTATTTTGGGTCCTCGACGCCAGTTTTTGATGATATTGGGACACAGGCCCGATATTTTTTGGGTAGTGGGGAGGGCTCAGCACGGTGTTGACGGTCTCCAGCGTAAATGTCTGGTCCCGTGGCGAATTTACTGAGGGGCGTTGCATATATTTGGAGCCACCTACGCAAATTCTGGAGCCCCAACGCGAATGTATGGGGCCCAGCGTGATTTTAGGTGGCCGGTGCGCAATTGTTGGGAGCTCAAACATTCAAAACAGGGGGGACAGTTGCCACTTTGGTACGTTACTGCGACTGCTCAACGAATTTTTTTTTTTCAGCTGTTGGCACCCTTCAGATTCGAAAGGCCCTTCGGTGAATTTTCCTTCGGGATCTATTTTGAATTTTCCGGTGCTCAGGCGATTCGATCCGGCCCCGTTATAATTTTTTGGGGTGCAGTTCTATTTCTGCAGGCCCCTGTGCGATATTGTTTACTTCGTCACGATCTTTCGGGCTCCCTGTGACACCCCGTTTACATGAGCAGGTCAGCCGTAAACGGAAATTTCCGATCCGTAGCAAAAGTTTCCATCGCGCGGCCAGTTTACAAGAGTAAGGCAGCCACCGAATCGGATCTTTGCGATTTGACGGCTGACGCGATGTGGTGAAAAGTTCCGAATATTTGGGGAATTTTTGCGCTTCTGATGTACCTACTACGAGAAACGGCGTACACAGGCACAATGTATCATCAATGATCCACATAGTTAGAGGTCGTTGGGCAGATATTTATGGAATCTGTGAATTCGAAGGATTCACATCGTTGATGACACGTTTTCGATGACAACATAGCCCTTTCTTCCTCGTGAATCAAGTGATGCATTATTTCTGGACCAGACCATGTTTTATGGTATAGGTTCCAGACCATGTAATTGTACATAGTTCCAGATGGCCTTGTTCCAGATTGTGCAATAGTCACACGAACAGGGTAAATCAGGTTCACTACGCAATCCAAAAGACAAATCAGTGAAACTCAAACGCTGTCACACATCCGCAATTTGAACACTCGACCACATAGTAAAACTCACGATTGGAGCACGTATACTAAACGTGACGTCTCAGCGCCGCTTTCAGCTGTTACATGTCTGATAATTGTGTTGCATGACTAAGTTTGCAGGTATAATTAAAAACAAGACGTTAATTTTCATAATTTCTATAAATTACTAAACATTTAGCAGAGAATAGCTTCAAGAAATGTCGATCCATGCAGCCGTACCGTTATTTGTGCAGGTTTGGCGCTTATCAAAAACTTCCACTATCGAAGCGTAAATTTGCGTTAAGTTTTTGCATGTTTTGTAAGGCAAAAGCCCGTTTACAAGAGCAATATTTTCGTACGTTTTCCTAATCGCATCGTATTCGGACGTTTTGCTGTTCATGTAAGCGTGGTGAATGTTTTCTGTGCTCCGACAGGTTTCTGTTCCGGGGTCAGACGAGTTTTTTTATCCTTGATACGAATTTTGAGGCCACAGAGTGACATCTCGGGTATGAATTGATTTTTGGAAGCTAGCTGAGATTCTTGCGTCCCTGGCGCGACCTTTTGAGTCCCAGTGTGATGCTTAGGGGCTGCGATACGGCATCTTTGGCATTCGTGCGATTTGTTGGCCACTGTTGTCATTTGTTGGGATCTCTAGCCCGTGCTTTAGTGACATCAATGCGCCATGGGGGACATGTTTTGGGAGCTTTTGGTGCCATTGTTCACGCCCGAATGATTTCTGATGTTCGATTTTTTTTCCTTACCCAGACTTCATTTTTTATGTTCTCAATGACACTATTGAGAAGCAGCGTCATTTTCAGGGTCCCTGCGCGATATTGTGTGACTCCCATTGTTTTTTAGTGGTTCGGTGTGACGGGGGAGGGATTTTTAGGGGGCCCGGTGCATTTGTTTCCGAAGCCCGGAGAGATTATTTAGGGCCCCACAACTTCTCAGGGGGCTACTGCCCACTTTATCCCCGCCCCCCTTTGGTACGACACTGATGTTAGCTTATTTGCAAATAGCGTGAGTGGACTTGCGTGATACTGTACTGAGGTTACATTGTTCGACATTTATGACGATATGTATTTATTCGTTGTCGAGGAATACTCACAGTATTACGGCCAAGACTGGTCTATGCTCTCAGCTTTTCATGGTAATTGTTTTCTTCCTATTGTCATTACAACTATCTAGCTAGGGGTACAAGGGTGCCGTTGAACACAATATTCAACATAGCCCGTGAAGAAGCACATAGGTGATAAGGCGCTCCAGGGGCCCTTCGGGCGACCGGTGAGGGCTCTGAGCCGACGTGGAGAACTCATGGGCCGACTTCGGGGGTCCTTGGACCAACGAATAGGTCACTGGACCGACGAAAAGGGCCTCGAGCCGATGGAGAGGGTCTCGGCCGATGACAAGGCCCACTGAGTCGACGATGAGTGTCCATGAGCAGATGTTGAGAGTTCCGGGCTTGGCAAACGTGAAAGACTTCTAGGCCGACGGGTGGAACTGCGTGATGTTGAAAGGGTCTCTGACTAACGGAAAGGGCTCCAGCCAGTAAAGAGAGTCCCTGAACCAACGGCGAGGGCTTCTGAGCCGTCGGGGAGGTACCCTGGATCGATATGAAGGGCTCCTGGGCCGACGGAGGGCCTTAAGTCGTAGAAAGGGCCCCTGGCTTGACGGAGGGGGCCAAGCTTTTGAAAGAATGACATCAAGTCTGATAGAGAAGGCCATGAGCTGCTAAAAACGGACACCTGAGCCGATGGAGACAGCCCGTAGCCATCGCGTACGACCCCGGTACGTCGGAGAAGGGATTATAGCCGATGCAAAGGGCCCCTAGGTCTCCTGGAAGAGGGGGCTCAATCCATAAAAGTGGCCTCTGGTCTGACGAAGGAAGCTCAAGCTGTTGAGGGGCCTCCAGCCCGTCGGACATGGACCTGAGCTATTAAAAAGGACACAGGGGACGGACGGACGGGGCGGTCAAAAGGATATGCTACCCGCTTTATGGAAGTCTACTCCCCTACTATTTATTTCATTTTCATGCGCACTTAGCTTATCAGCTTTGTAACTGTCCTACCTTTCGACAGTGGAAAAATGACCTGTGTGGCAACATGAATTCTGATATCGCAGGATGCTCTAAGAATCAGCCCCCACCTCACAGGCTTGAAAGTGGCTTCAATGCTCACCGTGGGTAATATCGGGAACGTCTTTTTTGTAATATCTGCTGATACTAACCTCGCAAAAAGCATACTGCGTCGTGGCATCTTTTATTTCTCGGGGACAATGCATAAGACACGAACCGAAAGACTCGCCATATCATCAAGTACGTTCTCGAGATGTTCTTTATCTCTCAATATGGCATGCACTTGATGCAATCTAAGTCGGCCGAAGCGTAGAGTCAGATGGAAGGTTTTTTAGACGCAAGGGTATTCCCTGAATTTTCTGAAGCATGTTCTAAGTGCATGCGGGGTACATACCTGATGGCCCCTAGCGCAATGTTGCATACTTATTTTCTGCTACAATTAGGAACTCAGGGAATATTGCGCGGAATCCGAACCATTTCACTAAGTTACGTTCATGTTCACGAACTCGCTTCGAAAGCATGGGCTAAAGATGCTGCGCAGAAAATCAAGGGCGTAAGTAACAATTCAGATTGGACTATAAGAACTAAGTAAAATAATATAATTTGATAATCATGACAAGAAGTAACATGCGAGCTGAAATACCTACACATCACGCGTTTGGGAAAAACAACAAATCGTCTCACGTCAACCGGAAGAGTAAGCTCATGTTCCAATACCATGAGGTTCTGAACAGTGTGCTAGTTCCGAAGCACTGGCGGATCCAAGGTGCGAAGGAGGGGGAACACTGGTGAATCCAGGGGATGGGAGGGGTTGCTGAGGACATGCTCCACATTTAAAACGATCTCGCATATGTAGACAAAATGGTGCAGCTTGAATGTTGCGTCCTATGCAAAATAATGCCACCACTTTTTCTCTAGAGCACGTGAATATGTTGGGTGAGCCCCAAGCTGACATGGCTTACTTGCATACCTATCGCGTGCCTAGCGTTTACACTTGAATAAACCAGTTATCTAATGCACGTTTGTGTTTCTTTGGATCTTTTTGATTGGTAATTTTGTGATACAAATAATACGGTACGAGTCTCGTTTGTCTATGTTGCTGAGCATCTTTAGTATTAAGCAAAGAATAACATGACGTCCACTCTTCTCCAGTATGCCTGGCTATTTAACAAGGAGCTGGATGCAAGGTACGTTTGGGCAAGTACACTCTTTAGCCAGAGCATAAACAGCGCTGCACTGAATTGTGTCGCCTCGATGCCCCTTGACGATACAAGTTCCTAAATGAGACTCTCCCATTAACATATTGTCGAATTTTAACCGAACACGTGGAACTATAAGGGAAGCTGGGCGTATTTAAATGGTGTGCTTGTTTTGCCGTATGAGTGTGCTTATTGGTGAGTGTGCTTATTCACGGCAAGGGTGAATGTGCCGCCCGACCCGGCGAGGGTTATGCTCTGCATGTATGCTTGAAGGCGCTTCACTATGTATGCACGCAAGGCAATGCGCCCATGCCTGAGACGCGAGGGTGCGAGGGCGCTGCGCTTGTAACACTTGCCCTCGGCCCTCTCAGCGCCCCCATGGGCGCCTTATCCTACGTACCCTGCAAAAATAGTTCAACCAGTTCTTCGACCAGACCGTCTCGAACTCGATGTCCGTGATGACCTGCTGGAGCTGTAGCGTGACCTGGGTGTTATCGGGTACCTAGGTCTTTGGCTGGTGCGGCGGTAGCTAGGTCTCTGGGTGGTGCGCGGATAGCTGGGCCTTCGGGTGGTGCGCGGGTAGCTGAGCCTTTGGGTGGTGCGCGGGTAGCTGGGCCTTCGGGTGGTGCGCGGGTAGCTGGGCCTTCGGGTGGTGCGCGGGTAGCTGGGCCTTTGGGTGGTGCGCGGGTAGCTGGGCCTTTGGGTGGTGCGCGGGTAGCTGGGCCTTCGGGTGGTGCGCGGATAACTCGGCCTTTGGGTTGTGCGCGGGTAGCTGGGCCTTTGGGTGCTGCGCGGATACGAAGGTCGACTTGTGGGTGGCGGTACCCATTGCGTCTCGCGGGACTTCCATTCAGGAGCTCGTGTCGCGCCAAAACGATCCCTGAAAATGACAGAAGTGTCAGAACTGATGACGAGAAAAGTTACATTATGTGAGGCTGTCCTTGCGATAGCCTTCCACCAGTCCGTCAAGTCAGTACACTTGCGTCATCGCCCAGCTCTGTAACCCCTGCTGCACCGCCTCGGATATAACACAATTTCCACCAGACTGCTGAACCCTGTTGCCATTTGCTGTCTAGCTGTAATAATAGCAGCACAAACAGACGGCGTCGTTGGGTCAAGTCGGGTGATGTTATTTTCGCAGATTAGGTTCCATTCTAGCCAACTATATATAGTTGGCTAGAATGGAATATATATATAGTTGGCTAGAATTCTAGCCAACTATATATAGTTGGCTAGAATGGAACCTAATCTGCGGTTATAAAATGGGTATATATACCCATTTTACACTTCTTTTTCTGCATAGGGAGATAGTCCAGGGACATAGTCAGGAATTGTCCACGGTGTGGATTTCGGGAAGGGGCCTCGGACTACCCTAAGTTATAGCCTGTAGCGTTCGTAGCGACCAGGAGAAATTCGGAGGAGGCCGTGAGCCAGTAGACGTCCGCAACAGCCTTCCAGCATTTGTTAGGGCCAGCACACGTTTGTAGGGGCTCGTAGGTGTTGGTAAGCGCCCGTAGACGTTCAAAGTGGTCCGAAGCAATTCGTAATGAACTGCGCACGTTCATAAAGGCTTGCAGACATTCGTAAGCGCCTTTGGACATCCATAAGAGCCCGCGAACGTTCGTAAGAGCCAGTGAACTTTCGTAGGGGCCCGAAGAAGTTCGCAAGGCCCCGAACTCGCACGTGTGGATACGAAAATGTTCGTATGGGCCTGTAGACTTTGTAAGAACCCGTAGGCGTCCGTGAGGGTCCGAATCCGAACACCCTCGTACTGATCCACTACCTTTCGTAAATGTCCAGATTTTCGTAAGATGCTCGTTGGGACCCTTGGACGTTTATAAGGGTTCTCAAGTGTTCGCAAGGTCCCGCAGACGTTCGTAAGGGACCGCACAGTCTCGTAGAGGCCCATAGACGGATCGTAAGGCTAAAAAAACGCTAGTAAGAGCCCGAAAGCTTTCGTAGTAGCCCGTAGGTAGGTGGGGAGAGGGCCACCCGCCCCCACCCCTTGGCTGCGTCCCTGACTGCGTGATGTACTCCATATGCGTTTATGTTCTAAACATTGGACATACTCCGTATACGTTTATGTTCTAAAACATTGCATGTATAATATGTTAAATTGCGGGTTATCAACTAAGCTTAAAGAATTAACACTAAAATAACACGAGAGATTTTTTCCATTATTGTAAGACCCATCAGGGCGTACCTTATAATGAGCGTGCTGATCACAGATAGATAAAAAAATAACCTGATGCCCATGATAATTCATTGAATTACAAAATATTACCAAAACATACGACGTTTCATAGTTCTGATGATAAGCGGTATACGAACTTAAATTGTTATTGCAAGCTAGGTCGAAGATCGAGTGAGTACTCTTTCGAACAACATAAAAATAGTTTCAGTAATCCGGCCCGGCAAAAACACCTGAGCGGTATATGACTTTGCGAGGACATACTCTAGAATCACAAATTAGGCACGAGCATGCACCTGCAATCTTTGAGATCGTATGTTTCAATTAATGATCTTCTAGCCAGTGTACCTTTTTATGTGGCATGTCATGTCGTGTCATGTTGTCGAAAAATACCGCTTCCTTCCAGTGAGGTTCTTCAACGACACTTTCTGCAGCAGTATGAATGTTGCACGTGCTGTTTTACTGTAAGCTTCTTTGCAACATATATGTGATAGAATTGGATATATTATTCAGCTCTTTTGCGCTTTTCCATGTCCTATCAGATGGCTTGTTCTCAATTCTGGATTTTTCACTTGTTGCGTTGCGTTTTGAAATTTTGCAAAGCCAAGAACGACCCAAAATTCACCACACTTCCTGATCTAAAGGAAGGAAATTTTCAGGTCTCACCCGTAATTCGTCCCACAAGGCGTCTGGTGAAAGCTGAATCCAAGATTGATATGACTTTTAACGTAGACGAGTTCCATTTACATGATAATGAAGATTCTATCGTAATGTAGCTTTATAAAAAGAGACCCGTGGATTTGTTTAATGGAAGGGATCCTTCGTTCGAGTGGGTATACAGGATGCTTACATGGGTATATTAATGTGAAGCTCGCCTCACTCTCACCTGTTTCGGTATCTGCTGGTGACGGTGCCCCTGTTCCTGTAGCGGCCCCCGTTGCCGGACGAGGTGCGGTAAGGCTTGTTGGTGACTGGGTAGCTGTGAGTCGGGCTGCGGCTCATAAAGTTGGGCTTGTTGGTGGCGTAGTTTGGCTTGTGCGTGATGGGATACACTGGCACCTGCGAACCATAGGTTGGGACAAGCTGAGGCAGTGTTCACCGCACCGCGGCCCTGCTGGTGAAGCGGCTTCGTGCATACGCTTCGTCGGTTACAAATAATTTTGTGGTCAGCAGATCATGGCAACTAGTACAGTAAACAATGCAGTTTCATCATG
Organism: Imbricaverruca yamaguchii; assembly: GCA_034440575.1. Lineage (NCBI taxonomy): Eukaryota > Metazoa > Arthropoda > Thecostraca > Neoverrucidae > Imbricaverruca > Imbricaverruca yamaguchii. The sequence continues at coordinate 1,071,569 of JAOTOL010001479.1, forward strand.
TTTCAGTAAACAGCTTCATGATAGACAGATCGAAACACTCAAAACATGATGTCTCCGGTGAGCGGACGCTACTGCAGTAAGCATAGCCTAACACAAGTTATGATGATTAGCGAACGAGGGTAGAAACGGGAAGAAGTACAGTCGGCCGACGAAAGTGAACGTGGATACGACCACACCCCGCAGTGGGATCAGCGACCGCTGCTCCGCTGGCCATGGATCGGCGCTTCCTCGGGCTACCACAGTCACCCCGATAACGAGCACGGAAACACGGAGGTGTTTTGGAGGTTCGTAGTGCCTGCCCACCTGTCCATCTGTTCACCATCTCCCATCCGCCATCCTTTCTGGATCGACAACCATGCGCAGATCCTGTCTCCGCCCCTGCAGCATACACATCCACTCCACGAGCAGATAGCCCATGCTCCTTGGCGTACCCGTTTGCTCAGTTTTATCGGGGTTCCGCACTTCCTTGGTCCGTACCTCGGGATTGACATAATCCTGGCGTTTGAGCCCCCACCTCCGACGCGCGATGTCAGCTGCAATGGGGGCACAACACGACTCTTTGGCCTGGATATTCCTGAGCGGAGGGCGGGTCCACATGGTCTCGTGCGCACCAGGCAGTGCCGCACCCCTGCGTCGGGGCAGGAAGACCGGGTATGCAACTGTCTTGGGGCTTGGGGTCTGGGCTTTGTCCGGGCCATCGGGTTCCTGCTAGCCAGGCTGACAGTGGTCAAGGAATTGATGGTGCTGAAGCATGGCCTAGTGGTGAGCAGATATATGCATATATATATAATATATATATATATATATATATATATATATATATATATATATATATATATATATATATATATATATATATATCTTGGAGGACAGACAGACAGAGGCAGACAGAGAGAGAGGGATGTATCTCTCTCCTTCTCTCTCCTTCTTTCTCGACCATATTAATGATTCACATGTCCCGTGCATCTCCATGGATGTTTGTCGTCCTATTGTCACGACAGTAGGCACCTTCCGTAGGATCTCTTGGTGAGGGAGGGAGGCACCGGATGGAATTGAAACTAACATACTTTGATGGCTACATCAAACACATAAACCCTTCCAGAGCCTTCACATAAGGTCCAAATCACCGGATCACCTGGTGTGAATCAAACCATGAGTCCGCCCCCTGCAGATGCATATCGTCTGCCTCTTCACTTCATCATGACGGAGCACGGTTCTGCCAACCAGGTGCTCTCCAATGTTCCCCACTATTTGCCCCTGGGAGAGAGCCTGCCGCCGTTTGGAGAACGGTGACTGCCACTGTCTGGGGTCAGGCATCGATCTCGTCGATTCCGAGTGGCACGGTTCGGCAATTATGCCCGTGCCCAACGCGCTCGCCGTATGAGATGGAGGACACTAGCGACAGACGGCCAGCGGGCGGACACAGCTTCCCCTCCGACGGCGGCTACTCCTCATCCCGCAAGCGAGTGGATGGCTAGAAGGCATTTCTCCAAGCCGTTGCTGCTAGAGTTGGTTTCAGTCGTTATGCTATTACATGGTACTCGCCATGTCCTCCCTCTGGGCCTCCCCGACGAGGTACCCCCTTTCCGTGCTAGGGGAGGGCGGGAAGGACGGAAGTTGTGTGCTCGAAGGGCTCACCTGTCCTGGGGCTCTGCCGAAGCCACCTACGCCACGGTAGCCAACTCGACTGTTGTCGCCGTTGTAGCCGTAGTTGTTGCCGAAGGTGTTGTAGTTGGTATGTTTGCCACGTGGGTTCCCCAGTGCGCCAAGACCGCCAACGCCGAGTACGCCGAGCGTGCCGAGTCCGCTGCTATACCCGCCGTACCCCGGGTATCTGCCGAGCGGATGCAGACACATCATACGCTGCACACGCGCCTCATCCAGACTGCATGCGAAGATTATTCACCTATATCACAGGCTACATACCCACCGGACCCCAGATGCCTGCCGAACGGATACAGATGCATCACAAGGTGCATACCCGTCTTACCACGGATATCTGCCGAGCGGATACAGATACATCACAAGCTGCATATCCGTCCTACTAACGATATCTGCCGAGCGGATACAGGTTTATGACGAGCTGCATATCTTCCTTACTCCGTATACCCGCCGAGTGGATAGAGATGTATCAAAGACTACATAGTCGCCGCATCCTACCGTGTGTGGGATAGATTGGTCGGCCGTCGGTTACCTCTTTTAATTAACGTTGTCAAGTTCAACTGAGCCGAGAGCAATATATATGTCAACTGTAAGGCTTCCGCTGAGATAAATTGTCGTCGAATGACTTCTGCTGTCAGCCACATGCCCAAATTTCTGGCAGATTTTAACCACATTAATCAGAACTACTTATTCATATGGTGTGCATTGGATAGCTAGTGCCAAAATCCTGGAAGGGCCGTAATTCATAAGACTCCATGTTATATCCAAGGAACATAGGGACCGAGCCAACTTTTGGAGCGCAGGAATGGGTTTAGCGAAAGAGCAATGGTGTTCATCCGGGAATTTCTTAAAGGAATTAATAGGAAAATTCCTTGAAGCAAATACAGGACGAGTAGTCTAGGGGTAAGTTTCCCGTCTCACAATCGAGAGATTGTGGGTTCGAGTCTCACCTGTCGCAACTCTTCTCGCGCGACCAATCGGCGTGAGAGATTGGCGACGCAACATGACTGAACGGTCGACGTGTCGTAAAGCCAATAACTACCACAACCACCACTCGAAGCAAATAAGCCTCCGTTGCCTACTCACCGCACAAGATCAGCCCCAAATGGAGAGTTGGGACATTGACGGAAGGGGTGTATAGAAAGTCGATTTCTTCAGCGAAATCGATGCCAAGTGGCAGTTGTACGATTTCGTTATCGACATCGACAACATTGTGTATTTTGCAGTTCATTTTTTTAAATATTAATATTCAAACCAAAATGGTGTTCCACGTAATTACAGTGTGGTCCCTGTTATCTAAATACATGATTTCATGACGTATCAGAGTGGGGAGCAACCAAGCAAAACAAACCCACGTCCGTACCTACCTCGTCGCTTACAGTAACTGTTCTACGCTCGTTGCCCTGTTCTAATGTTTTGCCTCGGATTTTTATCGGATTTTGTCTCGGACTAACCCGTGCACCTTGCCGAGCTTTTTCTTCTTGCTGTAGTGTCGGTAGAGCGCATAGGCGCCGCCCGCCATCAGTATGGTGGAGAAGGAGGGCCTGTGGAAGCCCAAGTGGTAGCCGTGGTGGTGCACGTAGTTGGTGTAGCGATCCGAGTAGTGGCGTCGCGCCACGTCACGGTACTCGTCACGAGCTCTCTGCCGACACCAGGCACTCCTCAGACCTCACGACACTCCGCGCGATGTAAGAAACTCTGGAGACACGTCACAGGACTGTTCAATAGATCGGTCCACCAATACATAGCATATGCAAAAAGTTTAAAAGT
>JAOTOL010001479.1:1080000-1200863 GCA_034440575.1 Imbricaverruca yamaguchii
ATACAATTACAGGTGCCTATTGACATATGCATATACCTATCGATAGAACAACACGACACCTGCGCACCAACATATCACTTCAACACTGACATGTTTGACGACCTTGTGTTCTTGTACTGACTGTATGATTATACGTAAAATGGCAGATGCCTATTGACATATTCCTATGGATAGAATACGATACCAGCGCAACAACATATCACTTCAACACCTTGACATGCTTGCCAGTCTTGTCTTCTGAGAGGACGTGGATCCACATTATTTTCTGACTCACAGGGCAGAACCTGTGGTGCTTTCTTGCTCCATTGATCGTCACGGCTTTGGTGAAGCGGCCATTCAGCTCCTGCTCAGCCTTCTGCACTTCCTCTTTTGTGACATAGAAAAAAAAACTTGATCTTTGTCACAAGCTGCCCGGTGAGAAATCGGTACATGTCCTCTGGTGTGAGGATTTGATCTTTTACCCGGCGCCACAGGCTCTCGAGGTACGTGGCGCGTTTCACGGTGCCGCGTATACCATTGACCATTGCACGCTCCCTTCCCGTGGGGCGTGGAAAAAAGTGCCACTCACATGTCACACCGTGGAAGCCGATGTCATGATAGCACACATTCGCGAAGCTGTACTTGTTTTTTCATTGCACAGCGCATCCGTCCGTGAAGTAGTGCACTTTCATGAGCCCGGGAACCTCTTCCTTTATTGCTGGTACCAGTTGGCGCAGGAAGGCGTGCACGGTGCTAGTTGTATGCTTTGTGGCGTCAGATATCACGCAGAAGGTCTGGTGTCGCTGCTCTAGGTCTTAGCGCCAGTACACCACGAACAGGTGCACGGTGCTCTGCGCTGTGTCTCAGTGAAAACCTTGGGCGGTATCCTGCACCACGAAGGAGAAGTTCTCGGCAAAGTCTCCTTGGAAACCAAGCCATCTTTAACGGTATCCTTCAGATGCTTGAAGTGCGTTGACTGAGCCTTCGCCTCGAAGTGATGACTTGTCAGCTTCATTATGTCGGAGCTCAGTCTCTCGATGCACTCGCCCTGGCTTGCGACGATTTCTTGGAGCGTGCAGCGGTCAGTGCTGTCCCACCGCTTGGAGTTGACCTCCTCCTCACTGTCAACGTCGGCATTGTCTCGCTCTTCGACTAGTATGTTCAACATGTTCATGGCACCTTCCTCGCCGGGACACTCATCACACTCACCCATCATGCAGTCACGATTATCTGAATCACAGACAGCAGTGTCGATGGCAAAGTAATTAGAGGCAAATTTATAGCCATAAACGTGTTCGTGACATCAAATGACCTTGAACGCCCAATGTCATGTGACTTTATGACCTGATGTCAGTGTAGCAGAAACCAACTGACAGGCTTCGTCATCAGGGGTCACTCTGGACCATTTAGACACCGTATGGCAACTAGATGCGAAGTTATTGGCGGGCAGGGGTCCCAAACAGCGTGCTGTGTCAACATTGCGAGCCCCAAAAGTGCTTTTTGCAGATCGAATCCCACGTTTTTTATTTATATATATGAAAAGGCATGAATGGGGCTCAAATGCTCATCACACGAAAATTTTAATTTCAGCATCCAAAAGATCTAGGTCACGGTGCAAAAACTAGGCCACGGAGTCACGTGACCTAGTAAAATGAAAATAGGAAATCCGAGACGGCAAACTTGTTCCTTGGTTCATCCCAATTCAACAAACAAGTTAAATGAAAAAGCTGTCCTAGCCTTGGAGTTATGGGTCGTCAAATTGAGGCCTGCTCACTAACTTTGGGAAATTTGCAAGGACTGTATCTTGGAAATTTTTTGTTTTTGTTTTGTTCACCATAAATGAATTGCTCGCCCTTGAAACTCCCGGTACACAACTTTTCAAGAAAATCAAAAATGGTCGGACGGCAAATTGGAAAATCTCGGTCGAGTTACTGTGGAATGCCTCAACCAGCAATGCTGAATCCATGAGGAATTGCTAACACATGCAAATGATATTAGACTAACTTCAGATAATTCGAGCAGTTAAATGATTATAAAGCGTCATGTGCACATGCTGGAGGAAGCATCCGACTTACAGAAGTCGTAGTCGCGGTCGTTAATCAGTTCGCTGGTCGGCTTCTCCGGCTGATGTTTCTTCAGACAATGGCAGTTATCTGCGGGCAGATTGTTAGTATGTCAGTGGTGCACGAACAGCACGCGTCATCATGTGATCATGTGATGACGCGACATCATGCGTCATCACATCACAACACATTGCACCAGTTCACGCTCAGAGTGGCACATCGTCTCTGCCGACTGTGTACAAACTATAGGCAGAGCGGCCCGACACTGTCATCGCATGTAACGAAGTCGCCTTCAACACGGCGCAAATGTCCTTTAGGGCTCTAAAAAATAATTATCTTCAAAAGCACCGCCCTATAATATCACGAATTCGGCGAACATTGAGCTCAGTTGCGGTCAGGTTGGTAAATAAATTTCATTCGAGATTTGGGCCTCGAAAACGATGCCGTCATTGCTGCGATTTGCAACATCAGTGGATTGACGACGTCATACTTTCAACCCAAAAATGCTGACACGAATTTTCGCGCAAGGACATCTGGAATACGACACATGTAAACAAAAAACATCTGAAGTGAATTGCCCCAGTAAATCACTTTCAAGGAAACGCATCAATTTGATCTTATAATCGATAACTATAGTTGTCCAGGGTCCCCATAGCGACCCTGGCGGACGGTCCTAAACCTAGGTTCCGCATCCACGAATTTATAATTGTTTGCCGCAATATCAGATAAACGAGCGAGGAATTTAAAAAAAAGTCGTAGCACTGTGCTATGATGCGATGAATTCGTCGAACGTTAAGCTCAGTTGCGATCATGGAAAAAATATGTTCGTGATTTCAACCCCCCCAGAGTCATTAGGGATCTATGCACGAATTTTTAATTGTTTGCCGCATTTTCAACACAACAGACGATGAATGTTCACAAATCGAAGTACTACGCTGTAATGCAATCCTGGCGTGGGGGACCATCAGCATTTAGGTTATGGTTCCGCACCCCGCCATATGATGAATGGCGTGCGGTCGGGGATGAGTGGGCCTCGAACGTCGCCGCCGCACCGGCGCGGCGGCCCGTCGTCTATGGTGGAAAATAGTTGCAGAAGTAAATACACAAAGTAACAACATGCGCAATATATGAATATAAGTGGCAATGAAATTCATGTCTGAAGGCGAGCTAATTTTCATAAAAGCACTTTGCATCATATTTTATGGAGATAGAGTCTCATAAATTATGACTACATTTTTCCCGTACACATTAGTGAGCATCCGGGGCGCTTGTCGCGGACGCATATGTCATAGTTATTGAATTGCATCAGGAATCTGTCTGTTTTCTTTCTTTACTGGAGGTCCCTTCGATGTTCGCATGAACATTGCGTCTGACGCACAACGATTGATTGTGACACACAAACTATTAATTGTGTAAAATAACGACCTACCTCACTGCATGCTACACAAAGGAGATTTTAGAATAAAACTCGAGAGTGGGAAACAGTAAGTGATGGCGGCCGAATCATGGATGGAGAATGCAACATTGCATATACTTCAGTTGCAGCACCAAATTTTTCCTCCTGAAACACGAACAATGTGCAAAGTTGACCTCGTTCAACCCAATAAGCAGTGGCGAAGCCAAGGGGGGGGGGGGCCTCTTAACACCCCATGCACTAGATCAAACGATAAATTTCCAGAATTGTACCACACAGTACCCTAAATATTCGGCTCACTTCACGCTCCGAGAACTTTCCCTACTTCATCTCAGCTTTGGGTCGGGCTACCCCTTACGAAAATCCTGGCTGTGTCTATGTCCATAAGCAACACCAACCTTTCCTTTGGCAACATCAACTCAACAATTTGCAGCAGTAGATTCGCTGTCGGTCCTTCACTTATGAATGTTGTCATTACCTATATGTTGCAACGAATGTTAGCAAGAAAGCAACAGTATTTGAGGCTGACGATTTCTTCCGTTCGATATTTCCATAAATATTCCCGAGCTTGGTGTCTGACAATGTTGCTATGCATCCAAATAAAAACCAAATATAAATGAAAGGCTTTGCCCAGTGCTGTTTGATGCGGAGTGTGGTTGACTTAGTAATTAAATAGCAAATAATCATTTGAGCAGTTTTATTTTTGAACATTCGCGCAACAACCCACAAATGGTGGAAAAAGAAATGTTTTTTGTTGTTGCTGGAATTGAGCAATGCCGCATATAGGCTGCTATTCTATCAGGCAGCCATTTATCTTAATAAATCAATATAAATGTGACTGAAGAAATATATGCATTTTCAATATCTACTTTAATTTTACATCTCCTTAATCGCCAGTTGAGATGCATTGGATTTCTTCGGCTGTGAACAATTTCCCAGTTTCCCCGTTGACCCAAAACTTCGGAGACCATACATCCCACGCGGTGAAACAAAAACAACAGTCGTATATCGTCGGTAGCAATGTAGCAGTCGTGTGTTCTCAGCAGCAATGTTTCGGTCGCATGCAGCGCCAAAGTAGCGTAGCTGCCATCAGCGCGCCACAAGCGATTTTAGAACCGGACGGTTGTCGAGCTCCCATAGGAAAAAGGGAATGTCTCATCGTATTTTGGTATTTTTGAAAGTGTTCCTTGCGATCCACATGTCCAGAACAAACGCCATGTGGCAAAACTATTTGTGCATCCGATGGAGTCAGTTTCATGCGCCCCCCCCAAGATATTCATGCGGAAGCTGATAATCGTAGGCAGGCATGTTCAAACTTTTTAGCATTGCGATCACTGGTCGAAAAGTGGTATTTCGTGTTGCGAGGGACGCCATATCGAAAGTACCGCACTGGCACGTCCAGAACACATATTTTGTGCGTTAGTCAATTTATATTCAAGCAAGTGGCGACGGGAAATTCTTGAAGAATAAATTGATGCGGTACCTCGGCCCGTGACGTGACCAAGGCGGTACTCGGCAGCACTTTGCGTGCATCTCAAGCCAAAACGGCCAATATTTGCCACGGCTTTACGCAGGCAATTTTAATTGTACATACGGAAATGTGACACCATGCGAATGCCTGAACAATTCTACACACGTTAGTTAGTTATTAGGGGTTTAGTGCGCATCAACTGCAGTGGTTATACTGCGCCCATAATTCTACACACGAATCCGGATCCTTTTTACTTGTATCTCTTCGAAAATGTATGCCTCCTTGACGGTAAACGAAGGCACTGCACAAAACCGGCCGGCCGACTCCCAGACGGAGGAGCCTAAGTCGTTGCCATGACGACCAGCTGGACCTCAAGGCCAATTGTGCACACGGGCTCGACAGAAAAGGAAGCTGCTATTAAATGAAATTGGACGTTCTTTCTCATTCTTTGTACCGTCTGTTTCATGTCATCCTTGCTTTCTCATGTCAAATCAATATAGGGGAAAGTAAAGCACGGCATAGTACCATGTGTTCTTTTCTAAGGAAAAGTTTATTTTCGTGAAATACTCAGTGGCGTAGTAAATTTAATTAGACATGTTGATCTCACCAAGGATCATTTGAAAATTAACGATGCTCCAAAAGCGCTTATAATATCCTATTCATTAGTTAACTTTAGACATGTTGACTTCGCCAAGGACCATTGGGAAATCCACAAGAAGGCTCCAAAATCCTTCCAAATCTCGAATTCAGAAGTTAGATTTAGACATTGTGATTTCACCAAGGATCATTTAGTAATTCACAACGTACCAAATCTCTGAAATCTCGAAATTATCTTATAATCTCGAATTTATAAGTTAGATTTAGACATAACTTATGTCACATAAATCATTTAGCGTTCTGGCGAGGAAAATATAATTTCATCAAAATCACACGATGACCTTCCTTCGATGATTGTAAAAATAGTCGAAAGCTACTTAGATGGTGCATATTCGGGTATAACCCTTCATCAAGCAAGGCAGAATAAGCAATTCCAACCAACGGTCAACTTCTCACTGCCTTATTTTATTATCTATGTCGATGTCGTGCATTGGTGGGCATAGGCTTTTTAATTCCGGAGACGCTATTAATACGTACAAGAATAAAAAAACGTATCCCGAGCAAAGCACGACATCGACATATATAATATAATGAGGCAGTGAGAATTCGACCGTTAATTGGAACTGCTTTTTTGTTGTTTGACGAAGGGTTGTACCCGAATATGCACCATCTAAGTAACTCGACTATTTTTGTAGCCACCGAGGGAAGATATGGTATGATTTTCATGACATATTGATTTGGCTATGAACGATTAAAAAATTAAGTAAAGATTTCAAAATCTGTCAAAATCTCAAATTTATTAGTGAAATTTTGACATTTTGAGTTCAACAAGGACCGCTAACAACTTCACTGGAAAGCTTCAAAAACTCCAAAATCTCTAAAAATCATAAATTTAGAAGTTACATTTACACATTTTGATTTCACTAAGGACCATTTATAAATTTATCAGGAGGCTCTAACATCTCCAAAATGCACATCCACACCAATATGCGTATGTGCATGTTGCAAATGCAAAAACTTATCGACACGCATGAAATGCATCTGCAGCTGCAAGCTGCACTTCAACATGCTTGATTTATTGATTATTAGGGTTTTATGGTGCGTCAACCTGCACTTCAACATGAACAATTGCCTTTGACAATGCAGTATCATATATGGGATGCATACATAGCAGCGGGTGTGTACGTATCTGGAGACAAGTTACCTTTCTTAATCTCACTCAATAAGCACGAAACGAAAATGAAACACAAGTGCACCTAGTTCCAAAGCGGTAAACATTTCAAACACATCAACTTTTCAAATCAAGGACGTTAAGTTTCTGCCGCGTATGCGACACTATACTATCACTTGCCAGGAATATGCTAGGTTTGGAGTATTCTACCAAAAAAAAAATTTAAATCCGCCAGATATCCACCACAGCCTTGTAGAATATCGCATATTCTAGCATATGACGTCACCAAGACACGGAAATACTAGATCTGAGAATCTACTAAACTTGGGTGTACCCGTTCTTTAATACACTCTGCGGTACCTTTCCGTTCTATGCGGGCATGTTTGCTCATTTTTTTCCTTCTTGCCGTTTTTGAAGGTCGTATGTTCGAACTCAGGATCAGGGAACTTTTTTATGCATCTCGCACAAAGGGCATCATTACACGACCCGTGACTCAGGTGCGGAATCTTTACAGTGGTAAGATATATTCGCTCCGTTTAATTAGGAAACCAAAGGCCATGACAGGTCATATTAGATCACGGAGCTATTCCATTTTTGAATTCATGTAACATTACTAGGGGTGATTCAGTGTAATTTCTGCATGCAGTAAGTACATGGAATCGTGCCGGCATCTCACACAAATTCCAGCTCTAAGGAGGCTCCCCTTTCGAGCCTTCACTTCAAATGTTGCCTTCACAAAAAGGTGAATTCCTGGACGATTTCGTACCTAAAGCCAAATAATGCAATTAATGCAATTAAGCCAAGACCTGCAAAGTATGACATGTTTCGTTTCTCAACTATAGAAAATCTCAGTTTCGCTTCTCAACTATAGAAACATCTGAGTATCATTCGAAAGCAGAATACTTTACGGAAGACACTTCGAAACGCACAGTTGAAAACTGAGCATGAATAGCGTAATGCGCTACCATCAAAGCGCACCGGGCGTTTCGTTATTATGGACAATGGTCATCGCCAGTGTCCGCGCATGCGCAGTGTGATTAGCGCTCGGGTGGCCGCTACGGCTAATAGTCAGAGTCCACAGTTGCCAATTCTTGTCGAAATCCGGAGATGAGAGGTGATCGTTGGTCAATCTGTGCTGAATCCCGGTATCACGTGATCTGGATGTCGCGGTGTATCCCTAAACCCTATACGGATATCAGCTAGCGACATCTGTGCACGAACTTTGTAAGCAGAGTTTGGAGGGTAGACGGATGGACCGCCTCGGGTGATGTCTCTGCTCGTAATGCCAATACAGTGTGTCGCTGAACGTCGCGAGATGTGCCGACCTGTCGCGGTAGAGCGGACCGGAGCGTGACGTAGCCCGCGGGATCGCTGATTGTGGAGCGGCTCGAGCGTTCCGACCAGCAGCCCTCCGCAGACGCAACTGCCCGTGATGCTGGATGGCCTTCCAGAGAATCCGTGCTGCTCCACTCAGAGGAGGTCGACTTTTCAACGAGTGTCCAACATGGCAGGTCAGGTAGGATGACTTGGCGCTAATCAGCGCTACAACCTCAGTCGCTGACTGCTTGAATGGCGAATGTTGGGAACGTGCCCTAATATGAGACCCTGGGAATGGCCATTAATGTGCACAATTTCCCAAGAGGGGATTAACACAAGGGGGCAGACACATTTTGAAATGACTGGGAACGGCGTGAAGACTAGCAGTCTCAAACGTTTTGATCTTGCAGGCGCCCATGTGCATATTTGTTAGGGACAGATACCATTTGGAACTCCCCGCCCCCTCCCCAAGGTACGGAAGGTTCAGCCCCCGGTAACAAACTGCATAGATATGCATGCACAGCTTTCCCTTCATCAGCCTTCATCAATACCGAACTATTGGTTGGAAAATGTGCTTCTCTGGTGCTTTCTGAAGTTATTTGAATGCATTTGACGTCGATGCTTTGGGAAAATAACTATTGTTTAACTCGTATGCATTGAAGGCTGCATCACTTATATCGTTCGCTCGTTCACTCATTTGTCCATATATATCACACTGTCAGACATGTTTTGATTTTCGCCAAGGTACATCTTCGAAGTAAAACAAAATGACATAAGATGCATCTACAGCGGTAATAATTTCGGGAGTATCAGGTGTGGATTTATAACCTTGGTTGACATCGATCCAGTATACTTTTGTTATCATTTTCTCTACCATTGCTCAGGAAGCTGGCTTATAACCTCATTCTTCGCTAATTTAACATCAGCGCCAATTTTTCATCTGGCAGTCATTCGTTGGCTGCCATATTCCGTAGAGCTGTGTGCAGTCTCCACGTAAATCAGAAAGCATATTACAATTTGCTGATGTTATTAAGTTTAATTCTACTTATATTCAGCAGAGTCAAGAGTGCAACCAATTTGGTTATTCAAACTGATGAGATAATTACAGTCCGGGTCTCCTTTGATTTATACAGATCATTATGCCGAGACCTTGGAGAAATATTCCCGGTAAATTCGGCAAAAGAGTTTGGTGAGATAGCCAATCGCACACGACTGAATACAAACAAGCCGTAACGGCCATAAGGTGTTTGTTGCAACCATGCACTGCTCTTGCACATCGCAACAACTATGCTCATGCACATTCGCATGAACATGATGCCATTCTTCCTGGGTTCTTCATGGATTGGTAGGTCGGTATATGTGGGTTAGCAGGGCAGTGTGTGTGGGTGTGGTTATTCTTGCGGTACTCGCCTGCACAACTATATGCTAGTAGTCTCGTGTCCGCCTGCGTTTTCATAGGCGGTAGACGTCGTTGGCCAGATTGTTTCGTGTTGTGGTGATTCTGGTTGTTGGCGACTGCTAATTCTTGAAAACGTTTTTCTGCCTCTCTTTTTGTGACCAGTGTGTGCACTAGGTTTAATCGGTTATCAGCTGTGAGTTATGTATGTCTAGCTACATCAAGTTCCATGTACAGTGAAATTGTGGCCTGTGTGTATATTTAGGTCATTTAAGTTATGCGCAACAATGAAATAAATGTCCAATCGCGGATATTTGTGCAACATATTTGTTGCACATTATATTTTACTACGGACATATTACTTTACTAAACATCTAATCCATAAAACAAATCGTCCCATGGTATCGGTTTGACACGACTATCTTTCCACATCCACAACTCCATAGCACGCAGTACTTTGATGACCAGAGTTTAAAAACGAAGCTAAAAAGAACCAACACCATGTTTCAACAATCCTCAGATTTAAATGATGCCTGATTCCTGTGATTTCTCATGCTGCCATGTGCTTCCTGATATGCCAAAGTTAAGTATCTGCCGTGCACTTTTTCCTGGAGTTAGTAATTTGCTTCATGTAGTGCATAATTTCCTGAAGAGCTTAACTTAGCAGGAGCATCACTCTGTATGCGCTAATTAGGGCAAAGGCAAACCCCAATCCTTAATTTGTCCCAAGTAATTGATTTGCTTCCACCCCCAATCAGGTCGAAGCATAAACATTGAGCCTATGAAGGCGCCTCCCCCCCCAGCAAGCTCGAGTACATCCCCGCCCCGCGCCCAACGAGTTATATATATAACATATATATATATAACATGAAATATCGGAAACGGAATCTCCTCCTGGGTACATATACATGGGCAGTGCTCTTTAGGAACATCTCAGGGGGCGATTATTTAACCCCTCACCCGAATGCGCGGTAAACAAGTGCGTGGTAAGCGCAAGCAAGTTGAATGACTAATTAAGAGCACTCCTAATTCTAAAAGTAAAATATTCCTACACCGCATCGCTGCATATCCGGCATCAGCCATCAGTGACGGGAATTCGGGCCCCATTTCATCCACATAACCACACAATTTCGGGTTGTGTTTTAGCTTCGTTCCTAAGAGACAAACTACTGTATGCAATGCAATTCCATGCAGTGAAAATGGAGTTGTTGAGTGAAGTTGTTGAGTTGTTCAGTTGATGACGTTTGAAAGCTTCAGCAATTTTGAGGGGGCCTATCTGGGCTGACCGAGGGCGGAGCGTAGACTGTCTTCATAAACGTCACCAGAAAAGGAACTTTTGGACTGACAGGGGCATCTGGCTCCTATTGGGTGTGCCTATCACTCGAAGGGAATGCTTTGGACCAGACCACGGACCGATGCGCCTGGTGCAGTGGTGCGGAGTGCTGACGGCTGGTCGAAGCCGGTGCCTACCTCGGGGCGTCAGAGAGGTGGGCGACAGACAGAGCGGGTCGGCCGACTCCAGCGGCAGCGCGTCGCAGTCGGGCCACGCCCGACTCGCGTTGAACATGAGCAGCAGGCCGAAGCACCTGTCGCGCGCTCTCTCGCACACGTGGCGGCACGGCGCCGGCGTGGACGACACGTGCTGCAGACAGGGCGGCGCCAGCGCGGCACACAACACGAACGAGTAGTGGCCGAAGCAGCCGGACCGCTGCAGCGCCGACAGCGGCTCCAGCGCCAGGTTCACCTCGCCCTGCGTCCGGTGGCCGTAGATGTTGGGCAGCCGCGTTTGTTCGTACGGCATGCCGGCGCAGAACGGCACCCGGAGCTTTTCGCAGTCGTGCGTCGGCGCGCCGGCCGCGGCCACCAGCAGCCAGCATGCCACCAGCACGCGCGGCCCGGCTGCTGCGCGTCGGCTGCCCATGCTGGAGGGAGCAGGAGGTGTCGACCTGACACCGGCCGCACCAGGCCTGCCACTAGCGCGCCGTCGGGCCCCCGTCTGTGTGTTGCGGGGTGCCGGCGCGTCTATCTCCCTGATCACGTCGTCAACGTCAGCCTTGGAGTCCCCAGGCGTGTGGCGACCCTGAAGCCGGTACTTCGGACAAGTGACGTCACTGGACTTGTCTGCCGGCTGCACAGTGGACCCTGTGCATGGTTCACTAATGTATCGGCCGGAAAACGTAGACCTATGCCATCTAACGATTACGCGACTGACGGACAGTCGCAGAAACTGACGCAGAAGCGGTCTTGTTGGTCAGTCTGAACGACGCTGTCTCTGATTATGTTACCGACGCCGTTGTTTTCAAGAGTGGTGCATGAGTTACAGCATCTAATGGCATTGCAAATTTGACCGTATCAAAAGGAGGCGCATGAGTCACAATTTTCATTCAAATTAAAAGCTCCGCAGAATCCAATGATGTTACATATGCTCTTGTCTCGAATGACATTATGAGTACAGCAGCATCCAAAAGAGGTTCTGGTGTTGCTGTCTCCGTTGTTATGAAATTACAAGTCATTGAGTGACGGAGAGCACTACAACAGCGAAAGCGTCTTGCATATTCGACCCTAACCAGTTTCAACATGTAGACCGTCCCTTATTCCAAAGTGACTTATTCTTATTCGTTTCTGTCTCGATAACAACTAACCTTCAATACCAATATATATATATATATATATACACATATATGTACGTGTATATATATATATATATATGTGTGTGTGTGTATGTGTGTGTGTGTGCGTGCGTATGTACATCTACACGTGCATATTTACATGTAGACATGTGTATATGCATATATATATATATATATATATATATCGGCAAGGGATATCCTAGTGTTAAAGGCAGACATCCGTTCTGTGCATGCGCAAATTCTTGTAAAAATACTCTTGATTTTGTCCGATAGTGGCGCTCTTGGCACAATCATCGCCGCATGACATATATTGTTTGCGTTTTTGCCCCATAATGAAGCTTGATGGCATCATATCCATTTTGTTGTAGACTAGGTGATATGGGAGTAGGTGATATTAGCTGTATCAGGATTTAAAAAATGAAAACGGGGACACAAGCCATAATATTGCATATGCTTTCACAGCAGGGGATGAGTGAGAAATGCACCAGACTATGTGTTTTTTTTTAGTATATTTAATTTTCCAACTAGCGAGTACATAGTGATAAATTTCTCAAAATACCACAGCATCTCTGAATTATTATAAGAATGTCTGAACATTCAAAATTGACCACTCATCAAACTGGGGATAGGCAGCATTCATCATACAATCCCAGTATTTGAATGTTAGTTTGCTGGATAAGCATACCCTGTCTGGATACCTACATGTTCAAGTTCTGAAGCAGTGTTGAGATTTCTTTGATTTGGATCCCACATGCAAATGGTATGCCTAAGCTTCCTTTGTTTTGTAGGATTGTGACAATATGGATGCCTACACACAATACCTGGTGAAATTTTATATGAAACATTTGCCGCAAGAGTGCATAACTTGCAGTATTGCTGTACTTTAAGGCATTCACAGCACATGATTTGCGTGCATTTTAACTCTATAAAGAAAACAGAAGGTATGCTATTTATACTTTTCACCTTTATGAAGCACACAAAGGGTTAAGCTAAGCAAAGTAGCCTGTATGCTGGCGAAATTGTCAATGTTTTTAACGTTTAAAAAATTGAGCTTTCTTCTTTAAAAAATCTGCTCAAACTAGGTTAACTTGGAAAAATAGTTTAATATTTTTTTATGTTCTTAATTTGTTTTTATAAAAGGAAGATTAGGCTTGCATGGGTTAACTTAGGTTACATTATGAGGCTTGTTAGATTGTATGTTATTTAGGTTTTCTCAGGCAATGTTATTATATCTCATTTTAGCATACATTTAGCATTATATTATCTGAATGAAAGAAAATTTTTGATATGATTGTGGTTGTCAAATGATGAGTAATTATTGCCAGAGGAAATGATTGGTCACATTGTCTTAATGATGTTGACAAACATTCTATTGGAAACAATTTCAAGAATTAAGAAACTATTCTAATACACAAATTTACCAAAGTTTTGCCTTACAGTAACAAATGAGTTGTCTGGGACAAAGTAGTTTGACAGATAGGTACCTGCAATCATGAGCTGGAATGGACTTTTTGAAACATGACCATGCATCTTTTGGCAATATATCTATCTGTTGTGTTCCAAAATGATTGTGTTCAGTGAAAATATAAGCCGATTCTGTGAAATGTAGTTGAAAACTGAAGTATTTAAGCGCATGAAAACAAAAATAACGAACTGTTCGGTATTCTTTGTTATTTTTGCTTCAGATACTTCCACCAGGTTTTGATCATTCATCCTCATAAAAATGAAGTGTACGCAATGATTTAACTCCATAGCTCATTGGTCCTGTTAATTAATTCACAAGGAATAAATACTTAAAAATTGCAAGTCATAATATTTATGGTATGCATAAGTATTGTACATATGTTCTTTCCCTTCAGGTCATTTTATAATTGTTGGTTTTTTCCTCACTGTAATATTTGGAAAGGCTGTTAGCATGATGCGACCAGCCATTTCCTCTGCAATTATATATTTCTTAGTTGGCAGAAAAAGTAACAACATACAAATGAGCTTTCGGTCGGGTGATATAGCATACCAATTAATGTTCATTAAAAGGAAAAAATTCAACGTGGTCTAGACTAACCTAGACTAACATATAATGTACGATACAATCTGTGGAAAAAAATTAAACAATTTTTCTTCTGAAACATTAAATAAAAAACCTACCCTGACCTAACAGCATCAGTTGCTCTTGACGAACAAAAGGAACTTGAGGAACAAGTTCCTTTTGTTCGTTCAAAACTAAATGAGAGAGAACTGTAGGCGTCTTCATCAAACCCGAGGCGTTGAGCTAACCGGATTAAACTTGTTCCGACCCGCTTCTACATCACAAAAAGGTCTCAAGGGGCGGGAGCCAGTGACATAGCCAAGAGTGGGGAAAGAGATATCCGCCCCCACCCCCTGGATGATCGAAATAGGTCCTCGAGGCGACCGCCTCGAAGGGCCTGCGATGACCCCTCAAGGTGTCGGTGCAGGGGCCCACAAGGGCCTCTGGGCTGGCGGAGAGGGTCCGAGCGAATATGAAGTGACAGCATATGAAGGGCTGTCGGCAGATCCCAAGCCGAGAAGGGACTCCTGCCCTGATGGACAGGTCCCAATCATTTATGACGGGGCCTCCGGCTAACCGGAAGAAGCCCCGGGCCGCCAGAGAGCCCTTATGGCCTCAGGCCGGAAGGAGCCATTATTTCCGGAGAAGACCTCGGGCCCCCAGAAAGGACTCTTAAACCAACGGATGGGGTCCAAGCTGTGTATAAGGACCCGTGACCTGATGGGGAAGTCCAAGCTATTGAATGAGGGCCTCCGGCCCGACAGAGGAGGCCCTCGGTCGCTAGGTAGGTCCCCTGTGCCGATGAAGCGGACCCCTAGCCGCTGTAGAACCCCGTGCCGTCGGAGATCACCCAGAGCCGGTATAAAGGGACCATGGGCCGATCGGGGCTAAACCCGTACAGGGGGACCTTTGCGTGATAGAAGAGACCCAAGCTTTTGAAATTGGTGATCTTGGCCGGACTGAGTGTACTGGGCCGTGAAAGAGACTCTCTGGGCCGACGGAGGGGCCCCGGACCGGACGGCCGGGGCAGCTTGGTCGGTTTGGGCTCACACTGGTGGCTCAGCGGGCCTCATGCCGATAAAGAGGCCCCCGGAGCCACGGAGACGATCCGGGCCGAAGTGAAGGTTTACCAGTGCTCCATAAACGGAAGTCAAGCCCATAGAGGGCCCCAAACTGCTAAGAGCACTGACGTTTCCAAGTGGTGAAGGGACACCCGGTCCTGGCGAATCCGATAGGCCCTCGAGGCAACCACCCTGAGGGGCAGAAATAAAACCGAGGACAAAATAAAACACATCTAACAGGTTATGTGCAAAGAGTCCTGGATATCTGAAGCCGCTCACCCCAAAGGCTGACAATGGTCATGAGGACAACAGGGCCTGCCAGAGGGCTGTAATGCCCATGATAGTTGGAAAGGAGTCTCAGCTGTAATGGACCCCTAACAGCTGAGGAATAACCGGGGATCCTAAGATCTCAAGAGGGAGGGAGGGAGGGTCTATCTCAGAGCTGAAATCCCTCGAAAGGGCTTGACATGACTATTGATGACTGCGACGCCCCCCCCCCCACAAAAAAGAGAACCCTGACTGATGAGGGGATGGGAGGTATAAAGGGCTGGACTTGGATTCGTCTGAGGTCGGGAGCGGCCCCTCATGGATTGACCAGTTATCCTGATTCTCCACCGTTCCTACTTACCGTGTACTTAACGTCCTACTTAGTGGTGTAAATATGATGCGATACAGTGAACACAGCATTTTCACATGTATCTGGGTGATGCTCAGGGTATAGCAAAAATTCCGCGCCGTTTCCCAGGGCCTTTCCTTCATGTCCCGCGGCTAAAAGCCTAAACACAGTCGCTACCTGAAACCATCCATGTCTCTGGAAACTTAGGTGGTTTATTGATACATATATTTACACACATCTTAATATTCCACTTGGATGTTGTTCCTCGACAACATGGGTGTCCGCTATGGGTGTGCTTCACTGGGTGGGATTGTTTGACGTACGTAGTCGTTCCGAGTTGAATGTCATGTGACCGGTGCGGACCTAGGCCACCGACTCTGTGCATGGCATTGCGTTGTTGCGATTGACCGTCAGGGGTCGGATCCAGTTACGTGGTACGCAAATTCGGCCGTATGAGTGTGACGGGTGTAGTCTATCCGCTCCAGTCACGTGGTACGCCAATTCAACTATCAG
Organism: Imbricaverruca yamaguchii; assembly: GCA_034440575.1. NCBI lineage: Eukaryota > Metazoa > Arthropoda > Thecostraca > Neoverrucidae > Imbricaverruca > Imbricaverruca yamaguchii. Next base: position 1,096,255 of record JAOTOL010001479.1, read on the forward strand.
TCCCCAGTTCCGCGGTGCGAACATATTTTGGGACATATCGAAGAACTGCCGACACAGAGAGCACTGATACTGATATACACATTCAAGTTGCCGCTCGCTTCTTCTTCTTCTGTGCCTTTTTTACTTTTGCCTTAATCGCGTCCACGTCAATATCGTTGTTTTTCGTCTTCTCTGTCTTCTTTTTTGGTTCCTTCGGCGGCACGTACACCTTGTTGCGATCCTGGGTGCGTTTGGCTGCCTCCTGTGCCATCCGCTCGCGCTGTTCCGCCTTCCGAGCAGCACGCCGCTGCTTCTCCAGCATGAAGAACTGACCGGACGCCAACTCCCGGTCCACCTTGCTCTCCGGCATTGGCGGCGGAAACGGCGTGTACGCCTTCTTCTCCCGCCGCTTTAGTGGCTGCTTCCGCTTAGTGGTGTTCTTCTTCTTGAAGTTGGGCAGGAAGCGGTCCCAGCTTTCGTTCTTCAGCAGCGGGTTCTTGGCTAGCTCGCGCTTGATCATGAGCGCTTTGATGTTGTAGATGGGGTGCACGTTCTTCATGGTATCCTCGACCACTTGACGCACGTGCTGCAGGCCGCGGTAGGGCCCCAGCGCCGCAACCGTGTTGCCCTGCACCAGCACGTAGCAGTTGGTGAGCAGCTCGATAGCCTTCAGTGTCGAGCCGTTGGGACCGATCAGCCGCTGGCGACGCTTCACGAAGCGGTCCTTGTTGCGCACCAGCGAGCCGATCTTGATGATGTCGGCGCCGACGTCGTCGCCCATCACTTTGACGGCCTGCTCGTAGGGCACCGAGCGCGCCAGAAGCTTGATGACGTCGCGCGCCTTGATGATGCTGTACGGGTCCCAGGTTTTGCGTGTGGTCGTCACCGACATGCTGCCCTCGACGACGTCCAGCTCGGCGCGCAGGAAGTACGGCTCGAGCGTGGCCTGCACCAGCGGCCACACCTCGCGCAGGTACGCCTCACGGTACTTGGGGAACAGCGTGGCGAACGTGCTCGTCTCCAGCAGTCCATGAGGGTTGTGCTCGGGCAAGAACTCAGGCACTTTCAGCGACCAGGCGTTCTCCACCGGGCCGTCCGGGACCTCCTGCTCCGCGTCATTCATGGCTTTCCTGCAGAACGCAGAATGTGTGGTAAAATGGCTCCCTTACAACACAGCGATCCAGTTATGCATACGAACAGTTAACGATGCGTACATGAATCAAAGAACCACCGAGATAACGCATTATGACGAATACCTCAACCACAATGAAGCAGATGCACACGTATTTGGACAACCTATTACGGGCATAGTGGCATGTTATAAAGTTGATGGCACCCGACAGTACCAGGTTCGAAGCATAGGAAGAAGTACACTCAGATGGTGTTACACACCCTTGAAAATACGTCTGGTATTAATTTTAGATAATTGATATTTTTGTGTGGCTCATTATGGGAGGCTTAGGAAGTTCTTGGGCGGAATAAAAGCATGATTCAGTTAGTTATTTATATATTTATTGGGGCTTTGGGGTGCATGATAAAAACATTATTCAGGAATCAATTCCATTTCCCAAATGCCCAAATGTTTCACCCACCTAAAGGGGTTTTAACTCTTGCTAAGGATGATTTGAGTGACTCCTATGGGTTTCATTCTGTCCATTTCTCTTTATGATATATGCGAACAACATTGAGGTGGGCTGAGGAACTGAGTGTTCAACTTTGCTGATGCCACCAAGCTGGTAGGAATGAATAACAAAAGTGATGTATTTAACAATATTCAGCTAGATTTAGAGGACCTAAAAGTTGGCTTCTAACAATATTTCAACAAAGATAAGCACAAGGCTATGCATCTTGAGTTTAGAAGTGGGACATTTAGATATACAATGGGAGGTAGCAAACTGGATGGGTGTATCAGTTTCAAGTGATGGCAAAGCAGAATAACAATATAATTCAGCTGGGAGCTTGCAATTAGAATGACAGCGAGCATTAACATCAGGGTGAAATAGGAAAAAAAAACAAGGAAGCTGTGGGAATATCCCACTTAGTTCGAACACCCTGCTTGGGATATTGTGTACACACATGGAGCCTTTACATAAAAGGATATAGGTATGCTAGAAAGAGTCAAGCACAAAGCTACAAGGCTTATCAGGGGACTATTGAATTTTGAATGAATTTTGAATATTTGCTTATTAGAGTTGAAATTGAAGATTATGTCTAAAGTAAGCATTTTCTATAAGCATCTTCTATGCACTACCCATTAGAAAAGGAAATTGAAGAAAACTTGAAAACTCAATTGTGAAATTTCAACAAAAATCTTCCTGGGGGGGGGGAATTGTATTGCCCTGGTTGATTTCGCTGTCCTTTTCTGATTCCATTTTTTCAATTTTTATTGTACTGCAGCTCAAAATTTTATACTTCAGCTAAAACATTTTGTACTCCACTACCAATAACAAATATGGAAATCCTACACTGGCATGTAATGCTAACATTTATTTTTAATTCCATTAAAGCAATACTACCTGGTTATGGAAAACTCAGTGCATAGCTATTTTTTGGAATCCAGCTTTAAAAAAAATTCGTAGCCCAGCTAAAAATTTGTACTCCACTACCAAGAAAAAATATGGAAATCCTACACTGTTGAATTGCCTAAAGCCCACTGATAGTGGATTGCCTAAAATCTACTGATGTTTAATCATGCAATATAATTGTTACAAAATTAGTCTGCATCATCCACTGAGTCATTGCTAAGTGGTGCCATTTGAAATAGTGAATATCCTGTTTACATTTGATTTCCTAATGAAATGGCAGAGAACAAAGTTGCTAGGTAAGCTCCAACAAGTCCAGTCCATGCACTTGTCCCTCTAAGTTGTTCCAAAAAGCCATATACCCAACTACTAGGGTGGGAAGTATGAGAGGTTGTGTGTTGGTTATTGGTTTGAATGACCCATCAACTGTTCAGTCATGCAGCATCACCAATCTCTCATGCTAATTGGCTGCAGGTGAAATGTGACAGATGATAATCAAACCCACAATCTTTTGATTGTGAGATGGACAACCTACCCTAGACTACTCACCCCCAGAGGTTGTTTGTGCTTTAATCACAGCATACATGCATTTTGGATATTGATTTGACATGAAAGCTGTCATGTGGAAAACACACTTGCTTTAACCTGTGATTCTCATCCCTTCTTTTTATTGGCATTTTTTATTTTGAAAGGTGCAGCCTGGTTTAGGTCAGGCTAGGTTGGACTGTTCAATTTGAAGAAGAAATTGAAGAAAAAACAATTGTTTGGAACTTTTAAATTAAAAACATTTATTTTTTTTTTAACAAGGAATTTCAGGAATTTTAAGTTGAAGGTAATTTGATTTCTTGGCATTTCCTTTTTAATACAATGTTTATGATTCTGCCAAACATAATGTGACCACTCTTCATCTCTGCACATTTCAGTTGGGAGTCAAACTGCTGCTTATAAATATTTGATACTTCAAGAATGAAGTTAGAATCTCAACTGCCAAATTTCTCCAAAAAACAAAAACAAATGCCTCCCAAGATGTTGCTGCCAATACATGAATTGGATACCCAGACACCACACCCACTCATAAAAGTATAAATTTGCATGATTGCCATCAAAAGAAAGCTGATTACTTTGGTGAGGTGCTGGGGTGTAACCAGAGTACAGCTAAGCCATCCTTACACCAATGCATGTGACTGCATGTGGCTGGACTGCTGACTTTTCTGCTTCAAATTTCAGTTTCATGAATTCAAAATTTACATATGAATAAATTATCAGAATGGAATGAAAAATAACCTAACCTAACATAACCTACCCTAACCAGAACCAGAACTGCTCCAAACAAACTCTTCTGCCACAATGTCATCAAATATTGGCAAGCAAGCATTGTTAGTGCTTCCACTAATGCTAACAGCATCATAAGGAACCTCCAGGTTTGATCAAAGGCTACCGATGTGTGGTTGCAAATATTTCATGTTGGGAATGGATGTGGAACCAGAAACATAAGGTTTTTGTTGTGTAAGGGTATTGAATCAAGTGCATGAAGTGCTTAACATCCTACTAATCACTTCTGTGGTACACCAGGTATGAATAATAACACCAGATAGGCTAGATTGTAGTATTTCTTTTTTAACAAAAATTATACTAAAACAATCTGTCTAAAATAGGTTTATTCTCACCAAAAAGAAAAGTTATTTTGCATGGAAAAGCTGAGAAAATTGATTGAAACCAATTCTTATTAATTTTAAAGTTTCTCAATGCACTTGTTTAGTTCATGTCTGGAATATTTAGTTGAAGCAAGGATCCACTTGGAAGGATCCAGAGCTGCTGGATGGGAGAGGAAATTGCTGCTGTAAAACAACTAATAGTCTGATTTATTATTGCTGCTAAATAGAGCTGGTCAGATTCACTTACCCCAGTGCTAGAAGTACAGCTGATCACTGGGTCAGTAAACAGGAGATGGCTCAGATTAAAATTGAGTATAAAGCATTACAGACCCTTTGCTGACACTGATGAACCCAAAATGCAGTTATAGTTCAAGGCACATTATTTATCTTCACACCCATCTACAAAAAAAATTGACAGTCATGCATAAGTGCACAAATGGCATTGGTTTCCTGGTGTAATTGCCTCAGAGAACTTGCTTGCTCCAGGGCCACCTTTTGGAAATTTGAATTGACTTTGCAACTGCAACTTTATTTATTGTGTCTAAAAAAGTTGTGTCTTTACAAAATGACCTTCAATTGCACATTCAAAGCACTAATGGCCAAATTAGGCTCCAAGTATTTACTCTGGTAATGCCAAGTACCAACATATTTGCCAACTGGGGATTCCTGGTACTTCTTGGCACAAGTATCTAAAGGCACACTAGCTCACTCACAATAGTTCAAGGCACACTAGCACAAGTATCTAAAAAAACATTGAATAGCCACTGATTAATCTAAATATATCATATATAAGAATACATATTGACCAATATTGAATGAATATTGAATAAACATTGAGTTAATTATTGCCTATATTGGCACAAATATAGCATATGCTTACATGTCACAAAGCACTGGCAGTTGGGTAGACATTTTTAGCTCAACACTGACAAACATGTGTGGTACAGTTTGCACTGCCTTTCAAAGATGTATTGTGACATTGACTGGTCAGTGTGCATGGATCACTGAAACTACTAGCTGTTTTCAGGTATGGACTTTGGGTGGTTACTCAACCAAACAATGTTGTTCTTCATTTTCCCTTCTGGAGTACAAAATTTCATTTAGTCACAATCCTGGAGTACATAATGTATTGGCATGCATGACACCAACAAATGTCAGGTTTTCCAACAACACTGAATACCTCTATCTGTTTGTTATTAATGTGCTGGAAGTGACATGATAGACATCCAAAGGTAGGTGTTTGCAAAACAAAATGTAGAACAAAAAACTTTTGAAAACATGGAAAAAACAATTCCAATGGAAACTAACCAAACTAAACTAGCCTGGTATATACTGTTTTCACTCTTCAGAGGAAGAATGCCCGATTTACAAATCTGGTTTTAAACCATGCTAAAAATAGGTAGCATGCAAATATCATTTATGCCAATTGCAATCACACTTCAGCACCAGTCACTTGGTAGCCAGATACATGGATGGGTATCAAGTGGGCATGCACCTACCTACCTATCTACATAACTTAACATTTTTCTAGCTTGATGTCGCAACGAAACCAGGATAAAGCTGATCGGCTTCGGTGGTTCTTCGGAGAGCAGATTACGATGCTTCATCTCAACAATATCTTAAACGGTACACCGATAACTGTGGGACTCACCTTGATTCGTACGTACCTACCTAGGTACCTCAGGTCGTTTAATACCCTGGCTCAAACCTTGTAAAACTATCTAGCACAACACACTAAGATCAATCGCGCTGAGGTAAATGCACATGAGCATCAAATTACCACAAAGAACAGGTTGGCCGATGCGACCGCCAACGAAACGTTTTAACAGAGTGACGTCATAAGGGCTTGAAGTTTTTCTCCCATAAGGTTATGAAAGAAAAATTGGAATGGAAAAAATTATCGTACTCGAAGGTCATTCTGAAGAAGCAAAGCGCGAAAATTAAACTGTTCTAATGACACATTCCCTATTAAAAAATTATGTTCTTAATAGGATTAGTCGAAACTTGGTGCATCTTCGAAGTAAATGTAAAATGGTCGGTGCCTCGCTGTGATCTGACGCTAGACCATTGACCTATCTATATATGGGCCATTTATACGTTAATGCATTGTCCTCTATACATAACTAGACAGACAACTCTGACTTTTAAAAATTGTCCCAACGGCGGCCACGCATATGGGCAAAACGGCGGTGCTAGTAGGCGCTGAGCCGTGTATTTTGGATGTAAACCGGTGATGATGGGACGTACTAGAAGGCGAAAATGACGATCATTTTCAAATGATATTCACATATGAAGCAAATACTTTTGCTTGACATATATATGCCTATGCCAATCAAAAACCACGTCCATTCCCATTAAGCCTGTATTCCGACCTGTCGCGTCCCTGCCGTTCATCTAAATGCAAATACAGATACAAAGCGCACAGCAGACGTGCCCTCTCGTGGCGAGGTGGCGCCCACCTTATCAGGGAGTGGCCATACAGTGAGGCTCAAGTGCAACCCCTTCTAATTTTTCAGCTAAAGGCGCCCATACAGATGAAAATGTACCTCAGAATCATTGAGTGCACCCCTTGAATTTTCCAACGAGGTCTCCCTTCAGAGACCCTCGAAATTTTCAGCTGAATGCACCCCTCGAGGCTCATCCAGTGGCTCCAGACATGCCCCTTCCATGAAAAATCCTGCATCTGCGCACACCCTCAGAAGAGGCCCCGGGCAGATTACTCACCTGTCGCTACTCTTCGCCCGCGACCAATCGGCGTGAGAGATTGGCGACGCTAGATGACTCAACGGTCGATGCGTCACAAAACCAATAACCAACGAAGGTGCAAGGATCGAGTAAAGGGATTTATGATAGACAAGTTAATTCGGATTCGACGGGTACAATGGGCCCCCTAAAGGAATACAAAACGTTCCAGTTTCGAACACTGACCAATGCATATCAGCTTATATGTTTGGAAACGTCACCGACGTATATTGTGCGGGGAAACGCTCCATTTTACCAAGTCTCATACTCATCGAATCCGAAATTACTACCAAGTCATATAGACGCCGACGTTCGCCAAGTTTGACACTTACCAATGTGTATGCGACCGAAATCGTCCATTACGAATATCCTTAATTACCAAACTGGGAAATAATCACCAAAAATAGAAATCCACGTACCCAACGATTTGTAGCTAAGAGTACGCAACTACCAAAATGTACACTTACAAACGGGTACAAAATTACTGAAGTGGAAGTCGAACCAATACCAAAATTAGTAATCAAACCAGCCACCAGATGTCAGCTTGGCCGATAAATGTCAACGTTTTGCGGCATCGACTATCACTCGGCATTGTTGCTTGCTGGGGTAAGGTCAGGAACGTAGCTAGAAGCATTCGAAGAGGAAGGCCCGATCTAGGAATTTTGATCATGGGAGGTCACTCGGGCATCCTGAATGGGCGCCACATGGCTGTCTGGAGGGGAGGGTGACTCAGGATCCGTCACTGCAAAGGTTGGATTTTGTGAATGGGACCTGGTTTAACTCACCACCCACATATGGTTTAACTCGCCGGATTCCAGCCACTATTTCGAACCAGCCCGCTTTTACATATGCAAAAAAATCCAGCATCGAGGGGGGGGGATCCTGGGATCACCTTCGGAATCCGTAAGTACACATCCTAAGCCTGAAATGAGTCCCGCACAACGCCTATGCGGGAGGAACCAGACAGTAAAAGGAGAGACGCGGCAGGCAGAGCATGCAAGTGACATTGTGGGAAGGAGAGGAGTGTCGGAGGGAAATGGTTAAAAATGGGACAGGACAGGAGAAAATGAATGGTAGAGCGCAAAGGTGCGACGAATGGACTCCCATCGCCCACTGTTCAGAGGCATATGCAGCGGATGAGAACAGTGAAACGCAGAACAGGAAAGTACGAGGAGAGTAGAAAAGGGAGAGAGCGAGGAATTGAGCGTTGAAGCACGTGCATGAGGCAGAAAGAGATGGAGGGTAGGATACAAAGGAGACAGGAGAGGGTGGAGAGATGGGGAAGATGGGGTAGAGGGGGAGGGATGGGGTAGATGAATGTGGGAGGAACACGATAGGCAAGACAGTGGAATGGTGCAGATGGAAACTGTAGGAGAAACAATGTAGGCCAGGAAGGGGACACGGTAGAAGGAAGCCAATGTGAGAACAGAGCAGGATGTGTGGGAAGAAGGCAGAAGGAAAGCAAATGTGAGTAGTTCAGGGGGCATATGGTAAGCAGAGGTTGGGAGAAAGGAAAGAGAAGGGTGGATAGGGTAAGCGGAAAGGAAGAGACAATAGAAAGCATATGTATGGTGGCAGGGGATTGAGAGAATGAAGAGGGTAGTTGGAGATGAAAGAGAAAGTGGGGATGGGGTTGAGAGGGGCGTAAAGAGGAAAATAATGGAAAGGATGGGAGCCTTCATGGGCCTAAAGCAACATCTATTCTTTGCATGTTTGGGGCTTAGGTTTTAGGTGATGTCCGGGATAATGTTCGCGCCACGCAGTGCAACAATGGCCAGTGCACCAAGGAGAAACACAAACACAATTACACCTCAGAACCAAAAGACTGTTATTGCAGTGTATTCGGCAAAACATCAATGAATTTCAAATTACAATACAAACGCAGAGTCGGAGGGCGTCGCATGTGAGGGACAGAAGTGGCGTTGTGGCGCAGACGAGTTGGCCGCTCAGCCCTCCATAGGTCCGGCGTCCGGTGCCGCAGTGCTGCCATCTCCCTTCTTCTTCAGACCAGACACGATGTCGTCGATGCGCAGCAGCAGGATAGCCGTCTGTGCATGCGCAGTCATACGCGGTCAGTTGTGCAGTGCGGGCGGCGACTTCCATATTCATTTTATGTACACATCACTTCACCAGGTCAGTTACACTTGGCCTACTGACAACACAACTTAGCACACACACACAGGCAGGTACACTCTTTGTACGTGTGCTCTTGTGTCTGAATGCTTGGTGAGGGAGGGGACGGAGAAACTGCCTGTTCTGCCCATGCACATTAAATCACCCATCACTGCTGCATGGAAAACTCATTGCCATAATGTATTCGAAACATGCGTGGAGACACGATGTGCTCACAACCGCCAGCGTTGGCGAGGCCTTTCACCGGGGAGTCACCCACCCAGAGCATCGGTCGAGCCAGGATCGAGAACAGGTCGAGGCCCGAGGGCACCCCACGGATCTCTGCACTGACCATCACTTCAAGAGAAGAATTCAACCTTGGTTTGCCAGGACACGAGGCCAAAGTGATCACTTGACACAAAACATGATTCAAACAACAAACGTGGCCATTGCTGTCTGGGCTGTCTGCATGTCTGGGCTACTCCCGCGGTGGGGTCTGGGAAATGGGCGGCATGACGCCGGGGATCGACTAAATATCGTCTGAAGGTAGACTTACCTCAACAGCTGTCTTGACAGTCTGAAGTTTGACGGCCAGAGGCTCCCATATCTTCAGCTCCTTCATATCAACCAGCTCTCCCGTCTCACCGTTTACACCCCACGTCGAGTTACCATCTGCGAACAGTGAAACCCAACAGTTTCCACCTGTAAATCCGTACCATCCTATGCGCGGCTATCATATGGAAATCCACAACCAGCACAACTATCATCACTGAAGCAACATCACACGGAATCTTCTACAAGTCGCAACCTAAACGGTGGCCAATTCATAACAGGAAAAACATCCCCGTCCCGATTATTGTTTTTTTTTTTCGTGGCCGAAGCCTCGTACTCTATATAAAAAAAAATCTCCCTGGAAGGTTAAATGACGCTGTTTGGCAATGAAACGTTGGAATCATATTGCTCTCTGATAAATGGCCAAACTTGCAGGTTCTTAAACCTGATCTTTTACCCAGTTACACAAATTATGTACATGAGGTTACGCATAGACATACAAGTACCGATACATCTCACATCCCCACATTTGCTTTTGCCCACTTCATACTCATACTATGATTTTGAAATGATAAAACTAAATTAGGTACCCTAAACCGGAAAGCAAAAAAGAGGCATTCGACTAAAAACGAAAATATATGTCAAGTATTCCGGATCGGAGAATGGCAGATACCCTGCGGAAAAACTTGCTTTTGGTTGTCATACAAAGCTTATACCCCTTAAGGCTTTCTTCGGATAGTAAAAAAAAAAAAAAAAACGGTGAGAGACATCGAGCCGCAATTTTGCATACTTTTCGCCACATACCAATTCCACATTTGAGGTGCAGATTTTGAGGTCTGGTTAGACACGGCCCCAGAGTTGGTCAAGTGAAGTCGGCTTCAAAAAGGTTAAACCAGTCGTCACGCTTTGACGGATAAGGATATTTGAATGAAACTTTCAGTATTTACTGATCTTTTTGAATGCAATAAAACGTAACCGAGTAATTTGTTTTTTAAAGCGCTTTTCACGACCCGACGATTCAACGATTTGCTTTGCATGTGCTGATTATGACGAAAATAACGAATTATGGCTAAAGTAATCACTTTTTATGAGGCAAAGTTTACTGAAAGCAACGTTTCTCGCTGCGATCTACCCACTAGAAAACTACAAATGGAAGCTTGAGCTTAAAATGTAATAAATTTGGGGAAATTGTATATTTATTTTTGAGTGTGCAAATATTTTGGATCCATGCCCGATTTCGCCGGCCCTTTCTGATTCTAAATATGTTTTGTTTGACAAAATATCCCCTGAAATCCCAAGTTGGAGACATGCCAGTCATGACCACATAAACCCCCATAGTGACATTACTTTTTGAGGGGATAAATTTCTTGGGGTGGTTGCGGGTTCTACTCGTGAAAAGCTTTCCCATGACATTTCTTCCGCCTTCGTGCAACACTCAGTTTTGAGATCAGGGGGGTGGGGGCACACTGCCCATCGAGAAGTGGTTGTGAGAAGCAGATGGGAAGGACAGAAGAAATACAAGAATTATGATTTGAACACATTTTCAGGCTATCATTTTTCAACAATGGACAAATTGCAGAACCTATAATTCCGAAAATTATCCAAACGTTAAGTACATTTTCTGGTGTATTCCTAAGTTAATTTGAGCTCTTGACCATCTCTGGTTCGGAGCGTCTCAATTATCACAATATACTTTCCACCCTGGTCGCTGCCTGTAAAACCACACCACACAAGCCTGACATCTGTAAACCTACACCCCATATTCACTACATGTGAAGCCACACACAACACAGTTGTCGCCTGAAAACCCATTTGGCACACATCACCTGTAAAGCTACACCACACATGGTTACCATCTGCCAATCCGTATCCGGCACGGTTGCTATCTCTCAAGTTGCACGTCACAGTTCCATTTGTGAAGCCACACACCACCCAGTTACCATCTGTGAAGCCACATCGCACACAATTGGCATCTGTGAAGTCACACTACACAGATTGCCATTTCCAAAGACATAAATCCTCAGCGGCTTCCGTCTGCGACGAGTCTCACCTGCGGCGTGTTTGGCGCGGAGAGCGGTGAGTGTTCGGATGGTGCTGGCGCCGCAGTTTTGCGCCAGTGTGCGCGGGATTACCTCCAGCGCCTGCGCCAGCGCCCGGTACGGCCACTGCTGGACGCCCTTGATGGCGGCCGCCTTGCGTGTCAGGTGCACGCTGGCGGCCATCTCGCAGGCGCCGCCGCCCGGCACCAGCCGAGGCTTGGCGATGATGTTGCGCGCCACGTGCATGGCGTCCTGCAGGTTGCGCTCCACCTCGTTCAGAATGTCCTTGCTGGCGCCGCGCAGCATGATGGTGCACGCCTTGGGCTCGCGGCACTCGGTCACGAACGTGTAGTACTCGTCACCGATCTGGAGCGGCACGGTACACAGTCAGCACGAGCAACCGGTCCAGTCGTCAGTCGAGGTGGCCCAGCGCCATATTACAGAATGCTATGAAGAATCCTTTTTCAACCTAACGCGAACCATTATTAAGGACACCAACCACTTCTTGATTACTAATGACACCAACCATTTCTATTCAACTATTCAAACAAACCATTAACCCTTCCCAACGCACTAGCGAATAAATGTACCAGCCGTCTAACGGTAACTGCTGAGAGCAAAACCAGTGGTAAAGTGTGATACTATTACAGCTACGACTGTTTAATACAACGAAGAATGGCTCTTAGATGCTCCTGGGTTTTAGACATGGTGAGACGAATGTACGACCCTCAATATAAGGAGGTGCTGGGTTTACTCATGTGTTGGGATCATGCTATATTACTAACGTTTGGCCAGGGCCATCATCAGAGTGATGATGGCCCCTGGCCGAAACGTTGAGTAATATAGCATGATCCCTAACGCTACTTTTGATGTTGAGTAAACCCAGCACCTCCTGGTATATTGAGGGTCGTACATTTCGTCTCACGCAATGTACAGCTACGACGCCACGATACGTTCAAGCGTTAATCACGTAATGACTGACAAGCATGTTGCCTCCGATTTTACAAAATGCTTACGGCTGGTGTTCAATACTCGGTCACCACGTAATGATTCCGGGTTCCCGTCACACCTTTAAGATGTATCGCACCAAGTTTCGCGCCGAATTAGTCAGCTGTTGCTGCGCAGGAAACGCATTTCAGACAATTCGGCGCAATTTGGACGTTGGGTGTTATATAGTGTATTTTACAGGTTAGATGTGCAGATAAACAGGCAAAACTCCCCATATATTTTTTCGAGTTGCACAACTTGGTTCTTACAATATTTTGTGCCATTGCGGTGTTATTGCTTTAATGGGTGGCAACCCGCTTTCATCAACCGTTTGTGTCAGAACCTGGCTGACGACATGCTGTACACCGACATTCGGCCTCCGTGGTGGTTGGCAACATGCTGCATACCAGCCTCCAATGCGTGGCAATCAACGAGGAAATGACATGATCCTGCGATCTTGAAGTCATTGAATACCATTTAGACGCCATAAAATCCTAAATGGAGCCTCAATATTATTCAAATATAAACAAGGCACTTCCAGACATTTTGCATGTTACTTGGTCAAGGGAAATTTACACAAATGGCAAGGCGTACTATTTGGTCATACCATTCGGCTTCACATGGTCTCATACCAGACGAACCGCAGTCTCGCAGACACGACGTCAATAGATAAGGCATGATGCGCTTAGTCTCAATATCTCCTCGAGTCCTGATGATCTGTGGCCCGTGCATCACACAAGAGGCTCACTCAGTACGTTTGTAATACGAATGCTGGCTCATCGCCGGTGACCATTCATAGTATTTTGTGAGCCTTTTCCCTCCCAACCTCTAGGCACCAGGGCCTGCGATTGAATATTACGATTGTATTGGACTGAATCTACCTAAAAAGGTAACATACCATCATAATCGGCCATGGTGGCATAGATGTTTGCAAGTGTGAAACAAATTTCCGTGTGCAATCAACAGGTGGCGTTCATCAAACTGCCACTTGATACACCGTATGGTTGGAGTACGGTATCTTATCACGCGCCCTGGAGGGCCTCGGAAAATTACGCGCACTGGAAGGGGGAGGGGCGCGGATTCCGCCCCCCCCCCCCAGGATCTAGGTTCCCATGAGGCTAGAGCAACGAAATTCGCAGGGTGGATGGGCACGATAGTTAACTCCATTGTGTGCAAATTCCATGACCTTAGGTCAATATCTTCAAGGTCAAATGAGGTCAAAATAACAATTGTGTTTAAATGTGGATTGTTGTGATTGTGTTTAAATGCTCCAAAATTTGCATTAGTGATGTTTTGGACATTACTAATGATATAATACAGATGCCAGATCCACCATTTCACCTCAGGACACCTATCTAGGAGCACTTTATCAGGTCATTACCTGCTCCAGTTACCGGAACCGGGCTGCCCACCCGACTGCTCCGTTGGGCGGCTCAGCACAATCGGTTTCGCAAAAAAGGAGTGAAATACATGAATAAAGTATGGAAATGCTTAGGCACACAATGGCAAACAGTAGATTTCTGGATGTATAGGGAGTAACTTCGGGGCTAATTTCGCCATCTCCCCTCCAGGGCGTGTGTTAACCTGTCATTAACTTGATCTGGCCTGACATGACACAATATAGTATTACAATATACATCAAACAAGTCGCTAGTTTTGCCTAGAACATTTCATTTTTGCCAATATACGGGAAGCGCATCAGCGCCGAAATTTGCGGTCTGGCGCTGATATTAAAAAAAAAACTTTAGCGACCCTAAGTCGACAAATTTTCCGTCGATTTTCACATTTCTTCCTTTAAACAACGCGGCGGTCATTTATAAGCAAGTACACGGATAATGGCGTACATCGGCCGGTAAAATCTGGAGTTATCTGCAAAAAACCGGAGGGGTGGGCGGTTTTCGTCCCCTCCAGGGTGCGTGTTATCCTCCCAGTTATTCCATAAAAATCAAATATTTTTGGGGGACCTATTTCGTGAATACTGCAATAATTTCCACAGGAAATATGTCCAACTTCATAACTGGAAATGCGGGAAAGTTCTGGTCACTGAACGGTCAACAGCCAAGAGCGAATGAAAAGCTTAGCTCTCAAAGTCCGTTCAAAACGGACTTTCGAGTGCCCTTTGGGACACATTGTCATCGAACGATTCGGTTGCAGGATGCTTGAAAATGACGTAATATATTTAGACAACAATTCACCCAAATTCAGCCGCTGTTGCAGCTGATGCAACTTGCCCTTGTTTGCCCATGCATTAGCGGACAAATTATTCATAAGCAACTAATTTTTGTTAGCTTGTTTTATTCATTCGAGTCTGAATTGCAGCACCGCCTTCGGCATCATTAATTTGTGAAGCAGACAGAACAGGCCAAAAATATGATATAATTTCACCGTTGATGTATACCCATTGTGAGTCGAAAACTGGGTCCCAACATTCCATCAACATTCATCAACATTCCATCAACAGGCCCTGGCCACCCCTTGGTGTTCAGTGGACACATCGACCTCAACAGCCGCATCTGGCGTAAAATGTCAGAGGATAAGTCGAGTGGCGGGGAACCCAGAGGGTCGGGTGGCAAGGAGCCCTCTATCGGGACAGGGTGGAGTGGGTGGTAAAATGAACAAGAGAGACCACGGAATAGAAGGCTGCCACGAAGCCTCAGATGCGGGTGGACAGGGTAGCACGGAGCACCAGGGGGGACACTACGGAGCAGGCGACACGGAACGTCGGGGACGGGAAATGGCAGGGCGAGATACACGAGGCGCCTGACAGACCGACACGTGGCTGGCGACCGGAGCCAGACGTAACAGGATGGACACGGGCGACACCAAGTCGCAGCAGGTCGGAGGCAGGGTGACGCACCTTCTTAATCTCGAAGAGGCCGGCGCCGGTACCGATGTCGTCCTCGCGCAGCTCATCGGTGCGGTTTACCACGGTGGCGCCACAGGCGCGAGCGATCCGGTTGTTGTCGGACTTACGCACCCGTCGGATGGCCGTGATACCCGCCTGAGGACGGTGGGAAACGTCAGCGGGCAGTGATACCCGCCTGAGGACGGTGACACACGTAAAAGTGTGGTGACACCCTCCTCGGACTGTGACAACAGAGAACCGCTGCTATTTGTAAGAGATGAAGGCAAGCGATATCTGAAGACATTTAACCATTCAGGATGTCAGCATTCACTTTGCTAAGGAATGTGTATGAGTTTGAGACTGCATGATTTCCTGTGGTGGTGTGCACACAAGTTTTGTGTGGAAGTTAAGATCAAAAGGGAGTGGAGTTAAAAATATAGGATGCACACGGTTTTCAAGTGTTTCTTAGCCTGATGACTGAATATACATATATATATATATATATATATGTAATTCCGTGATAACAAATCACTAAGAAATGCTCTCCACGCCTACAATTTCAGCAACCCAGGTAAATGCGATGTACAAAATGTCTTCATAAATATATAAATGTGCATGTCCATAAATATATCACCATATATACATGTGTGTCCATGTGTATAGGAAGGCACATTGGGAATGCATACCTTACATCAGCCCTCATCGTGGTTATTTGGTTTAAGTCACCCGGATCGTTTCGTCATGTAGCGTCGCCAATCTCTCACGCCGATTGGCCGTGGCCGTAGAGTAGCGACAGGTAAGACTCGAACCAACATTATTTCGATTGTGAGATGGACAACCTACCCCAGACTACTCGCCCCCTACATCAGTCCTGCTATGTAACTACACTCTTACCTAAGCAGGCTACAAGATAGACACCAATAGCACATAGACATGGAGAAAAGTGTACCGTCGGGGGGGGGGGAAGAGCAAAGCAGATGGGATGAGTAAGAGGGAGAGGTTGAGATACATTGAAAGTGTGAGACTGTAAGTGAACGAGAGTGAGCGAGGGATCGCGAGTGAGTGTCACTGCATGCATCCTTGAGTGTTCATAAACTAAGCCAAATAAAATGTTCGAGCATCATAGCTGACCAGCGCTGGAAAAGTGGCCCTTTTTTGGAACTTTTGCCATCCAAAGAATTATACACTCCGGAAAAAATACATTCCTTGCATTGCTGGATGAAGGCATGCTTAACTAGCAAGAGAGCTAGATGTCATTATACAATAGTGATAACTTGGGTGGAAAGGAAGATTCAGTCACACTGGGTCCCTTACCACATAAAGTTTCCAGTATAATTGAGGATAATACACATTTGTTATTTCAGGTCATCTGTAGGCACATTCCAAGAGGAGGCAGGAGTGGAGCCAAAAATGAGATGCCAGCCAGATTGGAAGAATATCAGCTTGCTAGCACGCGCAAGTACAACAGATGTCAACAGATGGCAAAATATGGATCACTGCAGTCTGAATATGATTGTACAGCCACTGACCATTCCAATATCTCATAACATTCCATCTTCCATATCATTCCATAACATTCCATTTGCGCATGTGTGATTTCTGGTGAAGTGCAGGTGAATTAATAAACAGCCACCAATGCATTTATGTGTATGTTCTACATTTGTGTAAAAACCTCAAAACAGAGTCCAGATGTTCCCAGAATAATGCATGGATGGACACCAAGAGCTAGAGTGGCATTCACACAACTGGTAAGCGACAAAGTGTAGCACTTCCCCCAAATCCCCAAAATACTGGTGGATATGAGCCATGTTTTGCCACAGCATAGGAATATTCATGGGCATTATTACTTTTCCACACATGTTTTACACACATTTTACATCCATGAAGCATACAAAGGTATTAGGTTTGGCTATGTTATGCTAGATTAGTTTTTTGTTGTTGTAAGCTAGCCATTTATCAAATTCCTTTTGGGATCATTCAGGATTATAAAAAAAGTTTTTGAATAAAAACAAACACTCAGGCTGGCATAGGCTGCTTGGTTAGAATAGGCCCTTTAGTTTTAATATTTTTTAATGAAAAAATTGCTTAGAAAATCTCCATTAAAAATCCTTTCTTGCACCCAGTTAGGCTGCAGCTTTTTTCTTCATTTTAACATTACATTTCATGGTATATTTCCCAACAAAACCCGAGCCACTTTTTTTGGTGTCATTTTGCTACCCAACTGCACTTGCCAAAAAATGTGTGGTCACACCAGGTAAGTACCTACATTATGAACACATTCATAATCATTGCACGAAAAATAAATTTTAAGAAATAAAATCACCTTAAACTGCAAATTTGTCCATTCAGAAAGTCACAGACCAGAAATGTTAAAAGTATAATGGTATTCAATGGAGAATGGGGACAGGGTGCACCTAACAATTCCCTGAACATTTCAGGAATGCACAAATAATGTTTGAATGCATGCATATCTATCATATCTGCAGTCAATGTGCGTTGAAGAGGCCCAGCCCCCATTTTGAAAGAAAAACATTCACGCTTTAAAATGTGGTAAGTGAAAACAGGATTTTCCAGACAAAGGCAAAGCAATCAGTTTTGCTCATTACTACGCTTGTCGGCAAAACATCGCAGCAATTAATATTACCATGTCCTGCTCCTTGTATTATCTGAAGATATCCCGTCACACAACACAAGCTTACAGCTTTGGTTTATCCAAATCAATAACTCGAATAACCGCGAAGATATTTGATATAGGTAAGCAGTTATGCAATACCAACTCTCATACCTCGAACCAAACACGCAGTCAATTCCATCCGGATAGCAGCGAAGAGCTTTAAAGAAAATCCTTAGTTGAATAAAAAAATCACTACGCTCCGCTAACCAAATAAAGGAATTCATCTTTACCAGCCCAACAACGTACAACGGTCCGTTCTTGGATTCACTGTTTTCACCGCTCTCCATTTCCCACTCCGGCCGGAGCTATTTAAACCATTGCCACGAAAAGCCATGGATAATGTATTTCTTTTTGCTTCCTTGGAGAATGATATGTTCTGCATCAAATGGGATGGATAAAACCGTTCATATTTATATTATTAAGCAGTCAGGAGAGATATACATAAAGGATATCGGAGGGATTTTCCCCATGGAAATTGCCTGAATGGTACCAAAACATTCCTAAAACCTGTAAACACTTTGCTCCAAAATGAAGATCCATAGAACCAGAAATTTCACCTTCTTTCGATCTCATGACTTGTATTTTTTCCGAATGTCATCAACAAGCGGGAATAGTTGTATTCATGCCACTCCGACCGCGAGGTTTCCCCACTCCGGACAAATTCCGATTTACGTGTGTTGACCTAATCCTGTACACTCTTCTCATTCTGATCCAATGATGATTTTTTTCCCATAATCCTGATTATTATTAATTGAGAAAAAAGTTACCTGTAATTCTCTTGGCAATTTGCTCTAACTTATTTTTATTTTTTAGTATTTCATAGCAATCATGGTGCGAAATGAGACGCTAATTTCCGCTCGTCCGTGACGATAGTCTGTTTTACAGCGGCAATTTGCCCGCTCATCTAGTCGCTTTTCATCCTTCCAAGTCATTCCTTGCTTCTACTAAACATTCCAGACATGAACTAAAAATTGCATCGAAATACATTTAATATTAGTAAGAATTGACTTCAATAATTTTTTTTAGCCTTCTCATTCGAAAAAAGAAAATTGCATGGTCGAGAGAATAAAAGATTTTAGACGGATTGTTTTAGTATAACTTTCCTTAAACCATTATATATTCCGAAACCCATATTCCAAGGTAACATTTTAGATCCTCCGGAAGATTAGCCGGTGCACGAACGTCCTGCTTTCGAGGTATGTTTATTGGTATTAGTATTAGTTGCGCGTTGTTGGTATGTCAGGAGTGACAGGTATTGGTATATAAACTTGGTTGACATCGATTAAGTATACTTTTGTGATCATTTTCTCTACCATTGCTCAGGAAGTTGCCTTATAAGTCATTCACGTAACGTGGATGACTTCAGACGACGATGTGTGGTGGACCCCATCTGGTTGACTGTGAGACACTAGGATAGGAACCTAACAAATGACTTGAAGGCGTTTTATTCTTGAAGAAGTAGAATTGTGGGGTTATTTTACGACGCATTCAACCGCAAGGTTGAGGGGTGGGGATGGCCGAGTCGTTAAGGTGTCGGGCTATGGGTACCAAAGGTCCCGGGTTCGACTCTAGCGCCACTCAGGACGTTTCCCAATCCCGCGGCCCACCGGCGAAACAGTGTGGGCGGCGCCATTAGCCGTGAATGTGCATAAAGTGTGTCGCGAACCAACCAATAAACAAACCGCAAGGTTGTATAGCGTCGCCAACCTATCACACCGATTGGTCGTGGGTGGACTGCAAATGCCGCCGGCCGCGAGATTCGAGTCCCACGCTCCACCATCTAAGCTACCGATGCCCCCGGTTTTTATTCTTCATTCCAGGAAACAGCACTGCATTTTTCAAAATGTATACACTTCGTTATTTATAAAATGTATATACTCCATTACTTGGTGCTTCAATATACACCCCATAATCTGGCAAACTTGGAAATCATACACCCCATAACACAGTGCTTCTCAAGATTATACACTCCATACTTTGGCAAGCCAAAAAATTATACACTCCGAATCCAAGACCGAGAAGTGAAAATCCAACACTGTAGCTGACCTACTTCAGCCCTGTCCACCTTGAAGAAGCACACGACTGGAAAGCAACCATCCCATCATGCAGCAATGACTAGCGAAGACAGACCGCCACAGCGATGCGACGAGACGAGACTAGCACGTGAATATTAGATCGATCCCAAGGACGGTATGTAAAACGGAAGGTCAACCAGAATGTATTATGCTGTCAAACGCATAACAGGAAAATATCGAAAGCAACGCAAAATGAGTGGTTTGTGAAGTGCGACCGCGCTGCTGGTGATCTTTACACAAGAGCGTGAACAGCGTCGTACCTTCACCAGGTAGTGCTGGGCCAAGTCGGAGATGCCCTTCTCGGTGAACACAACGTCCGGCTTCAACTTGATGATCTCATTGCAGAGCTTCTTGATAAGGTGCTCTTCCAGCTCCAGAATCTTGCTGAAGTCCTCTTCCTTCATCATCTCAATGTTGGTCTGAAACAGACACCTCAAACGTCAGCTTTGGTCTACGACGAGGAGACATCGTGGAGACATCGTGACGTACTGACACAGTTCACAGTGCTATCGCCCGGTAAGGGCACGTTGCTACACGTCATCAGTGAGCTAAGTAACCCGTCCC
Source organism: Imbricaverruca yamaguchii (assembly GCA_034440575.1). Taxonomy (NCBI): domain Eukaryota; kingdom Metazoa; phylum Arthropoda; class Thecostraca; family Neoverrucidae; genus Imbricaverruca; species Imbricaverruca yamaguchii. The sequence continues at coordinate 1,117,001 of JAOTOL010001479.1, forward strand.
GTCTCAGGTTTTTCGCGGATAGTGGACGAACGACGCACGGCAGTGCGCCCAATTTGCCATACCTTTTCCTACATCAATTTGGCATGCTGCTTCAACATTTTGAAGTCAGGACATCTAGGGTCAACGAGTTAGTCAAGGTCATGTGAGGTCACCTCCAAAAAAGTTCAACCAGTCGTCACGCTTTAACGCACAGATATTTAATGAAACTTTCAGCGTTTGCTTATCTCTACGGACGCAACAAAACGTAGCAGTGCAATTTTTCATTTTCCCAGTTTTTTGACTACATATAAATTTTGTGCATTTGCCAAGTTGCGGTTCAAATAGAGGATTATAGCTAAAGTAAGCATTTCTTATAAGGGGAAGTTGACTTCCAACAACGTTTCTCGGTCTGCTCTACCCAATGGAAAAGGAAGATTAAAGAAAACTGGGAAGCTCAAAATGTTTAAATAAAAAGTGTTGAGGGCAAACAAATTATAGCCCTGGTATATTTCGCTGTCCTTTTCTCATTCCAAATACATTTTTTTCCACATATCCTCCAAAATAAACTCCCCAGGGTCAACAACATAATGAAAGTCATGAAAACTTGTGAAAACCTAGCCCCCCTGGTGACGTCACTTTTGGTGGAAATTGTTTTGGAGGGTGGACCCGGACCCTACTCGTCGACCGCTTTCTGATGACACCTCTTTCGTTTTCGTGCGATGCTTAGTTTGTATTTTAGAGGGGGGTCTTCAACCACCCCCGAGACGGGGTGCGAGGATGTGACCGGAAAGACGGCGCGGGTTAATACATCAATCCACACCATTGTGCCATTCCAAGCCCGCATGTCGACCTGTGTCAGTAACCGTCTCATTCATACATTCGCAAAATAATTAAATGAATTGAAGTAGGGTCAATTAAACCGCCCACCCACCCACCCACCCATCGATCGATCGATCGATCGATCCATCCATCTCATTCACTTATAAAGCTGAGACGAGGCGAGGTAAGAATTGCCGAGTCGTGGTCAGCCGAGACGAGAAGGGTGGCCAGGTTTTGTGAGATTGGGTGAGCTGAGCTGGTAGTGGGCGCCGATGATCAGGTTAGGGGAAGCGAGGCCCTAGTCACACCTTGCGTGGCTACCCACCTGACTCTCGCCCTTCTTGTACTCGAGTGTACAGTCGAGCAGCATGATGCGCGGGTTCTCGATCCGGCGTCGCATCTTCGGGTGGGTGACGTCTTTGTTGACCAGCACGCCGCGCAACACGCACGATTCCTCCATGGTGCCACCCGGGATCTGGCGGTCACAATATCATCAGCCCACATCACTTCTCAGTGGTGCCACCCAGGATCTTGTGACCACAATATCATCAGTACACATCGCTCCTCGTTAGTTATTAGGGCTTTAGGGGGCACCGATTGCGTTGGTCATGTAGCGCCCACATATCACTCCTCAATGGTACCACCCGAGATCCGGCGGTCACAATAACACCAGCCCACATCACTAAACAATGGTGCCAGACAGGATTTGGCGGTCACAGCGACATCGGCCCACATCACTAATCAATGGTGCCACACGATATTTGGCGGTCACAGCAATATCAGCCTACATCGCTGAACATTATATTCTGCATGCTTCACTCAAAGCGTGTTGTGGTCAATGACATCGGAATATTTTGAGCGATACCAACTACCAAAACCAATATTTCACCTTCGTCTGTTGATGATAAGATACCGTCGAAGAACACATAAAGCACAGTCCCAATTGGAGTATTTTTCTGTACTCATGACGACTGCTAGAAATCAAATGATCTGATGAAAAAGAAACTAACTTTATAGGGTGAATCGGCTCAACAATCTTTACCCTTCCGGGTACTACTGAAACAGGGTCAGAAACAGAATGGGCCATTCAGATCGGGAGTTCTCTGGCAACGCTATAATTAGCACGCGCTTCCACTGTCGAGGATCACGTCCTGTGCACATATTGATGCCAACAATGTCAAGTAGAACATGTCTGACTATTTGAAAACACTTTAGAAAATATGCGTACATTGATGCCATAGACCCAAGGTGATTTACATGACTTGATGTTTTAAAAGCAGGCCGAAGATATGCCAAAATCATTCATAAACCATCTCCCTGTGCGGGGTGCATTCTTGCGTACTATTAACAAAGCATTTGCCCTAAAGCTATGACATTTAGTGACTGTTCCCTTCATCAATACATCCTGCAAAAGCACTGAGCACGGGTGCCCCACGGAGGCATTTACAAGGCACGCTATACCATTTTACCGTTTCGATGAAAACACGCTACACGTTGACGAATATAGTATTATGCTGCATGGAAAGACAATATATATTACGTGGCCGTTGATATCGTTCTCAGACACCTTGTCTGAATGCATGATGCAGAAAAGCTAGGCACGGGGTGTGGCAGATTAGGGACTTCACAAGGTTACCTCAACAAAACTAAATGCATACCGTAATACAATAGCATCAGGTAACGTTCCTTTGGAACTTCCGAACTACTGTTTTTTAGGCGGTTCCCTTGGTGTACCAACGCATTTCTGTTCCTGTCGTCAAAGTCCACGTATCAGCGTACCCGAGTTGTCTCATCTGTTGGGGGACACAATTGATAAACTTACATTTTAGTGTACAATCAAGATCAATGGCGGTTGCAGAACAGGAAGTTTGGGATTTTACAAGCTGCCTACGCTAAGCTGCTCGCAAAAGCATCGGGCCTCGAAAGGTGCACGGCGTCCACGTACCTTCTCGACTTTGGCGTATCGCTTGATGTCGATCTCGTTCCTGCCGTCCTCGTGCAGCTGCACGGTGCGCACGGCGTCCAGCGCCATGTTGCACGCCAGGTCGGACCACTTTCCCAGGAACTTGGTGCCCAGACACGAGCGCACGATCGACAGCACGTCGTCGCGGTTGTCCGTGTCGATCGGCACACTGACGCACGGCGGTGCAGGTCAGGGCGAAGCACACGACAGCCGAAGTGGTACGGGCTGCGTACCCAGGACTATGGACATTACGGCGCCGGCTATATACACCACGATTTGACCCCTGTCCCGCTGACGCATACAGCCGGACGAGCCCCGCTGGGAGTGGTGGCATCACTTCCTCTGGAAAACTCGCATTGGACTGACTAGAGTGTGACTTTACGATACACCCAGCAGCAGAGGCCATATGGCGTCGCCTGATTCTCACCCTGGCAGGAAGGGCGGACATCACGGGGAATCGAACCTCGTACCCACGGCGTGCCAGACGCTCAGCTTAACCACTGAGCTTCCGATGTCCTCTGGTAAACACAAAATAATCGACGCAGATTAAAAAAACGTCGTTCGGCAGCTCTCAATGGGCTGAGCAAGGGACATCTGAAGAATTTCCCTCTCAGATCCATGTCCTAAACTTACGACATAATTTGAACCTCGAATACAAAGTTGGCTCTAGTAGATCCAATTGAGGGCTGGTTCCAAATATGTAAAATGTTTTGGAGTCGTGAAGATCAGATACATGGTTCTGGAAGCTCACAAACGAAACTCAACTTTTCAAAATTTCGATCTTCAAAACCTTCAAAATTGTAATTTATATTGATGGGTCATACCCAGGAACGGTAATTTAAGATATTCTTCCCGGCCCGAGGAATACCGCTTTGCCATTATTTGCAATTATAATTCTAGTTGGCGATTCCACTAACAAATAGCATCATAAAAACCAAAGTATCAAAAATAAGAGATTGTAGCTTTGTTGTAATTATTCAACTTAGCAAACGCTGAAAATGACATTGTTCATGCGCCTATTCATTTAGCATAATGTACACACAGCCCTGTGGTCCTACAGCCGGGCGGCCGCCTTCGAGGAGCGTAACCTGTAGGTACACTGGCGGCCATAGGCCCACGGCGCTGTAGCCATACTGCCGAACGGCCACTGTCGAGGACCGTAACTCGCAGGCAGACTGGCGGCCATAGCTCCACAGCGCTGTAGCTCAGCTACCGGACGCTGGCCGGGCTACCTACCTGAGCTGCTCGTCCAGGATCACGACCAGGTCCTCGAGGGCGGCCCGGTACGCCTTGATGATGACGGTGGGGTGCATCTTTTGGCCGAGGAACGGCTCGGCCACCGCCAACATCTCGCCAGTCAGCACGATCACAGACGTGGTCCCGTCGCCCACCTGGGGGTCACGTCAGGTCGGGACGGGTCAAGCCATGCGGCGGCAAAACGCTCATCGGGGCCGGCTCACATGCATAGTCCAGTCACAGCCGGAGGCACAACCACTCTCACGTTCTGGTTGGGTTACGTCCAAGGCAGATATGGGACTGTACCCTGCCATTCTCAGATGCAGCCAAGTTCGATCATGCGATTCCCCATACCTCACAGTCGCAGTCGGATGCGTGGCTTTGTCCGGTCAGAGTACACTAGTGTCTCTGCATCCAGTGCCTTGGGTGCGTTCAGGTCATGTCAGACGCGTCTCCCGTCCTCCCCGAGGGATGGAAGCACGGTCCCTCACCTGTCACACTCCTCACTGGATCAAGTCAGGTCAGACTGGGTCTCCGCCACCAGGTCTCTAGCCTCAGGTCTTTCAGCGTGGATGCACAGTCACTTCTCCGGCACACTCCGAATTGAGTCAGGTCGGGTCAGGTCTGTTCAGACTGAGTCTTCCGCCACCAAGTCTCTAGCATCAAGTCTCCTAGTCGGAAGTTGAAGTGCAATTCCAGGAGCATCCTGCCCACATTGACCATCCTTCATCATTGACCAATTTAAGGACACACGGCCTCGAACCAGTTGGGTGCATGGTGAACACCCGGATCTCTTGGGGGAAATTCAAGCATACAGATGAATTTTTGAGACAACTACCGCAACGCGTAAAAGTCTATCAGCATTTAACCAGGCTGGAAGCAGCATTTTCAATACCAACATTTTCCCTTCACTATACGGGCACGGAACTTGGCAACACCCTTGAACCAGTCGGTGTTTTCATGAACACATCACTGATTAAAAACTGCATTTTTACAACCGAACCACCGCAAGCATTTGATTAACGATTAATGTCTACCAACATCCTGCAAAGTTCATGCCACCCAAAAAAAGAGTGACCATTGACAATCGAGGCCTTCCTCGAAGCCATCAGATGCATGTTAATCAATCCCGATGACAGACCGGGAATATGACACATCACTTGTTATCTACTTATGGAATGTGAACACGAAAATTATCAATATCGCTTGAGACGGTCGCAGGCGGACATCCAGGCAACACGTAATGATCAATGTGCTGTACAGTATGGCGTACATGGTATGCAGTGTAGCGTAGTGTACAGTGTGGTACAGTGTACTGTGCAGCGTGGTGTAGTGTGGTGTTCAGTGTGGTGAACAATGTGGTGAACAGTGTGGCGTACACTGTGGAGTACCTTGTGGTGAACAGTATGGTGTAGTGTGGTGTACAGTGTGGTGTGGTGTGTGATGCAGTGTAGTGTGCAGTGTAGTATACAATGTGGTGCACAGTGTGGTGTAGCGTGGTACACAGCGCAGTATCGTGTGATGTTGCTTGGTGCACACTGTGGCGTGCAGTGTTTCGCAGTGTGGTGTAGTATGCACTACACCTGCACTGTACACTGTACAATGTGGTGGAGAATGAGGTGGACAATGTTGTGAACAGTGTGTAGTGTGGTGTACAGTGTGGTCGACAATGTGGTGACAATATGGCGCACAACGTGGTCACAATGTGGTGTACAGTGTGGTGAACAGTGCGGTGTACAGTGTGGTGTGCAGTGTGGAGTACCGTGTGGTGTACAGTGTGGAGTACCGTGTGGTGATTAGTGTGGTGATTAGTGTGGTGAACAATGTGGTGAACAGTGTGGTGACCAGTGGTGTACAGTGTGGTGTACAGTGTGGAGTACCGTGTGGTGATTAGTGTGGTGATTAGTGTGGTGAACAATGTGGTGAACAGTGTGGTGAACAGTGTGGTGACCAGTGGTGTACAGTGTGGAGTACCGTGTGGTGTACAGTGTGGAGTACCGTGTGGTGATTAGTGTGGTGATTAGTGTGGTGATTAGTGTGGTGAACAATGTGGTGAACAGTGTGGTGACCAGTGGTGTACAGTGTGGTGTACAGTGTGGAGTCTGTGTGATTAGTGTGGTGATTAGTGTGGTGAACAATGTGGTGAACAGTGTGGTGAACAGTGTGGTGACCAGTGGTGTACAGTGTGGAGTACCGTGTGGTGTACAGTGTGGAGTACCGTGTGGTGATTAGTGTGGTGATTAGTGTGGTGAACAATGTGGTGAACAGTGTGGTGACCAGTGGTGTACAGTGTGGTGTACAGTGTGGTGTACAGTGTGGTGTACAGTGTGGTGTACAGTGTGGTGAACAATGTGGTGAACAGTGTGGTGAACAGTGTGGGGTACAGTGTGGTGTAGTGTGGTGTACAGTGTGGAGTATCGTGTGGTGAACAGTGCCGTGCACAGCACGGCTAAATATTTCACTTAGAACTGCTAAATAATACCAAGGTTAGCATATCACACCATGAATGCGAAATGTTCACGGACGCATATTGCAGCTGTCTGACGAACAATTATGTGACTTGCATGCAATTATATTTGTTTGTAATTTTAAATCAGACTCAAGGGAAGCGATATTTTCCGTAGTATTCTTCGATACTTTGCATTCATTTTCGCAAAATAGCACGATATTGTCGCTTAAACGTAACTACTTCCATTATTCCGTGAATCTTCCTTGGAGAGTACGTGTTGGAGAGGATGCTTTGTAGCCACCTACGACGTTCTCTCTGAGGCGCGGATAACGACTGGCGAGATGCATGGTGAAATTTCACAGCATTTTTCCTTCACGTGGAACATGGCGTGAGGCGAATTTGAATACAGCTTCATCTACTGAAAACATCCGAAATACTTCTATCGTTTCCGTAACAGTGCAAGGTGGATGTAGACACGAGGTGGGCATGGCTAATCAACTTCCTAATCAACTGTACGTATTGGTGTAGATTGGTGGTGGTAACTGCAGGATGGAAGTCAATTATCACGTTGACAAGTACAATCATGTGCAAATTATAAATATAATTTTATGTGGACTGCGCTGTTCTGGAGAATAACGCTCTGGATGACAAAATTCCAGATCAAGGCGGTTTTTCGAACTCTGTCCAGTACCAAGCGTGAAAAAAACCATTCCTGATGTGATCGGAATGTTCACGGACGGATCAAAGGACGGTTGTGTCAAATAAAGCAGCTTGGAAGAACGACCGAAAACACCTGAAATTGCAGCACGGGCAAACCTGGTGCACGAATAAATTGTGACTTGCTAGACACAGGTAGGTTCAGACTTGCGACTGGTATTTAAAAACATCGCGTATGTTTCAAGTCAGTTATACAAAATATACCCAATGAGCACGCACAATTTCTCTTTTTACATAATTTAGCGCCCTTCCTTAGAAAACATGTTCATCAGATTTGTATTTTGGAAACAACGGGGGCTACACCATAAACGCCAGCATTTTCATCACATTTCTCAGTGACTACTTCGAACGAGAGCTTTGGCTGACACCTTTAACCCGCGCCGTTTCGGTGGGGGGATCAGGTCAGGTCAGGTCATTTGGTGTCAACGAGTTAGTCAGTCAAGCGACATCACCTGCAAAAAAGTTAAACCAGTCGCCACACTTTAACGGATAGATATTTTAATGAAACTTTCAGCGTTTGCTTATCTTTATGGACGCAACAAAACGCACCAGAGGATTTTTTCTTCTTCAGTCTTTGATTACTTATTAGCTTCGCATATTTGCCCACTAGAGTTAAAATATAAGATTCTGGCTAAAGTTAGGATTTTTTATTGGAGCAAGTTGACTGCGAACAACGCTTTTCGGTCCGCTCCACTACTTAGAAAAAGGAAAATTAATGAACCTGCAAACTCAATTTTGAAAGAGCTAAAAAATACACTTGATTTTTGGTGGCGAAAAATTCCATGGTCGTGGTCGTATGGGTCGTGTATTTTTTTTAATCTCCCAAAAATCAACGCCCCAGAGCCAAAAACATGATGTAAGTCGTGAATACCTAGGCCACCTAGTGACGTCACATTTATGTGGAAAAATTAGTGTGATGTCTGGCCCTACTCGTCAAGTGCTTTCCGATGACACCTCTTTCCGAGATTAGAAGGGCCTATCAACCCCCCCCACGCGACGGGGTGTGAGGATATCACCGGAAATACGGGGAGGGTTAATTGCGCACCAAGACTGCAATGATTAAGTTGTATGTTCACTTCCTATTAGCGTACTTCCATCTGGAATACACAGGTCTACCAAGTCACACCTTGAAATCGAATGAAAAACTACTGAAGACAAGTGAGCTGGAAAAGTTGTAGAAATGAATACCAAAAAAGAGCCATGAATCACAGCAATCCCTGTCCAAAACCTGGTCCGGACGCGATTTATTAGCAGTTCATTGGCCACATTCAAAGCGCACGATATATTAGCCACTAGGCTGTGTGGTCGCCAGACACACAAAACTAGTGCGCGGCCCCGGGTGACCTTCACATTGCACTGTGCACCAAACAAGGTGCCTCCATTGAACTTGGACAGGAGCAATAGGAAACCTGTGATGAGCTTGGAACATACGGAGAGATAAAGGGGATTCAACTGGGATAATTGACAATTTAGCAAGCTATTTATGGGTGCACGTACGCATGCTATGTATGCATGCATGCGTGTGTAGGCGTCCACGTGTGCATGCATTTATGAATGTATGTATACATTTACACATGAGTAATCTAGCAGATGTTACCGATGCATGATGCATTTTGTGGTCACCGACCGAAGGTCAAACAGGCGTCATGCAAACGACCCAGAACACAGTCCAAGGATTCCGAAGCTGATTGAAACGAGGAACCACGGCACATTAATGCGTCAAAACGACGTGCGCATTTTCCCCGAACGATATCGTCTGCATCAGTGTTCCGGGGTGTACGTGGCAGGTGCATCCGAAGGACTCGCGGGCTGACGACAGGAAAATGACGTCATGGTGGCGGCTTTCTTCTTATCCTCTGCCAGGGACGTAGCCCGGGAGGTCGGTCGCAACTTGGGCCTTTACGCAAGCGTTTACCGGTAGTCAATGCAAAGATAGGGTCTGTTCCCGTGGCTCCACCAGAAGGAACTAAGTGGAGGTCAGTTGAGGCTAGTTGAGACCTGCCCACGGGAACGACCGGTGGAGAAATCAGCTAACAGCGGTGTGAATTCCGCGACAAAAAGGAAGTGTTTGGCGCTGTATCTGACGCCATTGGTCAAATTGGTCCTCAAATGTTTGTCCAGATGATCGAACAAAGTGTATATAGTATGCCTTATAATACAAAGTCTCAAAATTGTCTCTATTTATGGCAATGTAGGTGCCCTCAGGGACTGCGGGGAGAACCGATGCTCTTTTCGCCTATGGGATGAACCAAGCAATTTCTATTCCCTCTCGGTTGAGCACTAGGCATCGTCTCCCCGTTTTGCGGTTCGTTACAGCCTGCCTTCTTAACCCGCGCCGTCTTTCCGGTCAAATCCTCACAGCCCGTCTCTGGGGGGTTGAAGATCCCCCTCTAAAATCCAAACTAAGCATCGCACGAAAACGAAATAGGTGTCATCGGAAAGCGCTCAACGAGTAGGGATCCGGATCCACCCCAAAAACAATTTTCCCCCAAAAGTGACGTCACCAAGGGCCTAGATTTTCACGACTTCACGACTTACATTATGTCTTTTACTTTGGGGAGTTCATTTTTTGGGATATGAAAAAAACAAAATTTATTTGGAATGAGAAAAGGACTGCGAAATCGACCAGGGCTACATTTTTTTCGCCCCCCCCATTTTTTGTAATTACAAAATTTTGAGTTTTCAAGTTTTCTTTAATTTTCCTTTTCCAATCGGTAGAGCAAACCGATAAACGTTGTTGGAAGTCAACTTGCCCTAATGAAAAATGCTTACTTGAGCCAGAATCCTGTATTTGAACTGCAATTTGGCAAATACGCAAAATTTATATGTAGTCAAAAACGGAAAAAGGGAAAAAATCCACCCGTACGTTTTGTCCCATCCGTAAAGATAAGCAAACGCTGAAAGTTTCACTAAAATGTCTGTATCCGTTAAAGCGTGACGACTGGTTGAACTTTTTCGGAGGTGACCTCACTTGACCTTGACTAACTCGTTGACCCTAGATGACCTGACCTAAAAAAATGTGAATCATGTCAAATTGATGTGGGAAAAGGTATGCCAAATTTGGGCGCGCTACCCCGCGCCGTTCACCCGCTATCCGCGAAAAACCCGAGGGGCGGTTGAAGACCCCCGAGATGGGACGGGTTAATGTCCAGCATATAATCTGGTGTCTGGACCCCCCGTGCTTCTTGGGCCCCGAGACGTTTCTCTACCCGATGCTGGCTTATCCTCATCTCAACTCGCTCAAGCCCGTCGGCCGGACTAGAGTGGAATCTTAGTTGGCGCCGCATTGCGGCAGTTGCGGCACGGGGATTGCGGCGGATCCTGCCGGTAAAGTAACATCTTCCCCTTAGGACCAATGACTTTGATCAAAGGCCACAAAAAGGATGCCATGTGGTCTGCATCTGGTACTTCGATTATTGCTCAAAGTTGTAATTTCATATTTCCTTTGCGAAGGGTGATCCTGGTATTCAGCTTATGCATGAAGATGAGATTCATATGAAGGAGGACGTTGTTTACGCGCAAATATATGAAACAAGTGCGCCGTGATTGAGCTCCACTGAAAAATCACAACTGGACCCTGCTCTTCGGCTGGTGGAGCTTTTGCTTCACTGGTGGAGGTTGGTGGAGGAAAAATCTCCACTGGGTTTGCCACAGGAACGACCAGTGGAGGTATGTGGAGTTTAGTGGAACCACGGGAACAGACCCATAGAAAGGTCAACAGCAATATTTACGCTCACAGAGGCTGTTGGGTTGCTAGGGTCTACGAGCCCTTAAGATCATTTGAACAGCCCTTTTTGAATTGTGGCCAAAATTCGGGGTCCCAACATTTGTATGGATCCCTACGCAAAATTCGCCCACTATTTCGATATTTACTGACCACGTCCCTGTCTTGGTGCAATCGAAATCGGACAACAGGAATTCATATAAAAAACACCACGCAGAGTCAATCGTAGGGATTGGACACGTGGAAATCTTTGCAAAATTCGAGTGGCGCAAATCCTCAACCAGGCGAAATGTTCCGTTTCCTTTCGGAACAAACAGATCGGACACGACCACGCTCCATTGGACAACTCCAAAATACCCTTACTGGGAATCTAACTCGGCTTTGTCCTCATGCCAAGGATGTGGCGCAATTCGCCTGGGACCCCAACGATGTGCGCCTTAAAGCCCTGGGACCTTGACGAGTAGGTGAAGGATCTCCACTGTCAATCCACCAATTCCACTCCACTAGCGTGGCGGGACCAATGGGACCGTCAAACACGCTCGTACGCTCGCGATACCGAAAATAGCGCATCAAGTTGAGAATCAAACGAGAGTTAGCACTGAACATAACTTCGATACGTAAGTGTCATTTAATCGGTCATAAATTGACTGAAAGCACAGCAGCTATGCCCGAAGAGTGGGACAGCGTCCCGAGCCATAGTTTTCACCTCAGTGGTGGCTACAATCAGTGGGAGGGCGTCCTGACCTAGTTTTCGCCTTAGTGGCCGTTAAGCTCAGCTTGGTATTGAGCAATGGATCGGCAACGGCTTTGTTGATAATGTTAATGCTGTGACCGGAATCAATCGAAAAAGGCACTCGGTTCCAGAACGCATAGTAAGTAATGTCCTATAAGAGTTAATCGGCACGCGATCTCCGTGTTCCCGTCACAGCTGATGGTCCTCGCTGGTGGGAGCTGGTGGCTAACCCGATAACCAGACTTTTTGGAACTGGGCTTGGGGCCACCTCTCCGTTTCTGGGAGTTGTGCATGCCGTGCCCAAGTGTCCTTTACCGCTGCAGTCTCGGCCACAGAAGCGGCACACCGATCGCACACGGCCCACGGCCCCCAGGCCGGCCGGCCCGGTGTGCAGCGGGTGGGTAGCCACTCGTTACCTGAAGGCGCAGCCTCCGGCCGTGACGTCACCACCATGAGGCGGCGGCAGCGGCGGACAGACATCCAGTCGCTCCAGCTGCTCTAACCGGAACAGAACCCGGTCCGAAAGCAGCGAAATCCTCCGCGCTCATGTTTCTTTTTGGTAACCACTACCGAAAAAATACATGGATGCTCTCGAAACAGTTCCCGAGTAATTCAGTTATCGAGCAAGGAGGCCAAGAAGTAATTGAACAATGAGTGATCGGCTGGATGTAGGTCTCAACCACAGCAAAAACAGCTACAGAGTTATTTCGCGTATACAACGTCCACAAACACGGCGCTACACAATTCAACTCAAATTGGGCTTCAAAACTAAATACGAGAAGACTTAACTTAGCTTAACTTAGCACTTAACGCCGCACTAATGGGCATCCAACACTCACACGAACCGATGGGTCTCCGACACTGACATAAATTAATGGGTCTCCGACACCGACAAACTGATGTGTTTCCGACACGAACATGAACTGATGAGATTACATCTATATATCACCTGTTTATCGACATATTCGCATGCAACTTGGCATGTAAACTGCTTGTAGCATTGTGATAACATCACACACAAAGTGTGTGTGCTGTTCACTGGAGGCCAGCTCGACGTCAATATAAGTCAACATGGACTATGCACGAGACACAGACTTGTGGTCGACTCGAGTTGAATCGACTTATGAATCAATCGCTTTTGGATGAGTCGTGAGTTGAATCGATTATTTTCCCCAAAATACATCTTGAGTCATGAGATGAATACAATATTTCTTTTAAAAAATTAGTCGAATCATGATTCAATCATTCAAATATCATGTGTGGACAATGCACGCCGAATCATATAGCTCATGAATCTGATACCACTGAGTCGGATCTGAATCGATTCAACTTTGTCAGTCTGTTTGAGTTGCGAGTCGAATCAGATCTCAAGATGTGAGTCACATGCGAGTCGACTAAAAAATTTGAGTCGAGCACAAGTCTGGTTTTCTCAGCACGCAACACTCGGCGACGACTATCATGCTCACTGACGTGGACGGGAGGGACAGTCCCTGCTACCCTCTGATCCTCTCTGTCCCTCTGGATCCGCCACTGCCTACGCAGGGCGTTATCAGGTGGCCGGCGCCGCGCCGACTGGGCGACACGGCTCGCCGAAGGGCGAACCGGCAAGAGGTGAACCTGTTATTCTTGTAGTGGTCTTCACAATTATGACCAGAATGCGACAACTATTCGCACGTCAATTCACAACTAATGGGGAAAACACACTCGGAAGGATCTTGGTCACACGTAGTTCCAGTCCAATGCATGAAAGGGAAGCCTGGGGTGTAGTCGACCTCTCTCGCCTCCCTCCCTCGTGTAGTTGGTGAGCTAAAAAAGGATGGCAACAACGAAACCCAAGCAACTTCAATAAAGAACGTCGAAAATGCACCACTGCAATCCCGGACCACACTTCTGATGGATCGTGTTCTGTGGCCATGGGCTCAGTCGCCCTCGTCAAGCACGATTCACTTTATATTACACCATTGGCATTGCTCATAAAAATGTTGGCAAACATACGGATCACGTCTGGCGAGTGCGAACGCCCACCCGGCACGTTGCCTGGTTCCTGAGTCCTCCCACTCTCCGCCTGGGGTCCCCGCGCAGCAGTGTGCCTGCGTCGGAACTATTTCCAAATACCACATAATTTGTTAGTGAACACTCGCTATGATTTACTGCGCTAAGCACCCAAGGCGCCCAGTGAAATTCTGAGATCTGCGCTAACCGAAGATGAGGTTAATTGCTGTCTATATTGACCATTTTGGATTGATCAACACAGGTTGATCAACAGTGACCACATGCGTCACTTGACACAAACGTGGGCACACACACACACACACGTGTTGCAGCTGTAACCTCCTGACGGGAGCAGACATATCTCCAGTTCATCATCGAAACGGAGACCGTGAGCTCCGTGATGCCAAAACTAGTGACCTAGGAGAACCTCTGGTAACTTGCCGGACAAAATGACCAGAAACGATGACCTAAAGAGAACGAAACGTTTAAAGACGTTGTGAAGAAGACGCTTGGCTCCCATGTGGAAACACGACGGGCCGTCGGCTGGCACCATGCGCCGGTTCGACAAATACAAACCCCTTCGAGTTAGCCAGATGACCTCATCGGCACGGGTCGATGTCTGCATATTCTCTGTCCAGTCTGTACATGCCGCATCGGCCAGATGACCTCTTTCACGCGGGTGCTTAAGTAGGTAGCCGCATCGAGACTCGCCAACGTAGCAGATGATGCTTCTTTTACATTTACCTGGCATACACTCTCCGGCCACACGGAGAGTGCATGCTTGACCTCATGACTTCAGCGGTTCGGATAAGACGAGAATAAAGCATGAAAAATCGGGTGGGAATTCGTTCCGCACTGATCATCGCTAAGGGTGGCGTGTTGCAACGTACATCGATTTGGTCCACTTACCTCAGTCACCTTTCATGCTACATAACTTCGTGTAGGTTGATGTTGAGATTTCAACGTCCTTACTCAGTTTTTTTTGTTGTTGTAAATCCCACAACATTTGCAGCGAGCAATATCCGCAACGTGCGAGGCACTATAGAGCAAACTCTTTTGGTGGTAGTTGTGATGGTTGTGACTTTACGATGCACTCAGCAACGGATGACATATGACATATGACATATGAGATAACATATGACGGCCAGAGGACCGGGCATATGCATCTGCATAAAAAGTGACGGTTTGAAACCCGAGCACATCGGTCCGCCCGCGACGCTCCTTCCATTACCGGCAATCTGCAATAAGCCATCGGTGAACGAGGACGTTTTCACCAAATACACACGCAATATATTACAACGCATTCTATGCGCAAAGCCGAACTGCATAATGCATCCGGTTTCCCTGCAGTAGCATTCCGGCACATCTGCAAATCCTTTTAAAAGGATATCGGCGCATCCGGTCTTAATTGTAATGGCGAGGAAAAACAGCCTTGTTCCAGTCGCATCAACATGAAATCAACACATTTACATAGATAGCCAAACGTCACTTCATACGGAACCAGTGTGTGACCTACATGGGCACGGGCTGGTTTGTTGTTGGTTTTACGACACACCGTTAAGTCATGTAGCGTTGCCAATCTCTCGCGCCGATTGGTCGCGGGCGAAAAGTAGCGACAGGTGAAACTCGAACCCGCAACCTTTCGACTGTGAGACAACTAACCCATAAACTACTCGTCCCTCGGGCACGGGACTCGAGCAATATCGGAATCCGGATTAGCGGCCTTTTCAAACATTTTTTTTTTCAGGATCCAAAAGCCTCACTGCAACGGATGCAGGATATCGTCCCAACACCCACGGTGACAAATGTGAGACAGGATATCCATACAAGCAGGGCGGCTGTATGGATGAAACGTAAGGTTTGGTCGTTTGGTTGCGACGAAGTAGCTTGTCAGACTGCAACGAGACCTCACATTACGCTGGATTCTACTCACACACCTCCCGATTATCGTCCAAGGCGAAACCCATCACATCTACACTGATACGCAATGCACACGGTGACCTTACGGGTTTATTCGCTCAGTACAACCATGTTCATTAGTGATATTTTCCAACTCAGGACCAACGTCGCATGAGTAATACAAGCAGTCATACAAAAGCCTCACCCACTCAGAGCCCATCGGATCCCACTGCTGGTATCCTATAAGGTTCAATCGCTTAAATTGCTCAATCAACACCAACTCAAATACCGGGTGACCGACACATACTTTCCCGTTTTTTTTGCTTAGCTTCAATAAACCGGAAGAAACCAAAATCAAATCGCCCACTGGAAGTAGTTTGGTCCGAATACACGCCATGATGCCAACGTCACGGTGTTTGAGGGGCAGCCAAGGCCAATCATGCCATGCAGCACTTAGCGAACACATTTTATGCCAGAACAAAGGACCACTAAGAGAAAATCACGGTGTATAATATGCAATACTCCCGGGACTTCACGACTGGGTTTAATTGATTACACCCCAAGAAATTCCGATACCGTGTTGCATTACAAATGTGTTCCCCGCTTTTCACGGAAATAATAATTTATGTTCAACCTCGAAAGGCACCGCACTAATAGGCAGACCAGATTGGTTGGTTATTTGGGGGGGCCTTCGGGCGCATCGACTGCGTTGGTCATACAGATATTGGTTGGTTGGTTATTTGGGCTTAGGGGCGCTTGGACTGCTTCGGTCATACAGCAACAGGCAGACCAGACAATCACGTCAGGAAAACGGCACAATCGAAAGGTGGATATCGAATAACAAAAGAAAGCATGCACTAATTATTCCCAATGCTGTGAAACCCCATTAGCATTACGTGCCAACAATCAAATACTTTGACATCAAATTGCTCACGTAGAACGCCAAAAAATCAAGTATGTATAGGATAACAACCCCATGTTTAATTCAACAGCTCAGTATAGTTGCGTGTTCAAAATACTCACGTTACTGCACGCTACAGCTCAAGGGCGGCACTCCTCCGCAAATTCACGAATGGCCCGCCACGCGACGCTAGTGTGGCTTGCGGTCGTTACGTGTTCAAAGCTGGCATACAACCTTACGTGTCGTGTTGCATCTCTGCCACACAACTCACCATTCTGCTTCTATCTAGCACACAATTGATCTTTAAATAATTTGTCTGGACTGTACTTGACACGTACTCGCATCATCACCCTGAGTGGCCAAGTCGCTACACGATCAACATGGTCGAGGCGCCCTAAAGCCCGAGTTGCCAAGTCGTTAATGTCCAAAATTACCACACAGCTCTGTATATTGGGGTGCAGCTATACAACACCTCTCATTATTTTTTTTCCCAGCAAGCATCCAACTGATATTTATAAGCTTGGCTGAACTGTGGCATATACTCACCTCCTCATCCTGAGTGCGGGCGATCTCGATGAGTGATTTGGCAGCCGGATGCTGCACGGTGATCTCACGAAGGATAGCGTTTCCATCGTTGGTCATGACAATGCCGCCCATCGGATCCATCAGCATCTTGAGCATGGCACGCGGGCCGAGGCATGTGCGGATCACGTCCGCGATCGTCTGTCAGCCACCACATACAGATGCTGAACGATGTGCATCCAACTCAGTCAGGCAGCAGACACAGGCATGGTGCCAGTAGTTTAGACTCGGACAACACATGGTCTGATGGGTCCATTCAAGAAGTGGTCCATGCCACATATAAGGACAGGAAATCCAGCAGGAAGAAATCGCCCCACATTCATTGCATTATATCCACATAAATAATGAATAAAATAATGGTTTTCATTAGGTATGAGATGTCAAAACGAGTACAGTAGGATGTAGAAATCTGCATTACAAGCATGCCATTTTAAATGTCATTTCAGTCCTTGAAGCTCCATTTGGGCCCATATTGTACTCATCAGTGCAAGCTATTGGTTTAATTTTGGAGATATCTAATATATGGATACCTATGTTACCAATAACAATTGCAATGCCATGCTATCAGCAGATCACATTGTTTAACACACTACAAAGCTAATATCTGTACCTGGAATTTTGTCACTAGATGCTTGCATAATCAACCTGTAATGGTGAGCACAAGCATGCTACTCTTTTCCACAAAATTATCTTAGGAATGGGTAATGGAGACTTCATAAGCCTCCATCAATAAGCATGATGTTGATATATCCTTTGAAAGTATGTTTATTCTGTACTCAGAAAGTAGTACAATCTACCCTACTTCATGAATAATTTATCACTGTCCACAGGAACTGTAAATAATGAGTTGAAAACCATTATTGCAGCCATAACCATTTCATCAGCAATCAACTACATGGTGCAGCATTAAAATAATGGCATTTCATTAGGTGTAAGATGGTGAAACAAGTCTCGTAAGGTGTCAAACTCCACCATGGAGACTGTCATTTAGAATATCGGTTAAACCATCAATTTTGAGCTGATAGCATATATTTGCATCTTTTTCCACTTATCTTGGGAGACATCAAATGTTGGGATACTTAAGAATGACATACTATCAGCAAATTGTATTGAACAGCAAACCACATCAGAGGTAAAATCTCTATACACAATCACATCACGTTCAAGCTGTGTATGCATCACAATCTGCAATGGTGATCATAAGCATGATGCTTACACACAAGACACAGTTAGAAACTAGCCATGGATGCTTCACAAACAAACACACCAAGAAGCAAGATGTCAATACTTATTTGGAAGCAGTGATGGTCATCATAACAACTTACCTTTGCTGCTGAAATGTTCCCCAATTGGACTTTTTTCCCACTGTCTCTCTTTGTATTTTGGCCTGAAAACAGCAGTTCCACAATTATATACATCTCAGAGGGTTTTATCATAACTAATGCTGTCAGGCACACTTGAGAAAATATGCATGATTACATCATTAGTGAACATTTGAAGAAAAATGATTGAATAACTCACATTAAAAAAAAAACACATTAACTATTATTCTACATGATCCATGTCCTAAGTGGATATGATCTCAATTCAAGGCACAGCACACCAGCTAAGAGTTTGTTACCATATCCCAGCACATCACAGCAATCCCAATAGCATGCCTCTCACATCACAACAATGAACCTATAATCAGGTTAGCTACACCCACCACAGAGTAAAAGGATAGCATCAGGGAGGATGCCACTGGAGTAAATAACAAACTGGTTAACATCAACATGCATGTTTTTTTTACCTCAAGACATAAACACACTTGATACCAAATAGCACATAAACTTCCATGAGATGGATGCAAACATATCACATCACATAGTACATTGGTGCGGTCCACCAATACGCGTCACACCTGGGGTGAAAAATAACACCGACCCATCTCGGATTTCTCTTTAAATTGGTGGACAGGGGTAACTGAGCGCCCCAAATCCAATGGTGACACTCCCATTTCGATCTGACCAACCACACGTGCGTTATAGCCTCAGGCATTTTTTGATGGTCACTATGCAGGGTTAACTTTAAATGGCCATAACTTCTGTTATAATCAACATAATTGCATTAACAAATATATCGCTGGATTCGTAATAGACCAAAGATCACGTTCCAGTGCTTTATTTTTACATTTGATAGTTTCTTTGGGGACCTTAGGTCAGGTGACACATGTCATATCGAACGCATGGAAAATATCCAGTTTTTACATTTTTTATATTGTTGTGTAATATATTATCTTTGACTACAAAAGAAATTGGAGATATGTTTTTACTAGATTTTGTATAAAAAATAGCAAAACACTTGCATACCTCAAGGAACCACTTCCTCCTGGGAAGCAGTGGTTGTAGGATATTTTCGGAAAATATTACTTTTGTTATCCAGGACTAGGTTCATAGTTACCATTGGAATGTGGGACGATGCACCATACACCCATTCATCTTCTATTGGCGACAGGACGATTTTACGGTCCATCAGAGCTTTTGCGTCGTGTCAAACTCGGTAAAGCATAAAGCGACTGCTGTGTGTGCCTCTGTGCGTGCCTTTTTGAAGAAAAAACTAATCCCGGAACTGAAGACTCGGATCCCCAATCTGTCTAAAATTCATTACTTTTCTGATGGTTGCGCGGGACAATACAAAAATCGTTTCAACTTTATTCACATCTGCCAGCATGAGACAGACTTTGGACTAAAATGTGACTGGCAGTTCTTTGGAATGGCTCATGGGAAGGGGGTGTGGCGGCATCGGCGGCATAATGAAACGGGCGACTGCGAGAGAAAGTCTCTGCCGTCCGCGCATACATCAGATCACGACAGCCTCAGAAGTGCATACCTTCCTGGCCGAAAAATTCCAAACATCAATTATCTCTTTGTTCGTTAGCCAAGTCGATATCGAATCCACAGCTCGTGATCTAAAGACCCGCTTTGCCAAAGCTCTGACGGTCCAGGGAACACAGTCTCTGCACTGCTTCGTGCCGGTAAACCATGAGTGTGGTCGAACTGTCGGGCGAACAGGGGCGCCACGTCAATGTCTGCCGTTGAATGATGGATCAGTGTCTAGGTAGCCTCTCCAGTGAAGCATGTATTCATAGAACAATACATTGCACTTGTCATTAAACCTGTCTGTATACAGACCAGTGTGTGTTTTCCTGCATGCCCACATAAACGGCCATCACCCAACATATGGGCGAGATCTACCGTTGTACTTCCAGCTGTTACTAATGACTAAATATCTGGAATATGGACGTTTATTGGACTTGACTATTAGCGTTGCTCCAACAATTGAATATGCCACTTAATTCGAATTCAGCATAAAAAACTATAATCTTCCTTCTCCCATCAATAAATGTTAAGGGTCAAGTCTTTGCTTAAATGACCCCTAGGAGGTCACCAAAGGTCAGTCAAGTTCATGGAAGTAAAATGCAGATCAGATAAGGTCACCCGAGGTCATCGGAGGTCACAAGGCTATGAGATCACAAATCAAACTGACTTCAACCCTGAGTGGCCTACAACAGGGTGCCATTGATGACGTCATCACTCCATACTCTAATTTTTAATACAAAATCTAGAAAAAACATATCTCCAATTTCTTTTGTAGTAAAAGGCAACATACTACACAATATAAAAATGCCAAAAACTGGATGTTTTCCATGTGCCCGACATGATATTTCATGTGACCTAAGGTCATGTGACAAAAAAAGAAATTGTGAAATATAAAAATGAAGAACTGGAACGTAATCTGTGGTCCATTATAAATCCAGATATATTTGTTTATGCAATTATGTTGCTTGTAACAGAAGCTATGGGCAATTAAAGTTAACTTTGCATAGTGACCATCAAACAATGCCTGAGGCTATAACGGACATGCGGTTGGTCAGATCGAAATTGGAGTGTCACCTTTGGATTCAGGGCACTCAATTACCCCTGTCCACCAATTTATTAAGAAATCTAGGATGGGTTGGTGTGGGGGGATGCATGCTGCTGGACTGCACCATTATGAAATACATGACAGGCTCCACATTTGCAAAATATGAGACACCTTAATATATACTAGATATTGGACTAGATGCATCAATAAATAATAGCATGTTTCATGCTTGCAATTAATGAAGTTGCCTGTAATTATTGGGAATTTTGGCCATAAGAGGTGACACTGATCAGACCAGACAATCTCATTGCATCCTGCCTTAATCACTAGCCCAATCCCTATCAGAAAATTGTATGCCAGAATTTGTTTATAAGCATGTCCCTGAATTTCATAACCAAGCTATACACCTTAAAATACCTGCTATATTTGAGCAAGTTCACAGTTTTGTTACAGAACATTGTGACATTTTTGCCATTTTGGGATGAATACATCTTGTGATTTAATTTATAGGAACAATCACATATGCAGGCAATTCTCACTGGACAAATCTCAAAAGTTTGAACATTAGTAGCATGATTAACTGTTCCTGGAAACATTCTTTTTCATAAGTGTTCATGATAGTGCATGGTTAAAATAATGATGTTTCGTTCAGTGTGAGATGTTGAAACGAGCACAGTAGGATGTCAAAATTTGTCATGGAATCGGTGTCATTTCAAATGCATTTGATATCTTTCAAACTTAAATTTGAGCCAATGATTGTACCATCAACAGTTGTTTTGATATGCGTATGCTAGGAGGAGCTATGTTCTTGATAGCGAGAAAAAACTTATTCTATACACAGTTGCTGTGTGCCATATCGCATTATGAATGATTCCTTTACCTGAAATTGCATTGCGAAATGTTAGTGTATCACCATTCCTTATCGAAAGCATGATCATGGTGAGGTAACAAACGAGATACTGGTAGAAAATCAAGAAGCATGATGTCGATACCTCTTGGAGAAGGATGTCGATTTAGTGTTCGGAAAGTGGTTAATTCCACCCTATTTTACGAGTAATTTAACACTGTGATAGTGAATGCCATCACATGTGACTTTTGTGCAAACTTATCAACATTATTCAGAAGAGAAACATACATCAGATCAGCACAATCTGATGTTCTCCTTTATGCTCCTGTAAATTTGTGCTTTAAGTTGTTTTATGAATTCTTGGATTTTCTCATTCCAATCCAATATTTATTGATGTGACATGTTTGTCAATGTTCATCAATGCACAAAAACACCATACCTGTATCAATCGATAAATTGGATATATCAAAACACCCAATTTTCATAGCTTTCAACAAAAGCCTAACCTACATCACCTCTCAAAACAGTGTTGGAAAAACTGGAGTTTGTTGGTGTCATGCATACCAATACATTTTGTACTCCAGGATTGTGACTAGACTAAATGAAATATTTTGTACTCCAGAAGGGAAAACGAAGAACAACATTGCTTGGTAGAGTGCTACCACTAAAAGTCCATACCTGACAACAACTAGCAGTTTCCGCGACCCCAGCGCCCCGACCATCCAACGTCACTACACATCCTTGAAAGGCAGTATAAAACATACGACGGTGCATGAGCCGTCGGTGTTGCGCTAAAATTCGTAAAGAACCTTACTAAAACCGGCTACGCACAACGTCGGCGCTTCATATGTGAAAAACGATATATTAGTGTCAATAAAGTCAATAATTAATTCAATATTTATTCAATATTGGTTCAATATTTATCAATATTTTATTTGATATATAACATACTTAGATTAATGAATATCCATTCCATAATACTCTTGGGAAACTTGCGCTGGTGCCTAGAGGTGTTCCATAGCCTTGCGCTGGAGTACTCTCCAAGAAGCACCAGAAATCTCTAGTTGGAAAAACCAGGGGTACTTGGTGTAATCGGAGTATAAAGTTGAAGCCTGGTTTCGCCAGTAAATGCTTTAAATGCGCAATCGAAGGTAGTTTTGTTAAAGGGACAACTTTTTTAGACACAATGAGCCCGTTCAATGCAAGAAAATCACTTCAAATTTCCTAAAATCCGCCCCGGAGCAAGCTAGTACTCCGAGGTCGAAACACCAATAAACCAATGTCAGTTGTGCACTTTTGCATGACTGTCGCATATTTTTTTTGTAAATGTGTGCGAAGATAAACATGCGCCTTGAGATATAACCACATTTTGGGTTCATCGGTGTCAGTGAAGGGTCCGTAATACATGTTCCGAAATTTACTCCGACCCATTCCCTGTTCCCCGCCCCATAAAGAGTTGTACTTCTCGGGCTGAGTTAGCGAATCCGACCAGCTCTATCCAAGAAGAAAAATAAAACCGACCGTGGGAGGCTTTAAAGATACTCCCGTCTGGCAGCTCTAGATACTCCTAACTCGATCCTTGCTTCAACTAAACATTCCAGACATGAACTAAACAAGTACATGAAGGAACTTATAATAAGAATAAGAATGGGTTTGAATTCCTTGTCTCAGCTTTTTCATGCAAAATAACCTTCTTGGTGATGAGAATAAAACTATTTTAGCCGGACTGTTTTAGTATAATTTTCATTAAACCATTATATATTCCGAAACCCATATTTATAGACTTGGTCAACATGGATTAAGTATGCTTTTGTTATTATTTTCTCTACCATTGCGCCTGAAGTTGGCTTATAACCTCATCCTTCGCTAATTTAACAACAGCACAAATTATATCCATGGCAGTCGTTCGTAGGATCTCAGATTCCATAGAGCTGTGTGCAGTCTCCACGCAAATCAGAAACATGTTATAATTTTCTGATGTAAGATTAACTCTCCTTATTTTGACAGCAGGAATAGTAAAACATATTTCGTTATTAAAATCGATGTGATAATTTTATTTTATGGTCGCTTTTAACTTGTGCATAACAATATGCCGGGTATTCTCCCTCTATCTTGTTCCTGAGACCACGTGACCTATGACGAAACTTCCGCTGTAAAACCGGCTCATCGCGACGGGACCCACTGAGGCCATGAAACTCATTTGGGGAGCGTTCAAAATCTTGGCCACCAATCCGTCTAAAGACAACTGAAGTTAGCAATAATTCCAATGAATCGCGGGTGAACTCGGCCCATTAGTCGTGGGACCAGTCCCTCGGAGAAGTGTTTGTTGAAGGATGATCCCGGTTGTGTGGTCTGCCCAATGTGAGTCAGTGCGAGTCATCCTGATCTCTGCCAACAGATATGTTATTTGTGCGTTCACATCACATCAAGCCCATTCATCATAAATATTTGTTTGTGAACTCTGGAATTGCTTCACGCTCCTACACTCAAGCAACATCTATCCCATTTCCATATATCATGGGTATATAATATATTTTGGGGAGTACTTGGCTACTGAGGGCATTTCCCACTAGATGCATTCCTCGACACAATTGCACATATTCACGACTCAGCTTGCTGACATATTGCTGGCTTAGAAGTTAGCTATATGTACATATATAATGCTTACATGGTACATACAGCATGAAATGCTGACATTTATTTTTAATTCCATTAAAGCAATGCCACCTGGTTATGGACAACTAATTTTTTTAGTGCAGCAAAATTTTGGACATGGCTTAGTTTGGCAAGATGTTCATGCATACAAAAATTGTGACATTGGTTTTCAGCCCCACTAAAACAAGGTCAATTGTCAGTTAGTGCATGTTTTTTTTTTGTACTCCAGCCTTAAAAAAATTGTACTCCACTACCAAGAAAAAAATATGAAAATCCCACACTGTCTCAAAATCTAACCCTTTTATATCCTTCATGTGGGTAAACTCTGTAAAACTTGCCTGCTACTTTAAATTATATTAATACCACTTCTGATATTTTGTTTGAAAAAGGAATAACCGGTTGCCAAGAGGAATGAATATCAAAATCATTCAAATTGCACCACCAAGTACCTCAACCTGGAAAGCACTCTTGATAGAAATTGGAAAAAGGTAGATAATCCATATTTTTAACAAAAATCACACAACTTAACTATCACCAATCACAGGCAAGCAGGCATAGACAGGTATTCAGATAGGTCATACTTACTCATCACGAGGATGGGCTGAGATCGACCTGGAGCATACATTGTTAATTCGTGGCGTAGAGCAGCGACAAATTAAACTGACGAACAGAAACAAAGCGTCACCAGCGGTACCACTGTCACGCTACTAATACACGAACAGCGAACAGCTCGAGCCAAGATAACTAGCCAACGTAGGCAACCGGGCGGGGACGAGAATCTATTCTATGCAATAGCGCAGGGCCAGTGAAGCATCCACGCCGGTGGTCGAAAGCCGAGCAATTACATGAATTATTGTCGCCGTTCTAACCGTACATATATTCATGCTCCTAATAATGAGAAGACTGTAACAACCACGCAGTATTCGTCACCACAAATGCTGCCAAATTATAGAAACTTCGAGACTACATGAACATCCTTTTCCTATCAATTTACCTTTTTCGTGGCGGACACACTTCATTGATATCATTCGTCAATACAGCATCACTTTCTGAATTACAAGGAAGGAAGTGAGCAATACTTTGCATAACACGTATAATAGGCGCGTCTCGGTAACACAAAGCAGAGAAATATATCGCGCGAAGCCGAGCCTGTACGCGTTCCGACTCCTGCCCAGGGGCAAATCCAGGTAGGTCAATTGGGAGGGGTTATTTGTTCTGCAGGAGCACCATTTATCCGGTGGGGGTTGCCTTTGCACCATAAGGGTCGCCATTGACTAAACAAATATTTATAGGGGTGAGATGTTGGGTGCACTAGAGCGCATTGTACGGACGCTTTTTCTGGTTGAAGGGGCACCACATCTCCGTGGGAGATTGGAACGGGGACACATACCTCCGTTCCCCATAGATCCACCAGTGCCGCTGCATTAGTTAGTCAGTGGAACGGCGGTGTACCGATGCATTGGACTCAGCTTTAGTTATTCATGTGAATAGGACCGGTGACGTAGCCGGGAGGTGACCCAAGGAGACAGCCGCCCTTCCCGGAGGGTCGGAGTGCCTCCATGCGACCGCTTTGAGGGGCCCCTCAAAGCTTCGGTGCCATTTACTCTTTGCAAAGGACCCACAAGGACCCCCTGGACAGACGAAAGGACACCGGGCTGGCGGTAGAAGTATCCCAGGCCACGAACAAGCCCACGAACTGACATCGGGAAGATGTTGAGGGTCCTTGGCTGGGCTCACGTGAAGGGATTTTAAATCGACAAAAGGGCCTCAGGTCGTCGGAAGGATCTGGAATCACAGAAGGGGCACCAGAACCAATATGAAA
Source organism: Imbricaverruca yamaguchii (assembly GCA_034440575.1). NCBI lineage: Eukaryota > Metazoa > Arthropoda > Thecostraca > Neoverrucidae > Imbricaverruca > Imbricaverruca yamaguchii. The sequence goes on from JAOTOL010001479.1 coordinate 1,143,222, forward strand.
GGCCCCGGGCTGATGGCGGGCCCAAGCCGAAGAAAGGATCCCTGACCTGATGGAGTCAACCAAGCGTTTGAAAGGGAGGCTCCGGCCTGACAAAAATGGCCCTGGGTCGTTAAAGAGGCTTCTAAGACGACGGAGGGGCCTGGTTGCCAGAGATAACCATAGGACGTCAGAAAAGGCTCTTTGGGCCTCCTCTCTGACAGAGGAGATTCTGTATCGCTAAGGAGGGTCCCGAAGCCGACGGGGAAGACCACTAGCCGCGGGAGGACCCCGGACCATCGGAGAGGACCCCGAGCCGGGTATTAAGGGACCCTGGGTCGACAGAGGGGGTCGAAGCTGCAAGAGGAGCCCATAGCGGGATAGTGACCCAAGCTGCTGAAGGAGGGGCCTCCTCCGGCGGAATGGAGGGTGTCGTGGGGCGTGAAGGGGGCATTGAGCCGATGGAGCCACTGGGTCGGCTTTGGCTCAAGGTGATGAAGATTGGTCCAGAGCCAAAAGCGAACCACGGAGAAGGTCCGGACCGAAGAGGAGAGTTCCCGGTGCTACGTGATGGGCCTTTAAGTACATAAGGGGAAGGGGTATGAAAAGCAGTGACGTTTCCCAGAGGTGAAGGAGAACCTGCCCCTTGCGTGTCTGATTGAGCCTTCCACGCGACCGACAGCCCGAGGGGCATACAAGTGTTGTTTTATATACTTTTGAGGAAGAGAATTCCCCACAATATTGGCCTTCCCCAATAATGTCAACCTTTCACAGGAGACGACATGGAGTGTGCCCTCAAACCATTTGGACCCGCCTATTGCCTTCACGTAAAGTATCCTCCCAAGAATTTTCAGAAATCAACACTGCTGGACCAAGATTTAACCGAGGAACAATTAAAACGCATCTAATAGCTTCTCTCTCTCTCTCTCTATATATATATATATATATATATACACATATGGGGCAATTAATACACAATACAACTTGAGATTATTCTTGCATAGATGTTCTAATTTTATGTCATTCCTATGTTACGACTTATTATGTTTGAGACACTGCTGATATGCATATATATATATATATATAAATTAGCGTTGCTTTCTTTGGGTACAAACTATGCAAATAAGACACACATTATCCTTACTTCAGACAAGGATGATGCGTATTATTCAGGGTGCATTTCCCCCTCAGAGTGCAAACTTTATCTTTAAGAAATACGAAATTTTACTAAAGATATAGCAAAGCTTCAAATGTTGCTTATTATGCAAAAATCAATTATGATCAGCCACCTCATTTTATTACTCCTTTTCACAGAATCACTTACCCCATATTCAACAAAATTACAAAACCACTTCCAACACAGCTTTGGAACAAAAATTATCGTCCCTTCACCATTGAATGTTTGGGACCTATATTTTTAGCATTATCATAGCAAAAAAATGTATACAGACAGATACGAAATTCTAAGACTATTCCCAAAAATAACATTAAAACATGCTTCTTGAGCAGGTATTAAATGACCTATGTATTCACTATATATGTTGGATACCAGGGGAGTACCGGTTCCAGGCACAACCGGAAGCGCCCTTGAACCCCTCCCCAGTCAGCGCAGCCGCAGCTGGCCCAATCTCCCACAGATGATCGTCAGCGGACGCCGTCGGCGCCGAACCGACCTGCCGCGGCCCTGGTGCAGCCTCCGCTGTCCGATCAAGCCCCGACCACCTACACATGCTGCATGTACGGCTCATGACCTGGGCGCCGCACGACCAACGTAGTCGATGCGCCCTAAAGCCCTAATAACTAGCAACATTTACGTCTCTGTGTCTCCACACCTGGACGGCGTCCCGGACCTGCATCTGGCCGTACCTGAATGCCTGTTGAACCAGTCTGATGCGGACTGTCTGGTGTCGGACCTGCTGAAGCAGTGTCTGGCAACAGAGCGGCTCTCCGGAGACAATCAATACTACTATGAGGTGTGTGGCTAGCTGGGCGACGCAGAGAGTCAGCTGCAGCTATAGGTAGACATTAGCCCTTTCGATTACTTCCCTGTAATGACCAAACTTCATCTTAGACATACGAGAATCTTGGTGATTCATCCCCTGCACTGATTGCTGCCAGTGGCTCTTGGTATGCCGGAAGCGGGACTTCCCACATGGGGGTGTCAGAACATCGTCTGTCAATATCATATTTGCATCGTATTGCTATGAATATACTTGCAGCATGTCTGCACCTTCCCGGTGGACTGACATAAAGACATCAAGACATAAAAGATAAGTGCAACTATGAGCCACAAGGGCCCTTCTTGGTTGCACTGTGCACACTCAACCAGTTGCCCACCAAATCCGTCGATCAGCCCTCCCTGTAATACTGAAAAGCTCTATTCTTATGATTGTCTATGCTGCTTTTAAAGACGTTCAATGTGCTGCTACTTACAATAGTTTCTGGCAGCTGGTTCCAGTGTTCTACTACCCTGTTGTTGAAGAAAGACTGTCTCAACCTTGTTCTGATGTGGTTAACTTTAATTTTGAATTGATGACCTCTAATTGCATTATTCCTGTTGAATTCAAGCATTTCCCCAAGATATCCACTCTCCAGACCATGGACAAATTTAAAGACCTTGATGAGATCCTCGATTCTTCAATCTTTCCTCATATACCAGGTTGCTTATACCGTTAACCATTTTTGTAGCCCTCTTTTGTACTCTCTCTAAAAGCCAACAATCTTTTTCATAGCTAGGAGACCTGGAGACCATAGCTCAGGAGACTATAGCTAGGACTGCTGGCGGCCTGTCGAGATACGGCCTGGCAGGCCAGCTGACTCAAGATGGCTGTAAGGGAGGCACCAGTTTACACAACCAGGTGGCTGCATGGAAGGCACCAGCCGGCAGTCGAGGTGGCTGCAAGGGTGCCGACATTGATTGAAGACACTGACATGGCCGTTCTTGAACGTGATCACCGCATGATATTGGGATACTCCAAGTCCGTTCACAAAGGACGCGATAACATCTCCCGTACGCGATCAATGCAACATAATCATAATAGTAGTTGTGTATTATGATTTGCAGAGGAACTGCTCGACGACGTACCAAAATGAATTCTCATCCTGTGGAAAGTAGTGAGGCACAAACCTTCATAAAAATCATTCCAAATCGAACACACAACGAATCAGAGCGTAGAAAAAGTATCTTACGAGTCCAAGCGATACACAAATTAGCGCAGATATATTCGCTTTCCCAGCTGGAAATCTCCAGTCTCCAGATCACTTGCGTACCGTGATACGCACGCTGGGGGCCAGCGCGAAGGTGTTGAATGTGGAAGGCACTAACCTGACCCCTTGACGCAACGTAATTAACGAATTAAGGACTGTCCACACCTAGCGTAATCTCGACGCACAAAAGCCAGCGCAATGACTGACTAAGCGTAATCCCGACGCACATGTTGAGACATGTTGCAACTTGCAAGCTGAAAAACCGCAGCCGATGTTGGCATGGTACCAATCCGCCGAAGATCAGCAAATATGACCACAGTTTATCCCGAGCAGTCTGTCGACCTTGCGTCAAGGCCGCTGGTGCGCCGACCTGAAAAAGTTGAGAAAACTCAACTTTGTCTGCTCGGAAATTGCCAGCGTTTTGTAGAACTCGGCAGGCAGCTGACGCAAGGCCGGCGCAATGGCAGAATTAGCAGACTCATTAGGCCACATGCTAACTGTCTGCTAGATTTGCGTCGACTCCGAGAGTGTGTTAAGATTACGCTAGGTGTGAACAGATCCTTAGCCTTGCGTCAAACTAATTACTCCGCAATGCTCATTGCACTACAGCAAACGACCGTAACATGAGACATACTCGAACGAAAACACACGGGCAGCTATCTAAGCGTCAGGCATGCACGCACATTGACGTGCTCACAAGCCAATACACGGTGCCAATATTTGACTTGATTGGCAGCATACCGTGATGTCAGGTAGCATACCGTGACGGGATGCAGCATACCGTGACGGGAGGCAGTATACCGTAACGTCAACAGCGTACCGTGACGGGAGGCAGTACACCGTGATGGCAGACAGTGCTGTGACGGCAGCAGCATACCATGACAACGGGCAGCATACCGTGAAAATAGGCAGTATACCGTGGCAACAGGCATTATACCGTGACAAGAGCATATCGTGACAACAGGTAGTATACCGTGACGGTAGGCAGTATACCGTGACGGCAACAGCATAAAGTAATGGGAGGCAGCGTACCGTGACGGGAGGCAGTATACCATGACGACAGGCAGTATACCGTGATTACAGGCAATATACCGTGACGACAGGCAGTATACCGTGATGACAGGCAGTATACCGTGACGACAGGCAGTATACCGTGATGACAGGCAGTATAACGTGACGACAGGCAGTATACCGTGATGACAGGCAGTATACCGTGACGACAGGCAGTACACCGTGATGACAGCCAGTATACTGTGATGACAGGCAGTATAACGTGACGACAGGCAGTATACCGTGATGACAGGCAGTATACCGTGACGACAGGCAGTATACCGTGATGACAAACAGTACCGTGACGGCAACAGCGTATCGTGACAACATACAGTATGCCGTGATGACGGGCAGCATGACTTCTCAACGGAGAGCATACCGAGGCAGCAGGTAGCGCACCGTGACAAGACAGTATATCGTGACGGCAGACCATACCTTGATGGCGGGCAGCATATGGTAACGATGGGCAGGATATCGTCATGGCAGACAGCATAACGTGACAGCAAGTAGTATACCGTGACGGCAAACGATACAATCGGATCCATTCCAGTCTTTCGCAGCGCGTGCATATTACCCTCCAGCCTCCACTCAAGGAGAAAAGGAAAAAGAAACAATTCAGAATGAGAATGAGGTGGACAACCGCGAGTTGCTAGTGTGCAACTGCTAGTGGTGGTAGCAGTAGTGGGCAATCTGATAATTATCACATGTCCACAAACAGTTGACACTTGGAGATACGGTCAGGTGTCAATGTCGCTGGAGCACACCGGTGGTGGCCTGATTTGATCAGCACGTCACCTACCGCCCCCTCCCCCCCCACCGCCACCACCAGTGACCGCTCGACACGCCACCGAACACGACACAGGACGGCCTTCAGGTGTCGCAGCCTTCGGACTGCGGCCAGTGGCCAGTGGCGCAGCCAGATTTTCTTGAGGGGAGCCACCAAACAATTTTTGCTTTGAGTGGTGAAAATCTCAATTTTCTGTTTGGTCTAGTGTGTTTTGGTTGTTAAGGAGGAGGGATACGGCCCACCTAGCTGCGCCTCTCGAATACCGCAGCATTCTGACGGACAGCTCCAACATACAGATGAGCAGCCCAGACAGACTGACGGCCAGCTCCGACAGACTGACGGACAGCTCCAACAGACTGACGGACAGCTCCAACAGACTGACGGCCAGCTCCAACAGACTGACGGACAGCTCCAACAGACTGACGGTCAGCTCCGACAGACTGACGGACAGCTCCGAGAGACTGATAGACAGCTCCAACAGACTGACGGACAGCTCCAACAGACTGACGGACAGCTCCGAGAGACTGACGGTCAGCTCCGTCAGACTGACGGCCAGCTCCGATAGACTGACGGCCAGCTCCGACAGACTGACGCGGACTGCGCAGACTCCGACAGACTCCGACAGACCGCGCAGCCGGCAGATGGATGGTCAGCTCTGATACACTATCACTGGCAACTTGAGCCGACCCTGACGGCGTCGGCCGACGCACTAGACGTGGGCCTCCCAGCGGATCCAGGTGAGACCCAGAATGTACGGGTCGGTGGCCAGATCTAGCAGACACGTCACCTGTCGGCAGGACGCTGGTCAGTCTGCTACACTGGTGGACACGTCACCAACCGACACGACACATTGCCAAAGACCGTTCACGAGCAGCCTCAAAGCACCGACGGAGCCTCAAGTCGTCTTCGGCAGGGGCTATCAACGCTGACCAATTCGAGGAGTTGGTGCTGATAAACAAGTTGATCGACTTCAGAAGGCTGGCGTCGCAGGCTAAAATCGATTGCTCAATGGGCTCAACTGAACACTGGAAGAACACGAACCACTCCAAAGGGGCAGGAGACTACCCACGCCTGAGTATAGTCTGTGTATGCAATCGACGCTGGATAGGGACCCCCCCCCCACAAGAAGCACCTGCACCCACCACCGAACGTCAGCGCTGCCGATGCCGCGTGTGACATTCAGTGCCGCTCCGACCGTCACTCCGTACCACAACCCCGGCCACTGCCCTGACCGTTGATGCCACCGTACGCGCACATGCAACATCACGCACTCCGACAGCTGTGTGCTTCTCTTGCGTCCTCAAACGACTTGACGTGAACCAGAATGGTCTTAAAGAGTCGCTGCTTATCTAATCCCTACCAGACTGGGCCGTTGACCAGCAGTGGTGTACCTCGGCGCTGGTGTTGCGGCCCACCATTGGCGCGATCCCAGCGCTGGTGTTGTGATCCAGCAGTGGTGGTGCACCTCAGCGTTGGTGCTGTGGTCCAGCAGTGGTGGTACACCTCACCTGCTGCTGTACGGTCAGGTCGTGGTCAGGCAGGTCTGCCCGCTGGTCCAGACCCGACCGGCCCCTGACGGCGGCGATCCATGCGTCTCGCTGACGCTGCGGCAGGTCGCTGGTGCGCAGCAGCTGACACAGATCAGCAGACGGGTGGGCGCCCTGTAGTCGGCCTCGGGCCAGCCGCACACACTGGCGCGACCACCGCAACACGGCGTCGGGGTCTGAGGCAGGGCCGCCATACACTGTACACACTGTACACACTGTACACACTGTACACACTGTACACACTGTACACACTGTACACACTGTACACACTGTACACACTGTACACACTGTACACACTGTACACACTGTACACACTGTACACACTGTACACACTGTACACACTGTACACACTGTACACACTGTACACACTGTACACACTGTACACACTGTACACACTGTACACACTGTACACACTGTACACACCGTACACACTGTACACACCGTACACACTGTACACACTGTACACACTGTACACACCGTACACACTGTACACACTGTACACACTGTACACCTGTACACCGTTATTGCACTGACACGTGCACACTGTACACACTGTGCACACTGTACACACTGTACGCACTGTCACACCGTACACACTGTACACACTGTACACACGTACACATGACACTGTACACACTGTACACACTGTACACACTGTACACACTGTACACACTGTACACACCGTACACACTGTACACACTGTACACACCGTACACACTGTACACACTGTACACACTGTACACACTGTACACACTGTACACACTGTACACACTGTACACACTGTACACACTGTACACACTGTACACACTGTGCACACTGTACACACCGTACACACTGTACACACTGTACACACTGTACACACTGTACACACTGTACACACCGTACACACTGTACACACTGGCACGACACACTGCTGGCACACTGTACACACTGTACGCACTGTACACACTGTGCACACTGTACACACTGTACACACTGTACACACGTACACACTGTACACACTGTACACACTGTACACACGTACACACTGTACACACGTACACACTGTCACACACTGTACACACACACTGCACTGTACACACTGTCACCTGTACACACTGTACACACTGTACACACTGTCTATGACACCTGTTGTACACACTGTACACACTGTACACACTGTACACACTGTCACACGTACACACTGTACACACTGTACACACTGTACACACTGTGACTGTACACACTGTGCACTGTACACACTGTCACACTGTGCACACTGTACAACTGTGCACACTGTACACACTGTACACACTGTACACACCGTACACACTGTACACACGTCAACCGTACACACTGTACACACCGTACACACTGTCACACGTACACACTGTACACCGTCACTGTAACTGTACACTGTACACTGTGCACACTGTACACACTGTACACACTGTACACACTGTACACACTGTACACACACACACTGTACACTGTACACACTGTACACACTGTACACACTGTACACACTGTACACACTGTACACACTGTACACACTGTACACACTGTACACACGTACACACTGTACACACTGTGCACACTGTACCGCACACTGTACACACTGTACACACACACACTGTACACACGTGCACACTGTGCACACTGTACACACGTCGCACACTGTACACACTGTACACACTGTACACACTGTACACACTGTACACACCGTACACACTGTACACACCGTACACACTGTACACACTACATACTGTGCACTGTACACACTGTACATACTACACACTGTACACACTGTGCACACTGTACACACTGTACACACTGTACACACTGTACACACTGTACACACGTACACACTGTGCACTGTACACACTGTACACACTGTACACTGTACACACTGTACACACTCTACACACTGTACACACTGTACACACTGTACACACTCCACACACTGTACACACTGTACACACTGTACACACTGTACACACTGTACACACTGTACACACTGTACACACTGTACACACTCTACACACTGTACACACTGTACACACTCTACACACTGTACACACCACACACTGTACACACTGTACACACTCCACACACTGTACACACTCCACACACTGTACACACTGTACACACTGTACACACTCCACACACTGTACACACTGTACACACTCCACACACTGTACACACTGTACACACTGTACACACTGTACACACTGTACACACTGTACACACTGTCACACTGTACACACTGTACACACTGTACACACTGTACACACTCCACACACTGTACACACTGTACACACTCCACACACTGTACACACTGTACACACTGTACACACTGTACACACTCCACACACTGTACACACTGTACACACTGTACACACTCCACACACTGTACACACTACACACTGTACACACTGTACACACTGTACACACTGTACACACTCCACACACTGTACACACTCCACACACTGTACACACTACACACTGTACACACTCCACACACTGTACACACTGTACACACTGTACACACTCCACACACTGTACACACTGTACACACTGTACACACTCCACACACTGTACACACCGTACACACTGTACACACGTACACACTGTACACACTGTACACACTGTACACACACACACTGTACACACTGACACACTGTGCACTGTACACACGTACACACTGTACACACTGTACACACCACACACTGTGCACACTGTACACACTGTACACACCGCACACTGTACACACTGTACACACGACACACGTACACACTGTCACACTGTACACACTGTACACACTCTACACACTGTACACACTGTACACACTGTACACACTCCACACACTGTACACACTGTACACACTGTACATACTGTACACACTGTACATACTGTACACACTGTACATACTGTACACACTGTACACACTGTACACACTGTACACACTGTACACACTGTACACACTGTACACACTGTACACACTGTACACACTGTACACACTGTACACACCGTACACACCGTACACACTGTACACACTGTACACACTGTACACACTGTACACACTGTACACACTGTACACACTGTACACACTGTACACACCGTACACACTGTACACACTGTACACACTGTACACACTGTACACACTGTACACACTGTACACACTGTACACACTGTACACACTGTACACACTGTACACACTGTACACACTGTACACACTGTACACACTGTACACACTGTACACACTGTACACACTACACACTGTACACACAGTACACACTGTGCACTGTACACACTGTACATACTGTGCACACTGTACACACTGTGCACACTGTACACACTGTACACACTGTACACACTGTACACACTGTACACACTGTACACACTGTCACACCTGTACCACTGTCACACTGTACACACGTACACACTGTACACACTGCACACGACACTGTGCACTGCCACTGTACAACTGGCACACTGTCACACGCACACGTCACTGTTCACACGTCACACTGTACCACTGCACACCCACTGTACACACTGTACACACTGTACACACTGTACACACTGTACACACTGTACACACACTGTACACACTGTACACACTGTACACACTGTACACACTGTACACACTGTACACACTGTACACACTGTACACACTGTACACACTGTACACACCGTACCACTGTACACACTGTACACACTGTACACACTGTACACACTGTACACACTGTACACACCGTACACACTGTACACGTACACACTGTACACACTGTACACACCGTACACACTGTACACACCGTACACACTGTACACACTGTACACACTGTACACACTGTACACACCGTACACACTGTACACACTGTACACACTGTACACACTACACACCGACACACTGTACACACCGTACACACTGTACACACTGTACACACCGTACACACTCACACCGCACACTGACACTGTCACACGCCACTGCACCGTCACACTGCCTGTCACACTGTACAACTGTGCACACGACACACGTGCACACTGTACACACTGTAACACTGTACACACCGTCACACTGTCACACGTACACACGTGCACTGTACACACTGTACATACTGTGCACACTGTACACACTGTACACACTGTACACACTGTACACACTGTACACACTGTACACACTGTACACACTGTACACACCGTACACACTGTACACACTGTACACACTGTACACACGTACACACTGTCACACCGTACACACCGTCACACTGTACACACTGTACACACGTACACACTGTACACACTGTACACACTGTACACACTGTACACACTGTGCACCGTACACACTGTACACACTGTACACACCGTACACACTGTACACACGTACACACTGTACACACTGTACACACTGTACACACTGTACACACTGTACACACTGTACACACTGTACGCACACTGTACACACTGTACACACTGTACACACTGTGCACACTGTACACACTGTACACACTGTACACACTGTACACACTGTACACACTGTACACACTGTACACACTGTACACACTGTACACACTGTACACACCGTACACACGTACACACTGTACACACTGTACACACCGACACACTGCCACACGTACACACTGTACACTGTACACACTGTACACACTGTGCACACTGTACACACTGTCACACTGTGCACACTGTACACACCGTACACACTGTACACACCGTACACACGTACACACTGTACACACCGTACACACTGTACACACTGTACACCGTACACACTGTACACACTGTACACATGCACGTACACACGTCACTGTGCACACTGTACACACTGTGCACACTGTCACACTGTACACGTACACACTGTACACACTGTACACACAACACGTACACACGTACCACTGTACACACTGTCCACTGACCACTGTACACACTGTACACACTGACACACTGTACACACCACACTGTACACACTGTGCACTGTCACACCGTCACACTGTACCACTGTGCACACTGTACACACTGTACACACTGTACACACTGTACACACTGTACACACCGTACACACTGTACACACCGTACACACCGTACACACTGTACACACCGTACACACTGTACACACCGTACACACTGTACACACTGTACCCGTCACCCACCCCACACGTCACACCGTACACACTGTACACACTGTACACACTGTACACACTGTACACACCGTACACACCGTACACACGTCACTGTCCCGTCCCCGCCTGTCCGTCACCTGTCCCTGTCCCGCTCACCGTCCGTCCCACCCGACACACTGTACACACCGTACACACTGTACACACTGTACACACTGTACACACCGTACACACTGTACACACTGTACACACCGTACACACTGTACACACTGTACACACTGTACACACTGTACACACTGTGCACACTGTACACACCGTACACACCGTACCCACTGTACACACTACACACTGTACACAATACACACTGTACACACCGTACACACCGTACCCACTGTACACACTACACACACCGTACACACTATACAAACTGTACACACTGGCGCGACCACCGCAACACGGGGGATCTCCAGCAAGCAACGGAAGGGAGCTTACTGTTATGTGATGTTCTAAGAGCTTACTCTTAGATACTGGGTGCCTACCATGCGTAGCGATGCCCTTTCGTGCCCTTTTGGTCCAGTCTACGGTAGGTTCGCGCACGAACACCTCCAGAGTGGCGGCAAGCAGCTGGCGGGAAGAGCGAAGAGCCTGCAGAGTGCGCACCATTGTCTGCTGGATCACACCTGCAACAGTACAATACCAGGACTGGTGTGAGGGAACTGCAGAGTGTGCACCATTGTCAGCTGGATCACACCTGCAACAGTACAATACCAGGACTGGTGTGAGGGAACTGCAGAGTGCGCACCATTGTCAGCTGGATCACGCCTGCAACAGTACAATACCAGGACTGGTGTGAGGGAACTGCAGAGTGCGCACCATTGTCAGCTGGATCACGCCTGCAACAGTACAATACCAGGACTGATGGGAGGGAACTGCAGAGTGTGCACCATTGTCAGCTGGATCACGCCTGCAACAGTACAATACCAGGACTGGTGTGAGGGAACTGCAGAGTGTGCACCATTGTCTGCTGGATCACACCTGCAACAGTACAATACCAGGACTGGTGTGAGGGAACTGCAGAGTGTGCACCATTGTCAGCTGGATCACGCCTGCAACAGTACAATACCAGGACTGGTGTGAGGGAACTGCAGAGTGTGCACCATTGTCTGCTGGATCACACCTGCAACAGTACAATACCAGGACTGGTGTGAGGGAACTGCAGAGTGCGCACCATTGTCAGCTGGATCACGCCTGCAACAGTACAATACCAGGACTGATGGGAGAAAACTGCAGAGTGTGCACCATTGTCAGCTGGATCACGCCTGCAACAGTACAATACCAGGACTGGTGTGAGGGAACTGCAGAGTGTGCACCATTGTCTGCTGGATCACAACTGCAACAGTACAATACCAGGACTGATGGGAGGGGCCTGTAGTGTGCACTAGACCGGATACATTTTATGGTTTTCTTCCGGGCAGCATTCCCATTGGACCTTCAAACAATGGACAACTTCGGAATAAAAATCCCCTGAAATATTCTTGGAGTGACAAATTTGTGTTTGTGCAGCGTAGAAGCTGTAAGTGTCTGGATGGTAGGGCATGGCTTGCTAAGTGCATTGATAGCATTCGTTCTGGAAAAAAGGAAATGGTGTATATACAACTTGCTGAATGACAATGCATTACGGTGAAAACGGATGGATCTTTGCCGGACTAAATACATTCTGGTGACATCAATATTATGATGATTTCGAGAAGAAAGTTCAGTCGCCTTTGCTGTCGTGCTATTGACTAGGGCTCACCGTTTCTGACAAGCACGGCCATTGGGCACGTACGTGTCGTGAAGACAGAACAGTCTTGGATACCCCGTGACAAACACTGTCTCGTCGCTGCTCTTGGATCGCGTGACACATACGGCTCGTCATGAGGGCAGTAGGTAGGAGGAATAGTTGGAAATCGGCAGTTACCGTGTCGGCACACAGATGAGCAGAGGCGTAGGTTATTGCTAAAATGTGGTAAGGTGTCAACTGAATTTTCATTGTCTCTCTCAGACAATTCAGAATCCAGGGCCTTCAGCTCGGAAAAGAACTCACTCGTTCATGCTTGACATTCAGCCAGGTGACCTGCAACAATCCCAACTGCTGTTGAAAAGTGAGTTCTGTGCTTTTTCTTCTTCTTGAAGACTACGGCAGCTTTAACTCTGCCCAGTGCTACATTGTCTACACAGAAGTGGCTTGTCGAATAAAAGATGCCGTCCTTGTTATATGCGATAGGTCAAACATTGATAAAAGCGCTAGCGGTGTGCGAACCAATGTCGGTTGGTTATTGGTTTTACGACACATCGACCGTTGAGTCATGTAGCGTCGCCAACCTCTCACGCCGAATGGTCGCGGGCGAAGAGTAACAACAGGTGAGACTCGAACCCACAACCTTTCGATTGTGAGACGAGCAACTTGCCCCTAGACTACTCATCCCCGCACGCGCGAACCAATGTCGTGAGTGAGTGGAACACAACGGAAAGATTCAACGACTCACTAAAACACACATGGATCATTGTAAATGAGGAACGGTCGCGGACAAAAGAAGGGATGCAAGTTTTAGGGCCGTAAAGAAAGCCCCAAAACGGACGAACTGTTTAACATTGCATGCTGTCGGTGTGAGACCACGGACGATCCGGGCCGTGTCTGTCCGCCGGGAAAGGGCATCCCTGCGGCAGAAGTGTAGTTACTATGTAACCAAAGAAACCAGAGGAGCCTGCATGTAAGTATAACCGTTAATATTATTGTCACGAGACGACTTCAAGCGAGACAGGCCCGTGGTCATAGTACGTTGGTTCCGAATTTGAGGGATCGTCACCGCTCCACGTCCACAACCGCAACGGCAACATCATAGAACGGTGTAGATGAGGTACCGAGCGATTCTGACTTTGAGGTCAGTACTGGCGACAACTCACTTTCTAGGGCCAATGCCGACACAGCAACTGGCGATGTGAGACTATTCTTCCTACCTACTCTCCTCATGGCGGGCCGTATGCGTCACGCGATCCGAGGGCAACGACGAGACAGCGTTTGTCATGGGATACTGAAGGAGATTCTTCACGACACGTACGCACCCAGTATCCGTGCTTGTCAGAAACAACGAATTCTCGTCATTAACACATCAAAGGCGATTGAACTTTCTTCGGGAAATCATCATTGCATTGATATTCACCAGAGGATAATTAGTCTGGCAATAACCCATGCGTTTTCACTGCAATGCACTGTCATTCATCACGTTGCATACACACCGCTTACATTTTTTGGCATAGCATACCAAATGCTAACATTGCACTTAACCCCCTCTCCTGTCAGATCCTCATACCCCGTCTCGGGGGTCGATGGAGACCCCATCTAATCTCCAAACTAAGCGTCGCACGAAAACGAAATAGGTGTCATCTGAAAGCGCTCGACCAGTAGGGTCAGAAACCTCCCCAATATTCCCCCAAAAGTGACGTCACTAGAGGCCCTAGAGTTTCACGACTTACATTACGTTTGTGGCTCCGGGGGTTCATTTTGAGGAAGATTTAAGAAAAATGGAACAAGAGAAGGAAAGCGAAATGGACCAGGACCATAACATTTTCGGATATGCCAATTTTTTTAAATATCAAAATGTTGAGTTTTCAAGTTTTCTTTAGTGTTCTTTTCCTAATGGATAGAGCAGACCGAAAAATGGTGTTCGAAGTCAACTTGCCCAATACAAATGCCTACATTAGCCAGAATCTTCTAATTCAACTCTAATTGGCAAATATACAAAACTAAGAAGTAACAAAACAAAAAAACGGACAAAAATGAAAAATTCCTGTGGTGCGCTTCATTACATCCCTAAAGATAACCAAACGCTGAAAGTTTCATAAAAATATATTCATCCGTTAAAGCGTGACGACTGGTTGAACTTCTGGAGGTGACCTCACTTGACCTTGACTAACTCGTCGACCCCAGATGACCTGACTTCAAAATTTTGACACAACATGCAAAATTTATATGGGAAAAGGTATGCCACATTTCGGCGCGCTTCCGCGCGCCCCTCTTTCACTATCCGGAGGACACCTGGGGAGGGGGGAGGGTTAGTCAACGACTCCCCCGAGACGGCGCGGGTTAACAAGCAATGCCCTAGCATCCAGACATTTCAAGCTTCCACGTGAATGCTATTCTTTTGTTTCGCATGGTAATACCAATGAAGAATTTAATGCCCGGGAACGCAAAACATCATTTTTTTTTTCACCAGAAAGTTGACACGGAAAGAATACGTTCATTTTTTTAACGTGTCCCATTGATCCAATACCAGCTACGGTGCCCGTAAAATATATAATCGACCAGGTTTAGTGTCCACATCGTCGTCTGCTGGATCACACCCGCAACCGGACAACACTAAAGCTCGCTCGGAGCGACTGAAAGGAAACAATATTTACGGATGACATAAAACGCGCCATTAGAAGGCGGGACGGTCAGTAATCCGGGACAATGGTTCCCTGTTTTCCCCGTCGTTTGCCCACCATTTTTCATAACTGCTATATTTTGCAGCGGGTGACTGCATTAAGTGTGATTTTGTGTACTGGCAATACTGTCGGGGCTATATCATAACATCCAAGGTTGACCACGCACAGGCACAGGCACACGCACACGCACAGGCACAGGCACACGCACACGCACACCCACACACACACACACACACATACACACACACACACACAACCACCACAACCACCACACACACACACACCACACACACACACACACACATACACATATATATATATGTGTGTACGGTTTTACAAAGGAACCAAGTGGCATATATCGGTTCTGAATTCGATTGCGACTGACACAAATCCCGCGCATCAACTAAAAATATAAGCTAGTTTGTTGGTTATTTGGGCTTTCGGGCGCATCGACTGCGTTGGTCATACAGCGCCCATAACAATTTTAGACGGACAACTTAAGAGGATTCATGCGAACAGCAGTATGCGAGACTTCAAAAGACAGACAAATCACTTCAGTGCTACATGTCCACGAGGTGTGCAAATCGCTCCAACCCTCGAGTCAGAGAGAAAGCGAAACAGCTGTCCCGAAGCCACAACGCGCAATTCAGCCCACAACATCGTCAGCGAAACAGTGAAACGCAAGCAACATCAGCGAAACGGCGAAATGGATCGGTGAAACAGAAAGAGCAAGCGCAAGCAGACATCAGTGGAACAGTGAAACGGGAGTAACATCAGTGGAACAGTGAAACCGAAAGAGCAAGCACACGCAAACATCAGTGAAACAGTGAAACGGGAGTATCATCAGTGACACAGCTTAACAGTAAGAGCAAGTGAAGATCAGTTGGAGCGACATGTCACGGTTCCGAGCGTAGTGTTCATGTCAGCGAGGTGTGTAAATCGCTCGAAATTTGACATTCGAGAGAAAGCGAAACAGCTGTCCTGAAGTTACAGCGCGTGAATGGTCACCCAGGAGTTCACGGAGTGACAGCGGCTGCACGATTCCAAGAAGGCGTCTTCGAGCATCGGCGAATAGGGGGCAGGATAACAGAATATGACGTACTGACAGTGGTGCGTGGCATCGAGGGCACTTTGGCCTGTCCTCCCCACAGAGCAAGTAGTGGTGCGTTGGGTGGGTGTGCCCTAGCCTGAGGCGGCAGAGCACGACCTCGTCCCGCCTCGTCCCACGGTAAGACGAGGGCCATTCCCCAAGACATGGCTTGATCGCTCGCAGTTTATTTTCCTGCACTATGTCCCAGTTAGACTGCCATTTCTTAAAAATAAAGGTTGCAATAGAACGGTCATATTCCTTCGCGGGGAGCGGCATAGATCGTAAGTAGGGGGCTGAGCTGCTTGAGCTGCTCGCTTCGCAGCAGCATCCGCCGTCTCGTTCCCCACGATGCCGACATGGCTTGGGATCCAACAGAGGACAGTAGCCTTTCCGTCTTGAGCCAGCAGTCTAAGACGCCGTAAAACATCTTGCACAATGGGGTCAGGTGGATTAAACTGTCTTAGCGCCCAAAGACTGCTGAGGGAATCAGTAAAAATGACATGCGAGGTCTCCCGCCCTACTTCGATAAAGCTGAGGGCCTTCGTGATGGGAATCAGTTCCGATGTGTAGACGGTCGCATGTGGAGGTAGGGAAAAAGATCTTGACAGAGATCTAGAAACAAATGCACTGCCCACACCTGCATCAGTCTTAGATCCGTCTGTATATATCGGGGCATATCCCTCGAATGAGGCTATGTGTTCCAGAGCACGTGACAGACGGTCTTGTGGCGTAGCATCCTCCTTCCTCACCGAAGAAAGCGACATGTCTATTTTCGGAGCGGTCACTTGCCATGGTGGCGTCTGCGTAAAATTGGACTGCATGATTCCCTTCAGTAGAATCCCACTGTCCTCGAAGATCCTACGTATCCTAACGCAAAAGGGGATGGAATGCATAGTGCGTCCTCGACAGAATGATGCAATTAGGCGACGAGAGAAAACGTGCGAATAAGTAGGATGGTCGGGAAATTGACGCAGCTTGCAAGCGTAGCGCATTACGAGCATTCACGTCTGAGCGAGAGTGGCGGTTCATGAACTTCAGCCAGAAGGCTTACAGAAGGCGAAGTGCGAAAAGCGCCAGTCACAATGCGGAGGGACAAGTGGTGTACAGTGTCCAGTTTGCGTTTGCTTGTTGTACACGCACTGTCATATACAAAACATGCATAGTCCAGTTTTGCTCGAATGAGGGAGCGATACAACAGCAGCATGGTTTTTCTATCTCCTCCATAGGACGTCCGTGCTACCATCTTCAGTAGGTTTACCGATGTGAAACACTTGTCCCGAAGTGCTTTGAAATGTTCCTTGTAAGTAAGACGGGTGTCAAAAATTACTCCTAAAAACCGGGCAGCGCGCCGAAAGAGGATGGGTTCCCCATACAGCTGGATAGATGGGTCTGGACAGCTTCGACGACGCCGACAAAAATGTATCCCAACGGTTTTTGCAACAGAGAACCGAAGCCCGTGCTCTGAGCTCCAATTTTCCAAGTGGGATACTGCTAGCTGCAACTGCCGGGCCATCGATGGTGCGCTGGATGTGCAGCACCAAATTGCAACATCATCCACGAAAAGTGACCTGCCAATCTGTCGTGGAAGGGACTCGCATATATCATTAATCATGATGGCAAAGAGTGCAACGCTTAGCACACTGCCCTGAGGTACTCCTTCCGTCTGTGGATATCTCTCCGACAGATGGTTTCCAATACGTACACGGAAAACTCGTCTCGACAAAAAGTTCTGGAGGAAAAGACCCATGGAGCCACGGATTCCATACCTGAATGCCTTCATAAGAATGCCGCAGCGCCAAGTGGTGTCGTATGCTCCTTGGATCTAAGGAAAATCTAAGCTAATCGAAATCGGTAATTTGGGATGCTTCCTTCTGTTTTTATGCTATCCCTTTTCCATGGCCATGCTGTATATTGTACTATATTATATTTCTATATATACCAACCGAGCTACATTCGTAGAGTAGCAAATTATCATGAATTTTCATTGGGAAATTTTCATTTCCCAATGAAAATGCACAAACCTGGAAATGATGCTGGGACCCAGAAAATTGCACCAAGGGCACTGAAAATAACATTGGAGGTCACAAAAAGTCACACCGGGCCCTGGGAATACCGCTGGTACCCCAAAAAATCGCGTCGGAGCTCAGAAAAGTAGCGTCAAGGCCGCCAAATATCAAGCTGAGGCTTCAAAAGGTCGGGCAGTGGTCACCGGAAATCACGCTGGGGCAAACGAAGACTTACCGGGATCCCTGAGAATAATGCTGGGACCAAAAAAACGGGCCAGTTCTCTGAAAATCGCACTGAGACCCAGAAAGTCGGACCAGGGCCATTTAAAATTAAGCAGGAAGTATCAAAAGTACGCACCTGGGCCCCTGAAAAGCACGCTTGTTACCCAAAAAAGTCGTGCCAGTGTTCTTGAAAATCACGATGGCCCCATGAGACGGAGTGAAAATCACACTGGGGGCCCGGCATAACAGGCTGGGACCCCTGCAAATCGCGCCATGGCTCCCGAAACGTCGGACTAGGTGTCCTTGAAAATCACGTTCGACACAGACGAATCGACACTCTAAAACTCATAAAGGTATTCGATCGAATAAACCCCGAGCACAGAACATTCAGAATAGGTCCAGAAAGAAAGTTATGCAAAGGACCTTTCTACTCTGAAGGGTGCCATCGAATGGAAAAAAACCGTTGAGCAACTGCAATGGCCTACCGAAGAGGAAAATGTCCCCTTCCTCCTGAACGGGTGGGCTCCCGAGTATAGCGCCGGGGTCCACACAAATCACCCTGGACCACACAATTTCCATCGGGCTGTAAACAAATGCAACGGGTACAAACAAAGCTCGCGCCGGACACGAAAATTTACGCTGTAGCTGGCAAAACTCGCGCCCAGCGAAACACAACGTTCCTAGCAAACACGCGCAGAGCCCCTGAAATATCGCGCCTGGGACCCAAAATTCCCTTGGGTAGTCTACCCCCCCCCCAAATATGGTCGGGGCATCAAAAGTATCATCGGGGATCACAGAAATTGGCGTCGATGGTCACAAATAAGCACGGCTTGGCCAGAAAAATCGCATCGGAACACATCAAATGTCAAAACGGAGCCCCAAAAAATAAGGATTCTGAACAAGAAATGTCTGAGTCAGGAAAATCGCTCCCGAGCCCCAAACATACCACCAGATGCCTTTAAAAATCACGCACGCCCCCGAAAAACGTATCGCAGCTCGAAAAATCTGGGCGGGTCACACAAATGGAGCCGAGGATCCCAACAATGAGGCCGGGACTCTGACTTAAAAATGCAGAAGTTACCAAAAACGCATCGAGTAAAAAAAAAGGTGTCAGATCCATCCGGAAACACGCAACTGAGCCCAAAAAGTCGCACAGGGACCACGAGGAATCATACCGGAGCTTCCCAAATCGTGTTTGGGTCCAATAAATGTGTCCTAAATAAGAACATAAAGGAAGGACGACAATGCATGGGCCCTACCAACCTCACCCAATCTCGGAAAAAGTGACAGGGCCTTAAAGCCTACGTTGCAGCTCTAAATAAATATATCGGGAGCTCTCAGAAAACACAAGAGGCCCTCAAAGCACACCGGAGCCATGATACCGAATGGAAACCTAAAAAACCGGCTGGGTCCCTCAAAAGGCGACATGGTCCTGAAATATGAAAAAAGGCCGGGCACTAAAAAACACACCAGGGTCTTTAAAAAACGTGCTGACTCCTAAAAAAAAATATTGTCAGTGCACAAAAAAGCAACATAGCTGTAAAAAAGTCCGGTCTCAAAAGTGTGTTTGGACCTGAAGAAAAATTGGCTCCAGCTCTAAAATATATCTGTAGATGAAGAAAAACGCAACGGTTCCGAAAAATATCACCAAGCTAGGGTCTCGGTTCGGTAGCCAATCTGGGAGCGTATTCAACTAAAGAGAGGAGGTGCATCAAGACAGCGTAACGGAAAAATCACACAAAGTGTGGGGAATGCGCCGAATGCGCACTCGCGCATCGTTCGTACACATGTACGAACGTTGGCGTTTTGGAGACCGGAACTGCAATGTGTGAAATTTGAATATTTTATATTTGTATTATACATGTGTTTTATATGCACAGGTGTAATTTCAGCAGTGTGAGGCCACTTATCGAAGGATACCAAAAAAAAAACGTCGAACTGAATGGGATGT
Source organism: Imbricaverruca yamaguchii (assembly GCA_034440575.1). Lineage (NCBI taxonomy): Eukaryota > Metazoa > Arthropoda > Thecostraca > Neoverrucidae > Imbricaverruca > Imbricaverruca yamaguchii. The sequence continues at coordinate 1,164,639 of JAOTOL010001479.1, forward strand.
TGGGTTGAAATCCCGTGACCCAGAAACGATGACGGCAAATTGTGCCCCCTTCTACATGGCAATTAAGTTCGTCAATAGGGGCGGGGATGGCCGAGTGGTTAAGGTGTCGGGCTATGGGTACCAAAGTTCCCGGGTTCGACTCTAGTGCCACTCAGGACATTTCCCAATCCCGCGGCCCACCGGCGAAACAGTGTGGGCGGCGCCATTAGCCGTGAATGTGCATAAAGTGTGTCGTGAACCAACCAATAAACAAACAAACAAGTTCGTCAATAATTATTTTATTATAAAAAGAGCACCTTTGAAACCTAGTGGTTCAAATACGTGGAATTTTTAAACAATGGGTGCAGGTGGGCCGGATCTAAATCCGTTTGCCCCCACTAGTGCCAACCCAAGGTAAGCCAATGACTTACATTAACTTTTCCCATGTTTTTTTTCTGTTTTACGGGGACACTTTGTCATTGCTGTTTCGATGCAATGACAACCAGGGGCGGATAAAGGGTGCGGTACTGGGTTCATGCTCCCCCACCCATGAACCCAGTGCCGGCCGGGAAAGACACCCCTCTGAGAAGGTTCCAATGTACCCGCTGGAATTATTCAGCCAGAGGCGCCCCTCCTCATAGAAAATGACTCCCTCTTGGATGGAAAGATACCCCCCGGGAAGCATGAGTGCACCCTTGCCTCAATTTTTTTTTAAGCTAGAGACGCCACTCCAGGTACCTTCGCAATGGCGCCTCCCCAAACAAGTGCCCCTATGGCAATTCCTGAATCCACCCTGATTACAACAAAATTGAAGAGATAGCAACCGAACCACGCGTTAGGTCGATATCGCTTCAATATCACCATCTAATGAATCAAGCTAACATTTGGCCTTGAATTTTGACCTTGACATGCACCGATTTGAAATGCTAAAAGATGGTTCACTACAGGCTATCGCCTGATACCAGATCTGGACAGCTTTAGGTAAAGACGAAACAATGGGAGGCAACCGAAGAAGCCGGCTTACGTTAGACCATGATCGTTAAAGCGATCATGTGAGACCTATGTAGTTGTTTCCAGCGTGTTCAGTATAAATAGAAGCATTTGTGGTGATTGATTCGAACGATCATATACCCGTCGCTGAATTGCAATGTCAGTACACATACGCCTCTAGCGAACTCATCGCTGAATACGAATGCGACGTTACCTTGACGTACGTGCTTAAGGCCGCCCATAACTCCCCCCGTGGTCTTGGAGATACCCAGGGACACTTTTGTTCAAGATAAATTGATATACGCATAGGGAAATGCAACCTAAAAGGTATAAAGCCTTGCGATAACGCAATTTTGTTGCCTCACAAAACGCACTTTTCCACCTAAGCGAAAACAAGATGGCCATGGTTAATGTTATTCAATAATGGCCTGGAAGCAGGAATTTTTAGCGTTTGTTGATTTACTACTCGGGGATTTCGTGACAACAGATTTGAAGCCTGTTGATTCGCTAGATCGGCTTCTAGTATTTTTGTCGATTGTCCTGGATAGATATTTTCACTTTATAAACGACTGAGTATAATTTTGCGGCGATCATGGTCAGGCAGCTGAGATTGATGGGCGAATCACCACTTTTCAGAAATTTGGGGGACATGTCCCTCAGCCCCCAGTGGTTACACCCATGCTCACTCCACACCTAGCCAAACCCTGTTAGACGAGTCCGTGTCTGACCGCGTGCAACAACATACATGTCCTTAGAGCCAAAATACAAAATCAGACCACATCTAACACTACAGCCAAGGAGATGCAGGTGCAAGGACCGTACGTTGCGTGTGAAAAAATGTGAGACAAACATTGTTCTAAGCGGACCCAACGAATGTTAACTGTTCGAACCTGAATATTTTATTTCCGAATGCGGACATTCTTCATCGCTCCTTTCAAATCGATCAAAAACCAGGCTTCTGGATCCGCCACTGCCTACCAGTGTCTACGTTGGTTGGTTGCTTGGTCTCGAGGTGCATCGATTGCGTTGGCCACGCAGCACCCACCCCACGACTATGCGCCAGCTATTTGACCATTCATAAGCTTCACACTCGGGCCACATCTGACGTATCAAGATCGTACGTGGAGAGTAGCCACAACAGATCTACACCACTTTTGGGACATATAGCACTGTCACCAGGAGGAACCGACTTGGGGCGGGGGGTCTGTCCTTGTGATGCATGCAACAAGTTGGGATTGGTAGCGGCACCGTTTATGGTCGACGTTGACAACTGCTACAAAACCGGTAGACGACTGAGCGACATTTGGTCGGCGCCGCGCGGCCACAATCAGATGTGTGCCGCCATTGTGTCGGCGCGGGGCACAGCATGCGACGGTCGGGCTGGCCGTCACGGAGCGGCCGGTACTGACACGTGTCAGCTGCGGTCGGCCGCGCAGCAGCCGCCACCCTGGAGTACACTGTCGCCGTCACAGCTTATACCAGGGAGTCCACTGCTGCCGTCACAGCTTATACCAGGGAGTCCACTGCTGCCGTCACAGCTTATACCAGGGAGTCCACTGCTGCCGTCACAGCCACTACCACAGAGTCCACTGCTGCAGTCACAGCCACTACCACGGAGTCCACTGCTGCAGTCACAGCCACTACCACGGAGTCCACTGCTGCCGTCACAGCTTATACCAGGGAGTCCACTGCTGCCGTCACAGCTTATACCAGGGAGTCCACTGCTGCCGTCACAGCCACTACCACGGAGTCCACTGCTGCAGTCACAGCCACTACCACGGAGTCCACTGCTGCCGTCACAGCTAATACCAGGGAGTCCACTGCTGCCGTCACAGCTTATAACAGGGAGTTCATTACTGCCGTCACAGCTTATACCAGGGAGTCCACTGCTGCCGTCACAGCCACTACCACGGAGTCCACTGCTGCCGTCACAGCTTATACCAGGGAGTCCACTGCTGCCGTCACAGCCACTACCACGGAGTCCACTGCTGCCGTCACAGCTTATACCAGGGAGTCCACTGCTGCCGTCACAGCTTATACCAGGGAGTCCACTGCTGCCGTCACAGCTTATACCAGGGAGTCCACTGCTGCCGTCACAGCCACTACCACGGAGTCCACTGCTGCCGTCACAGCTTATACCAGGGAGTCCACTGCTGCCGTCACAGCCACTACCACGGAGTCCACTGTTGCCGTCACAGCTACTACCACGGAGTCCACTGTTGCCGTCACAGCCACTACCACGGAGTCCATTGCTGCCGTCGCGGCTTATAACAGGGAGTTCATTACTGCCGTCACAGCTTATACCAGCGAGTCTACTGCTGCCGTCACAGCCACTACCCTCCACCCAGCTTATAACAGGGAGTCCACTGCTGCCGTCACAGCTTATAATAGGGAGTTCACTGCTGCCGTCACAGCCACTACCACGGAGTCCACTGCTGCCGTCGCAGCTTATGACAGGGAGTTCATTGCTGCCGTCACAGCTTAAACCAGCGAGTCCACTGCTGCCGTCACAGCCCCACCCCAGAGTCCACTGCTGCCGTCACAGCTTAAAACAGGGAGTCCACTGCTGCCGCCACAGCTTATAACAGGGAGTTCACTGCTGCCGGCACAGCTTATAACAGGGAGTCCACTGCTGCCGTCACAGCTTATAACAGGGAGTTCACTGCTGTCGTCACAGCCGCCGCCCCAGAGTACACTGCCGCCGTCGCAGCCCCTGCCCCCGAGTCCATTGCTGCCGTCACAGCCGCTACCCCGAATCCACTGCTGCAGTCACAGCTTATACCAGGGAGTCTACTTCTGTCGTCACAGCCGCTACCCCGGGGTCCACTGCTGCAGTCACAGCTTATACCAGGTAGACCACTGCTGCCGTCACAGCCCCCATCCCAGTGTCCACTGCTGCCGTCATAGCTTAAAACAGGGAGTCCACTGCTGCCGTCACAGCCCCCACCCCGGTTACCGTCTGGCACGTTTTCCAGTTCGCCACTGTTCGACGGCTGTTCCGGGGCTTTTTTTAATTTAAAAATCCGAATCGTTGCTGGGGTGGCTTGAGGGACCAGGGTTCTATTGCTAAGCAGCTTGTTGCGTGAACTCTGGCCCCACCACTCGATCCATGAACTGCAGTTCAACGGCAGAATTTAGACCGAAAGTTTAACGGCCGCCCGGTAGCTCGTCCCCGGCCTTATCGGGCCAGCTGCTCGCCAACTGACACTCCCGGCCGGGGGCTAAATGCGAACGCGCGAAGCGACTCGAACCCTGTGTCGCTAGTACAGGGGAGACCGGTGCAGGCCAGGGCTCCAACCAACTGAGCTAACTGGCGCTCCTGGTCACCCTCAATCCGGCCACGAATTGGCGTCAGTTTCCGAAACGAAGTTACAGCGTGATGGACCGGTACACAATATTACCAATCAGTGTGGGCAACCTTCATGGAGGGGGACTTCTTTTCATTTTCATTCATATTAACTTCCATTCATTTTTAACATTTGAACATTTAACATTCATTTTTAACATTTGAACACTTCCTCTCATTTTTCATTTTAAGCACTTCCTCCCTTTTGCGAGTGTTTGAAACTAGTGAGGAGTGCTCCCTCGCAATTAAAAGTGCTGCCCTGCTTGTGAAACGGAAACGACGAGAAGGCTCTAGTGTGAGACAATATACAAAACCTTGACCCTGGTTTCAACCTTTAGTGCGATCTCGCTGACAATACTATAGTTCACGAAGAGAAAACTTTGACGCCAGGACCGTGTATTCCTCACCGCTTCGTGGTAACTAGACTCGGCCGGCCCAGCTCACACCCTCCCACCTCAACACGACACCGCTCCGGCGCTGGACACCCCCGGCCGCAGATTGGACCATCCCGCACACGCCCCACCACGCCACAGCTTAAAATCCGGCCGGCCCGTCTCGGTCACGAGGTCGCCGCACTGGATGACTCTTCTGCCTGGATTACCAGTGCCACCTCACATACATCCTGGGGCTAGTACCAGTGCCACCTCACATGCAATCTCATTACAAATACACAAAACTTTGACTGAAAAGATGTGCCTCTTTGATAACAAGCTCTCTCCTGAAAGGAATGCCTTTCATGACACACGAGTGTTCTCCCATGAAGCGACCTCACTTGCGGATAATGGTGCCGGGCAATCGGGGTATCCCTGTGTGGCCCTCTAAATTAAAGGGGCCTGGAGATCCGCGCACCAAATGGCTATGGAACTGGTAATTTCATGACCAGACCAAAGGGATGGCTTTAACCCAGGCATCTTATTGAACTAGCGACAATGCAACATTCCCCATATATCCATATATCCCCACTGTCCCATTACCTCGTTCGAAGCATTGTACTCCGGGCTTTACCCTTAGTAGAACAGTTTCTCTGTTTTTCTTCTACATGCTATTCCTTTCCAATTAAGTCTATGGAAAGCTTCACCTTTATCCAGTCGCACAGAACGCTTCGGTGCGTTCACGCGTGGTGCATCAGATCTCGACACAGTTACAACTACAAGCAGCACAAACAGTCATGTCGCATAGGATGACGTAATCCAGCAGCACAAGGCTGGGGTGAGAAACATAAATTGCCGCCGAGGTCTGTCACACCACATATCTGTTCACACATATCTGTTCACACCAAATCATACGACCTTGACAACACGTGACGAACTCATGGGCGACCGTTGCTAAAGAAACGTCAAAGATACATGCAATATGTCGAGGATACTTGCCTCGTGTCAATCACTATCCCTGCAGCGACCTATCACAGGAATACAAGCTCGACACGGTGAGCTGCAAATAATTCCCGCCAGGCTTTTACAGGAAACAAAACATTCTTTCATTACACAGGACAAAGAGCCAGACTCCCAAACTAATTCTTCCATTTGAACCTTGCAAGTTTGACTTCTATTTCGAGTGTAATGGCAAGCCAAAGACGTGAGTGGAAAATAATGATGATATTTGGAGATAGCAGTGATAAATAATCCTCAGTTGGGTCCATTTTCACCCAATACTGGAAATTTATGTGGCAGTGGACGTGGGCATTATCATCTTGGGGAAGCGACATTTCCTCAACTACGGCTGGAGAATGTAGTGAGGAGACATCGCGGCTGCAACACCAGCTGCGTAGGAAAAACACAAACTTTCATAGAATCTATATAATTTTGCGTGGCCTGATGATAACCACTATCTTTCACATGCATCGTACGGCATAAATGCAGTGTTAACTTTAGTGGCCATGTTCCACCCATATCCTCAGAAAGACACTACCAGATATGGAGATTGAGGACACCAGACGCAGCCCCTGCACAGCACTCACCCAGAGCACCACCACGGGCGTCAGTCTGGGACGTCAGGAGGGTGACAGCATGTGTGTTTAGTTGGAATTTTTAGGCGCGTCGACGGCTTCGGCTACATCGCACCCATAACTGAGCAGTGACAGGGCATGGGCGACACACAAATGCCGTTTACCAGCACGATCTGTGAACGAACTACAAAAGCCGACTAGCAAACAATCGTGTATTGGCATGATCTTTCCATGTCCTTCGGTGAATGAAATGCTGCAATATGTTGTAGAAGTGAACTGCAACTGCAGCTGGATACAAGCCGGTTTCCGCCGCGCGTCCCACATCTGGCTTGCTTTCCGCACCCCTGTCCACTTCATTGACACTTACCCGACGTGCCGAGTGGATCAGCAACGCTGGCCAGCTGCGGCGTCAGCCGGAAGGGAACCACTTCCGGTACGGGTAGATGCGTAGCCGAACCGAACGCGTGGCCAAAGTCGATGCCAATAACAACACCTGTGAATTGGATGGAGGCATCAGCGAAGCCCAAAGTTACGCAGCGTCTAGGTGCATGGGAAACGAGCCAAAATTAGTTTAATTATCCGATAAACCAGCAGATGGAAGAAAACGTGACGATGTTCCATGATGAGAGCGATTAGCCTCAGCCCTGGTGGTTATTGGTTTTACGACACGTCGACCGTTGATTCATGTAGCGTGGCCAATCTCTCACGCCGGTTGGTCGCACGGCGAATAGAAGCGACAGGTCAGACTCGAACCCACAATCTTTGATTGTAAGACGGGTTACTTATCCCTACACTACTCCTCCCCTTACCCCATCCCTGAGTGTTTGCCCTTCTTCCCTCATATACGGGTCTTCGGGAACGTACGGACAGACAGCTTGGTCACACGTCTTCATTGGCGCAGGGTGGAACAGCGAAGGAGAGGCGCACCAGCTGCGACGTGCCCCATCCGTTGACGAAGGAAAGGTGCACCAGCTGCTGACGTGCCCCGTGTGCTGCCACACCAGTACTGCGCCGATGGGGGCCCAAGTGTCCGCTGCCACACCAGTACTGACGACCGATGGAGGGGACCACCAGCTGCGACGTGCCCCAGTGTCGCTGCCACACCAGTACTGACGACCGATGGAGGGGACCACCAGCTGCGACGTGCCCCAGTGTCGCTGCCACACCAGTACTGACGACCGATGGAGGGGACCACCAGCTGCGACGTGCCCCAGTGTCGCTGCCACACCAGTACTGACGACCGATGGAGGGCACCGCCAGCTGCGACGTGCCCCAGTGTCGCTGCTACACCAGTACTGACGACCGAAGGAGGGCACCACCAGCTGCGACGTGCCCCAGTGTCGCTGCCCCACCAGCACTGATGGTCGAAGGAGGGCACCACCAGCTGCGACGTGCCCCAGTGTCGCTGCCACACCAGTACTGACGACCGAAGGAGGGCACTACCAGCTGCGACGTGCCCCAGTGTCGCTGCCACATCAGTACTGACGACCGAAGGAGGGCACCACCAGCTGCGACGTGCCCCAGTGTCGCTGCCACACCAGTACTGACGACCGAAGGAGGGCACTACCAGCTGCGATGTGCCCCAGTATTGCTGACCCACCAACACCGATGGCCGAACAAAGGGCGCATCAACCGCCGATGTGACCCAGTATTGCTGACCTACCGACACTAATGGCCGAACAAAGGGCGCATCAACTGCCGATGTGACCCAGTGTTGCTAGCCTACCAACACTGTGTCCAAAACATCTGGTCATACACTTACCAAGACCTTAACAGTATCTTTTCGTCACGCCGGTTGTCACACGTGACCCGGGGAGGAAGATCTCGGCCCAACAATATATGACTCACAGGCCAATCTACACACCACCGCACAAAACACGGTATACAGGCAGCAGTCAGGGTCGTGAAGAGCGATCAGAAGCGTTCAGCGATTCACTGACGGCCAACTCATTAGCAAAATACAGCGGGAATGGTAAGGCCTCCTCTCCTATATTTTCAACAGCTACCACTACAGGCTGCATCGATGAAATTAGACAATGATGACAGGCAACGTTGAGAAGTACAACACATGGTGATTATATTTGTGCCACAACATTATTAAGCACTTGCGCAACGACAGCGACGGAACTATTGAGTTAGTCACCGAATCCACGAATTTTCAAAAGCCACAATATGCCGGACATCTCATTATAAACGACCTGATGAGCCTCTTATCGGACGAGGATAATTGAACACAAAAATCACATACAATTCAAACGAGAAAGAACATAAATAATAGAACAACCAAGACTCTTGAAAGAAGACAAAGGAGTGAAAGCGAAAGCCGTTAGGTTTTTAACGAGTCCTAGACAGACAGCGACTGGTCGCAATGACGCGCCAGTCGAATGGTGCGATATGTTGCCCCGTCCACACAACTGGATAACCTCCACGCCGACACAACTGGACAATTACCCAGCCGGCGCAACGGCACAACTGCCCAGCAGACACAACTGGACAATTGCCGAGCCCACACAACTGGGCAACCACCCAGCCCACACAATTAGAAAACTGCCTGGCCCATACAACTGGACAATCACCCAGCCCATGCAACTGGGCAACCACCCAGCCCACACAACTAGAAAACTGCCTAGCCCATACAACTGGACAATCACCCAGCACATACAACTGGGCAACCACCCCGCCCATACAACTGGACAATCACCCAGCCCATAGAACTCGACAACCACCCAGCCCATACAACTGGGCACCCAGCCCATAGAACTGGGCAACGGCCCAGCCAATTTAACTGCATAACTGTCTAGCTTATACTATTGGAGATCCTTCCCGAGCGAGTCATTGGATGCCTCAGCCGTGACAGTGACCGACAGTGGACAGTGCCGGCGCCTCGTGCCTACCGTCGTCGAGAGAGACGAGGAAGTTTTTGAGGTGGCGGTCGCCGACGCCCAGGAGCCAGCCGGCGGCGGCCTGCAGGGCCAGCGACACGGTCGCGTTGGTGCGCAGCCGCAGGAACGTGTCCGGACCGCGACTCAGACGGAGCAGAGCCTCGCTGCGACACAACGACGACACGGTCACAGCGTCCCCTGCTGGCTGACTCAGGCGGTCACTGCGACACACCAACGACTCGGTCGCAGCGGCCTCTGTTAGCTCAGACGGTCACTGCGACATAACGACGACACAATCACAGCGTCCCCTGCTGACTCAGGCGGTCATTGCGACATAACGACGACTCGGTCACAGTGTCCCCTGCTGACTCAAGCGGTCATTGCGACATAACGACGACTCGGTCACAGCGTCCCCTGCTGACTCAGGCGGTCATTGCGACATAACGACGACTCGGTCACAGCGTCCCCTGCTGACTCAAGCGGTCACTGTGACACCGCGGATATACGGGTTGGAAAAACAATGCCCTTCATATGTAGATTCACCGAGGCGGACAGGTCATTGCAGCAAGTGGTGCGCGAAAACCGCGACGTAGGGTATGGGAATCTACGACACATGCTGGGAAAACACTACGATACGGTGTACCAGAAGCACCGCGACTTATATTAGGGCTACACTGCGACATAGACTTGACGAGGAAATACGACAGCGATTCGGGGAAAGACTGTGACACAGCTTAAATGCGACACTGTGACACGGTCTGAAGAATACTGCGACATAGTTTGAGGATACTACGACAGGGTTTGAGGGAGACACTGGGTCAAGGCTTGAGTGGGACTGTCACACAAATTGAGAGAGATTGCAACACAACTTGAGGGAAGGACCGTAATACAGTGTGTGGGAGAGAATGAGATGCAGTTTGAAGGGAGACTGCGACACAGTGTGATGGGGACTGCGACAGTGTGATGGAGACTGCGGCAGTGTGAAGGAGAGAATGTAATGCATTGCGAGGGAGAGGCTGCCACACGGCTGGATGGAGAGACTGCAGCAATGTTTGAGGGAGACCGCAACACAGTTCGAGGAGACTGCAGCACAGCGCGAGGGTGTTCCCGATGCTGTCGCCCACCGGAGCAGACCGGCGGGCAGAGTGGCCTGTCGCCGTCGGAAGTCGTCCACGACGCTCTGCCGGTCGGCGGTGACCAGGTACTGGCCGTGCAGGAGGGGCGCAGCCGCACTCAGGCCGCACCGCTGCTGCATCTGGTCCACCTGCAGACGGCACGCTGCCTCGCTCTGCTCGCCGAACCTGCATCAATCGCGCAAAGGTCACAGACCTGGGGTGGCACAGGGTCCACAGACCTGGGTGGCAAATACGCCACACGCCTGGCGTGATACAGGGCTCACATATCTCGTGTGGCACAGGGCTCACATACCTGGCGTGGCACAGGGATCACATATCTTGTGTGGCACAGAGGTCACATACCTGGTGCGGCAGAGGCGTCACAAGCCTGGCGCGGCACAGGGTTCACAAACCTTGGGCGGCACAGGGCTCGCAGATCTGGTGTGGCACAGGGGTCACAGACCTGGATGACAGAGGCGTCACACGTCTGGCGCCGCACAGGGGCCGTCACAGGTCCAGTGTTGGGAATTCAGCCGTCATAGACCAAGATTGGTAACTTACCCGCCACAGGTCCAGGTTGGTAACTTACCCGCCACAGGTCCAGGTTGTGCGCTCACCTGTCGGAGGCCGAGGCCAGGAACTCGCGAAGTGTTTCGGTGTTGTCGACCCATTCGATGAGACCGAGTGTCGGCTTCAGTGGCAGCACCTGGACGGCGTAAAGAGTCAGCTCAAGTTCACAACAGACCCATCGCAACCAAGGCCGCTGATTATCGCACCGCAACTATCCCATATCCCATCAACGGCTAGTCAGGACGGTGGCGGTGCTACCCTGCAGGTGACGATGGCCGGTCAGGACGATGGCGGTGTTACCTTATAGGTGCGGATGGTCAGAGGACGGTAGCCGGTCCGGACGGTGGCGGTGTTACCTTGCAGGTGCGGATGGTCAGAGGACGATGGCTGGTCCGGACGATGGCGGTGTTACCTTGTAGGTGCGGATGGTCAGAGGACGGTATCCGGTCCGGACGGTGGCGGTGTTACCTTGTAGGTGCAGATGGTCAGAGGACGGTAGCCGGTCCGGACGGTGGCGGTGTTACCTTGTAGGTGCGGATGGTCAGAGGACGGTATCCGGTCCGGACGGTGGCGGTGTTACCTTATAGGTGCGGATGGTCAGAGGACGGTAGCCGGTCCGGACGGTGACGGTGTTACCTTGTAGGTGCGGATGGCCAGTCGGCGGTCGCCAGTCCGGACGTCGGCCGCCAGTGAGCCGTTGATGACGGTGAAGAGCTGCTGCACGCGCTGGTCAGTACGGGTGTCGTCGCCGCTCTTCACCAGGTAGCGGTACTCGGCGGCGTCATCGCCGCGCATCGTCACACACACGGGCCGCTCCTTGGAGTCGAGCACGCGGACCTGGCACATACGTCACACACGGTCACACATACGGGCCGGTCCTTAGAGTCGTTGTTGTTGGTTATTTGGGTTCAAAGGGCGCATCGACTGCAATGGGGTCATATAACGCCCATAACAAGTTTATTCATAAAATCAGAAGTAAAATCATGGTAAAACAGTGTGAGGTGTCTCGGTGTCTCACCGCATACTGTCTCAGTTAAAGCATTTCTTCGCACTCAGCCGTTTATAGGTATGGTATGGTGCGTTCACAGGAGTTACGGTCAGGACGGTGGGGATGGGTAGTTTCAGGGTAAGTCGCCAGTCTCACAACCGAAATATTGTGGGTTCGAGCCACGTCAGTCGCTACTCTTCGCCCGTGACCAATCGGCGTGAGAGATTGGCGACGCTACATGACCCAACGGTCGACGTGTCGTAAAACCAATGACTATCATCCCGGTCGGGACGGGCGTCTATCCCACACGTCTCGGCCTACAGGTGGGCACCTCATCACGGGCGACTCAGCGCGGGCGGAGACGCGACCTAGGACTCGCTTCGGTCGGTGGCGAAACAGGCATCCACTTTCGGCTGGTAGGCGGTGTAAGCGGCTGGCCTGTTAATAGGACAGATGGAGGCGGACCCATTAGTTCTCCAGAGTGGCCAGGTGGTGCGCGCGGTACCGACGGTGAGCGTTCCAGGTGGTGCGCGCGGTACCAACGGTGATCGTTCCAGGTGGTGCGCGCGGTACCAACGGTGAGCGTTCCAGGTGGTGCGCGCGGTACCAACGGTGAGCGTTCCAGGTGGTGCGCGCGGTACCGACGGTGAGCGTTCCAGGTGGTGCGCGCGGTACCAACGGTGAGCGTTCTCGCGTACCGAGCCTGGCACCCATGGAACATTTTCACACTAAGTCTTTCCCACCGATGTTTGGTGCCACGCTTGTAGATCGCTCTGCTCGACCCCGCGCGGTCAGGTCGGGAGCTCCACTTCACACCGGGATTCTCAATGACGGCAATGAGCTGGTCGATCGGAGAGATGACATAGTCGATGACATAGCCTTATATACTTATGCGGGAGTTGTTTAAGTGGATGCCACAGTCGGTTCCTTCACCTGAGTTCCGGGGACAGCAGTCTGGAAGGCGACCGTGCGCTGCTCGAGGCGGAGCTGCGTCCGATCATTGTAAGAAGCTGCGACTGAATAGAAGCAGAATGAGCAGACACGACGCAATCTGCAGCAACCCCAGCTACTGCGGCCGGGATTTCCTCCCTTGGGTTTACCTGGATGTAGCCAGGCCACACTACTTCAGCACATCAATCAGATGTCGCGCTGTCATCTTGTCCAGCACATTGCTGCCTGGACGATCAGTTTCGTGATGTTGGTGCATTGGATACGTCTGATTCGTTCTGGGATGGTTGAGATGGGTGGTGATGCGCGTGACCAGGTGGTCACCACAGCAGCGTAAGGGCTAGTCATGACCACTTTCGCCAGTTCCCGAGCCTCTTGGAATGATACCTCCCTTTCAACCTTAAATTTATATGAAGTCCAGCTCCCGTTTGCACACCGGACATCCTCGGTTACGAGCAGAATGGCAACCCTTGCAGTTGGGACAGCGCAAGGTTTCAGTTGTGCACGTATTCTCAGCATGCTGAGTAGACGAACATCGCCGACATTTTGTCTTTGATCAGCAGTGGCGGCTGGTGTGTCCATACCTATGACGGGCAAAACATTTCATCGGGATGGGTCGGTAAGCACGCATCCTGACCCTGATATGCACGATCCTCACATCAGTAGGTTGTGTTTCAGAATTAAAAGAGAGTACGATGTTGCCAGCATCATGTCAAACTCCTTCCCCTTTTCTATCTCCTGGCCTTCAGGACTCCGAACCCTGTCAGAGCGCGGGCAATTTCTTCACGTGTCACGTCTTGTGGGTCGTGGCAAGTGATGACACCTCAGTTTTTGGCGCGATGAGTCTTCGCAGTCATGTGTATCGTCTTTTGCACAGTTTTCCCTTCAATGGTGTACGAAAACGTAAAACCTTGGCTTTTAGTCTGGTCTCCTCCGGGTCCGAAAACTCCACTTGGATGCCGCCGTCACCCAGTCGGTCGCGCCAATGTGCCAAAACGTTCGGTGGCCTCACACCGTTGGGAAGGACTGAGGTCGGATAGTCTAGACTCAACAATATTAGGACGGTTGGGTCGACACACCCGGAACCTACTTCGATGCCACGCTCGGGTTCATGTTGTCAGATCGAGTCGCCTCGACGTGACGAGGATCCCAAATAGAAGGGTCCTTGAAGTCGAGCACGCGGACTTGACACACATGTTACACACCATGAACCACACGGGCCGCTCTTTGGCGTCGAGCCAGCGACCTGGTGAGGACATCCGACTCGGCCAGACACCACCAGTCTCACGCCATCATTAGCATGACATTGGTCACGCAGGGTAAATGCATAGGTGAGCATACACAGACAAAGACGATGGTGAACATAATCAGCATAGGTGATCCGAGCCAAAGCCATTGGTGAGCATACCCACAGGATAGCATGCATGCATGCTCCATACACTGCCAGCTCAAACACTGCGAACGTGAGAACTTAGTCTACGCATCAGTGACTGCCACGATCCACTTTTAAGTTGTCGAACAATGGTTGTGAACACTGCCTGGACACCTTGAAGTAGCCTTTTTCCAAATACAGACCACCAGGCTACAGGCCACCTTGGAGCTCCAATAATTCACTAGCACCAAAGCAACTCCGCAATACATCCTTTTTGCAGCCTATCTTCATTGCTGACCTTGGAAGTGGGCTCTCTCCAGGAGGTAGCAAATCTGTAGAAGTCTCCAGAAAGGCCTCTTGACGTAGTAAGCTGTTCTTGGATCACCGATTAGGGCCACTTTTATATCTGGAACGTTCCTTTGAGGCATGTGGGGTGGGGTGGGGTGGGGCGGGGTGTGGCTCCTAAACGTCTCTCTTTCTCTCTTTCACATCCCTGAAATGCGTCAAAGGTCTATGCAACATGAGAGGGCCTCCTGAGGAGTGTTCCCTAAACCGCGAGGGAACCCTCTGAGAATGCTAGCTGAATGAAACCATCGCTCTTGAATGGTCCTCACCTCCGCCGTTGTAGGATCCTCCTAAGATATGTGCGGCCATCTTAATAGTCGTCCATAGCAGATTGAGAAGATTACGATACTTACTTTGTGCTATTCGAATATTCGGTACACCTTGCTTCGGAGAGCGTAATTTTAACCGGATAGTTCATTTGTTCAGAACACTACAGCGCTTGTTATCATCAACGAGGCACAGGCAGCTCCATATCCATGCTCCCTTCCCTCATCAAGCCAACGAGTGATACAGTTTGTTCCGGACAGGCAACCATTAGCAGGGCCAAGACTGGCCACACGCCTACTCCTGTGTCGAAGTCAGTTTTACATATAAAATTATGCGCAGTATTTTCTGGCTAAGGCAACCAATTGCTGTCTTGCACACAGCGCATTAGATTTACATGACCATGAATGGCGAAAAATATGGCATTTTCAATAGGCTGCATAGCACTTTCCGCCCGGATCTCCATCCAGTCTGTCGTGCACCAGTACGCCATTAACTCCCTGTCACCACAGTATTAATCCAGCATTTGTTGCACGATTCGCGGGAAATTAAGTAGCAATCAAAGTTGTTCCAAGACCAGTGCCCACACCAACTCAGATTTCACCGACTGCAAACAAGTCGGAACGTTCGCAACACATGCCACCACGAGCCATACCCGGCGCTGATACCTGGTGCTGCCGTGTGGCTGTTGAACACCACCTGACCGGCGGCCGATCCCATCAACACGCGCTGGCCACATCAAGACCACAGTCAGCAGTCGCAGGCTATTCAGTCGTAAGTAGCAGGCCGCTAGTCACACAACACCATTTGTCATGGTCGTGACTGGGACCTCCGGCTGATGTACACAGAGAGACACCCCTTCCCCCGGTGAAGACGAGGCCATGCTGCACACTTCTATACGCCCAAACAAATATCATCTGAAACACCGAGCCAATGCAAAAGACACTGAATGGTGTTGGTACGCTGCCCGCATAAACAAGGGAGCGAAAACTACCTCAGTTCTGTCAAATTTCTTCTTGAAGTAGCTCCTTTCAATGCAACACCCATCGAGGAAAGTTTACCTTATAGATGATGATTGGGGTTTTTGGGCGCATCGACCAGTGTAGATCATTAGGCGCCCATAACAGTATGCACTACCTACTCAGATATACGGACTTGTGGTACAGTTCGGTACATATCTTCACTGTCCAGAATAAATCATTGGAAAACCTGCTTTTACAACGAAGCGACACACATTCACTATTCATTGAGAGTCATCTGCAAGGCAGCTGGAAAGCGTCCTGTTGGTCCCACAGTATTGAGCTCTGTCCTGTGCGTAAAAGTGACATGTCAGAATATGATGTACTGTCAGGGACGAGTTGCATCATGGCCACACTGGTCTGGTCTCATTTCTGAGCAGGTGACAGTGTGTTGCGTACGTGTGTCCTACTCGCAGTCGTGCTAATGCAACCTCCTCGGCTCGTGCCTTCCTGAAGGACGACGGCCAATGCCATATGTGCGGCTTGATTTGTTTGAGCTTAGTTTGTGCCATGAGCGTCCCAACTGAGTTGCCATTTCTTATGGATGTACTTAGAGATAGTCGGGTAGAAATCCTGTGCTGGGAGTGGAAGGGCACGGATATAGGGTCTTCCTGCCGCTTGCCTCGCTGCCTCGTCGGCGAGCTCGTTCCCCCTGATGCCGACATGGGTTGGGATCCAGCAAAATGACACACGTCTTCTCTCTAATCTCAGTGAAGTTAGTCGGGTTAAGATGTCCTGTAAAATTTGTATTGGGGGTTGAAACTTTCAAATGCCAAGAGGCTGCTCAATGAGTCAGATAAGATAACACAGGGATCGCATTAACTGACTTCGATGAAACAAAGCGCTTTGAGGATCGCTACGAGCTCTGAGGTGTATACAGATAGATTCGGGGGGAGTGAAAAGCCTCTGGTGACCGGTCCGGAAACGAACGCACATCCGACACCCTGGTTTGTTTTTGAGCCGTCAGTGTATATCATGGTGTGTCCATTGTATGTGGCGATGCGCTCCAATGCGTTCGCGCGGAATAGTATAGTGGGGACGTCACTATTCTTGGAAGTATTGAGGAATATGTTGATTTCCGACGACACTAGTTCCCAGGGCGGTGTTTGCAGTTGGTCAGCTATGCGAATTCCGCGTGTGCGAATACCACTTTCCTGAATGGGTGTTCGAACTCTTATGCTGGTTGGTTATTTTAGCTTTAGGACGCATCGACCGGGTTTGGTAATTTTGCGCCCATAACTAATGGTTTGCTACTGGCTAAAAATAATCAAGCCTTCTTCCGAAGTATACATGTACACAGTTTCACACACCTAAGTCGCATCCTTAAGTATACATAAACGACAAAAGCACATTACAGTGACGGACAGATGACATGGAGCTTGATATCGCAGATATATTTCAATAGTTTGCCCGTGTGGATAAAACGTGAATCGTCCCCTAAAATGTCAGTAAGAGTAAGAGAGTCTACTCGTCCAAAATGCTGTCTTCGCTGCACTCCAAAGCGGGGACATGACAACAGGACATGACGCACTATGAGGGGTACATCACAATGGTCGCATATCGGCCTGGGCCCATTCGTCAGCAAATGAAAATGGGTGACGTATGTGTGCCCTATGCTCAGCCTAGACAGTACTATTTCTTGCCTGCGGGATTTTCTCACTGATGATTTCCATAACACTAGGCGGCTTTGCAATGTTTTGAGCTTGTCACTATCAATGGAGTCCCATGATTTCTGCCATTTGAGTTCGAAGAATGCGTTGATGACCTGGTTGAGATTTGTGGCAGGAAGAAGAAGTGTGTGGGTAGGAGGCTTACCGGCTGCCCTCTTTGCCGCCGCATCAGCAATGTCATTGAGTTACTCTCCCGTGGCAAGATTGCATGGCAAGAAACACACAATTTTGCTGAATGGGGACATTCATAGCGACAATTATACCTTACTGTGATACAGGGACAAAATGTGATATTTTATATTTGCAGGCGCATATGCTTCAATAAAACATGGAAAATAAGTTCGTGATTACCTAAATATATAAAATGTCAAGCACTGGAAACTTTGTCATTGCAAGGTAAACTATTGCTGCGATTTGCTGCAAGAAAACATGTTGTAGACACCAGGTATTCAATGTAGAAACCAAATTCGGAAGCGGCGAAGTTCGCAACCCAATCCACGAAAATGCTTCAGCTGCGCACCTCGTGTTGTATATCTACCACACATATCACACATCCACAGAACCATCAATTCCTTCACAAGCGATTGCGGTTGTTCTCAGGAGCTACAAAGACATAAAGGAAACCAACAACTTTAATCCGCTTTGTCAATTGACTCTGTACGGCATAACACTGGTATGCAGATCACATAACCTTACGACCTTAACTCACAATAAGCCCCACGTCTCTGAGCTCTCCTTGTTGTTCACAAAAATGGAGTGTGAGTCAGTCGCGAAATGACACCAAATGGACTGCCATAGTAGTATTGCGGTGTGGTACAATAGTGCAATAGTAGTGCAGCATTGTTGACGTGACAGTCTTGGATGACTTAGCCCAAGCTACGCGACCTAAGACCAACGATGGATCCGGACCACTATCAGCAAAAAAATATCCACACAAGCAGCGAGCAATCCCCATTCCTGACTGAAAATATGCACCTGTACCAGGATGTAATTATCTCAACATTCTTGTGCACGCGCATTTCGTAGAGTTTTCCGTTAAACTCTGTCATTTGTGGCTTTGTCTGAGCCACGTACTCTTGGTCCATTGACATTCAGCGGAGAAGCTAATCTTGGTCTAAATTGTTGTTTTGATTCGGCGTGCGTCGACCACAGGGTCATTCGAAACCATAACTACATTTTTGTATAGTGTGAATTCAAGATCAAAAGTTGTCTAAACTCACGGCAAGAGAAGACAAGCTCACAAAGTCTGCACAGCAACTGAAGGGTTTGGAGGCTTAAAGGTAATTCTAGCAATGTCAACAATAGTGCCTTTGCTACCTATCCTTAACAGGTAAGTTACCCAAATTGCAATGGTGGATACAATCTGTGATATAGTCTTATGCGGGCATACGCTATGTGTTAGGTACATCGTGAGGGCGAGTGTAGAAAATACGGGGCAGTGTTGACTGACCAGTCCATCCAGTCACACAGAGACAGCACAACAGACCATACCAGACAAAGAACTACACGACAAACACGAGCGCACGGCAGGTGAAAAACGCGTGCCGACCCGGATACACCAGAGGGCCCCTGGCGGCGCGCGGCGCTGTGTCAGAACATGGTCACGGCCAGTAGCAGCCGTCGACAAAAATGTCACCGTTATCTGCTCCACGTGCATGAAGGTACGTCCCCAGTGTGCACGGCGACCGGTCTGCACACCGCACACTGCGCCACTGCCGAAGGGAGGGGAACTGT
Organism: Imbricaverruca yamaguchii; assembly: GCA_034440575.1. Taxonomy (NCBI): domain Eukaryota; kingdom Metazoa; phylum Arthropoda; class Thecostraca; family Neoverrucidae; genus Imbricaverruca; species Imbricaverruca yamaguchii. The sequence goes on from JAOTOL010001479.1 coordinate 1,183,806, forward strand.
TTTGCGAATATGCATGCAGCATTCAGAGGATAGACTGAAAAACGTTACTATTCATTCCAATCATGCTGTGAAATGTTCAGCTCGATGATACAACTCCTAGCCGTTCGACCCTCCCGTCCTTGAATTGTGATCGAAGACAGGGCACCAGAGCGTCGTTACGGGTGAAGACCGCCGCACTGTAGCGGTAATCTCGCCCGTACTGCACAGCGGCTCCGCCCGTGCTGCCACGAGGCGGATATTGGCATAGCGATGTAGGTGTAACCTCGGGTGTAACCCAATGCTCGTCTTTTTTATTACAAAAGCGGATGTAGCCCCCATGTAGAGATCCTTCCATTGTTCTCCGTAGTCGGCATCACGGTACAGCTGGTCGTCTGTTGCTCAGACCATCATTTACTTTGTGCTATGAGCTAGTGGTAATGATCAGGGAGGTTCTCCTGCCAGATTGTGTGCTGCATACATTTTGCGCTTATAAGATGACTGGAACATTCTCAAAGTTCGCCACAAGATTTGCGACCTTACAGTTTACCAATGGTAAGCGGCAAGCCGATCGGAAAAATAGGAAATTCGCATCGATGGTGTCCAAAGGCGGAGACCTGCTGACTCTCATCAAAGCTTCGACAGCAAAAAACAAGCCGAGCTGCAAACCCAAGGCAAGATAGAAATTGCAGATGGTGCGCTGAGGAAACAACGGATTAATCATTTGGAATATCTTAAAAGTCAGGGAGGCCCATTCACCAGTGCAAGTGAGATAAATACGTTTTTCGCGTTGAATGCACCAGTAAAGGACAAACAGAAACGACTGTATGGCTTCTGTATGTTAAGGTGCGTTGCGCTCGTGCTACATCTCTCTCCCGAGAAAAAAATAACACACAATTTTTTACCGATTATTTTTTCATCCGCAGCATATACCAAAATCTACGTTAGTATACCTGGAAAAGATAACGGTAAAAGCCTTTGCACGTTTCCGTTACTCTGAGAGGGAGCTGATGCATTGTTTGAAATTAATACACGAGTCACTGTTATGTACATCTGTGTCTTTAATACTTTTGGCAAGTCATGCAATAGCAGTTGTTCGTCGACGTGGCCCCACAGCCTCAGCACGGTGCGGCGCGTCCCGCCCACTCGCACACACCCAGTCGTTAAGGCCGATAATTCCGGGTGGTAAGCCGGTGCCGCCAGGTCGCGGCAGCCCCTATCGACAGCAGGCAGCTCCGAGCGCAAACAGATAAGCTTCAGGGAGAGGGGGGGGGGAGGGTATAACACTTGCCCAATCGAGCTCAAATTCTCACCTTATACTTAGATTAAATGGCCCCATCTTTTGAGTATCTCCTCAGTATATGTTTGGAATTAATGTCCATCCACCATCCGCTAACCTGCCGGCACGCGGCCGGGTATACTGTACCGCATGACACGGCGGCGTCAGCGTCGCGGCCTGCCGGCCGGCTGGGACCCGGCGGCACCGGCCGGCCGGCTGCACGCCACCACCGTGCGTGACCCCACAATGGAACGGACGTCGCAAACACAAACACGACAGCCGGCCGTGTCCGGGAAAGTCGGTCGTCGGCCAACTGCGACTCGTCAACGCTCGGAATGCGATCGCAGACGCTGTTCACTCTAGCCGGAAACTCGCCCACTGTAGGATGTCGCTGCAAGAGGCCGTTAACACACCAGCCGCATTAGGCAGGGGGTGGAGACTTGCACCCCTGCTCGAAGGAACCTAACCCGCCCCGTCTCGGGGGGGGGGGGGTCATCCTACACCCCTAAGGCTTTCAGCGGACAGTTAAAAATTACGCGCAGAGGCGTGGCAAAATTTGGCATACCTATTCCCACATCAATTTAGAATGTTGTTTGCAAATTTTGAGGTAGTCTTCAGCGGCCAACGAGTTAGTCAAGGTCAAGTGAGGTCACCTCCAAAAAGCTCAACCAGTAGTCACACTTTAACGGATAAACATATTTTAATAAAACTTTCAGTGTTTGCTTATCTGTAGGGACGCAACAAAACCCACCAGAAGTTTTTTTTCTAGGGTTTTGATGACTTATTAATTTTGCATATCTGCCCATCAGGGATGCACTCTAAGATTCTGTCCAAAGTAAGCACTTTATATGAGGGCAAGTTGACTTAAAACAACTTTTCTCAGTGAGCCCTACCAATTCAAAAATTTAAAATACGTGGTAATTGAAGGAACAATTTCCAAAATGTTAAAAATGCCCATTTTTGTCGGCAAACATTTTCAGGACATAGTCGATTCCACCTTCCTTTTCTGATTCCAAATACTTTTTGTCTTTACAATCTCCAAAAAGATAAACTCCCAAGGGCCAAAAACCATGTCAGTCTTCATCACATAGACACCCCTAGTGACGTCACTTCTTGAGGTGATACAAATTTGGGGGTGATGTCAGGCCCTATTCTTCGAGCACTTTCCGATGGCAGCACCTTCGTCTTCATGCAATGATTAGTTTGGAAGTTATAACCCCCCCCCCAATACGGGGTGCGAGGATCTGACGGGAAAGACGGATTAATGTCCATTGCGCATAATGCAAAAAGATGACTCAAAATGCACTATAGACAATCCCCCTCGCCCAAGCATAAAAAGAGTCCAGTGTGCCTCCGTTTTTATACTTCAAGCATATATGTCAAACAAAACATACGGTGTCATGTATATTAAACAGTATTTACTCTTCTATATGCATATCCACCAGATGATGTTCGCACCATTGCACACTGCGATAACTCGAGGAAAAAACTGGCCATAAATCATAGCGGACAAAGTATGCTAGTTACCGGGGCGATTTTGGTCTTAGTCGAAAGAGCTTAAAATTTGGATCATATGGGGAAGATGTATTGTCTTCAATATTGCCTAACCCAGGAATGTCAGAGGTTATACCTGCTAGAGGGAAGGGAGCATTCCGCTCCACTCATTTTGATTCCGCGAAATACCAATTGAGATAGATAGCTCAAATTTTGCACACATCTACTTGAGTATCTAGTGTACCTTGTTTTAAAAGATCGACGTCCGGTCATCCATGATGATATCATGATGACGTCATAAATGAAGTCCGTTGCCGATTATATAATGGATGATTATTAGTGAGCGTTTGTTATGCATATATTCTGCAGTGAAAATGTGACCTCATAATTGCTACGTAGAATGGATCCAAGATCTTGTCCTAAGTGGCTGAAATTACGCCAAAATACACCACTAAGATATGCACTCAAGTTGGCTCACTTCAGAGCTTCTGAGAGCCCCGCGAATCTTGCTGGGCCGATTCAGTGATGACCCCACCTGTCGCAACACGAAAGCTGCGTCCTTCATGCCCTCAGCACGAGCACTTTTCCCAGCAACCTCCACGAGCTACAGATAATTGTGCTGTTCAGTAACTCTTGAGAATGCCCGACGCCGAGAACGGGCGCTGAGGTGATCGTAGATTCTAGTTGGCCGCCCTTGCGCTCTCTTCACGGCGTCGTCATTAAGGAAGGTCTTTGCTTCATCATCACTCACGACGTGGTCACCACGTTTCAGGGACACGGAGTACACCTCGTCTCCCGAAAGATTAGTCGTAAACTGACTTCTGAATTTGTTCTGGGCTCGCATGCACTTAACCAACTTTCCTTTTAAGTTCTTGGCGATAAGTCGGTCGCCTTTCTGAAGTCCACAATCGACGACACACTTCGCAGGCATCACTGATGGATTTTCTCCATGATCAACCGCAAAATATTATTAAACACGTAAGCTAGTTCCCACGCCCAGACGCTTTTGCACTGGCTAACAAGTCCACCAATTCCTCTGCTGTCACGCAACTCCATGTTCACTGTACGCAAAATCCAACTACAATGACCCGAACCTTACAGGCAAAGACAGCCTCCATGCCGTGGGAGACGCTGTGCGAGACCTATCTCGACTCAGTCGCCTCGCCAGTTAGGGGACTTTTTGGCATAGCAACCACTGAATCGGGTTACCCGGTCAAGACCCACTCCGCCAGCCGACGCGTCGCGGCGTCCGACTCGGGCTTCCCCGTGCCGCCCGGGCTGGGCACCGCACCGCACTGCGACCTGTCGGGATACAATTGATAGAGATAAGAAGCTAGAGATACAAGTGATCACTATCGGTGTTAGAGCGGCTAGGTGCAGCTGAAGCTTGCGGCACAAATAGTCAAAGGATCGCTGATTTCATTGGGATTGGTCTCTGGCTGTGCGCTGTTGTGCGTTTTTATAAAACCTTACTTGAACTTCGAGGTACTAAAACGTTGAACGACTATTGCAATTACTGATTGTTTGACAACAAATAGCATATTGTTAACTGGTGTATGCCTTTTTGAATAGCTTAACGCAATGAGAATGTTCTCAGCTATCATTTCACATCTCACTTGTCCATGTTTTCAGAATGCAGCTGACTTTTATCAATCATCAAACTGCGACAACATTTGTGCACGTGTGCGTCGTTTCTTTTCCACAGGTAATGTTGTCGATATTCATCGACTTATTTCTATGTCAAATCTTGTGAAAATTGTCATAAAAACTGTGAATTCGTATGCTTCATTCATTTGCTGATATAATGGCGCCAGAAATGCGGCATATAAAAATAGTCGAGAAATGCATTTATGACCAGTTTTTCCATTGAGATATCAAACTGTGCATTGGGGGAGCCAGGGATGGGGGAGGGTCCCATTCGTTAGAGGCACTACTACCGGCTACAAAAAGTGGCTTACGCGACATTGTAGGGATGTTCCTGCAGCCTAAACGACCACTACTGCAGAGGGACACTCCAGTCGTTATAGGACACTCCAGTCATTGTAGGGGCATTCCAGTCATTGTAGGGGCATTCCAGTCATTGTAGGGGCATTCCAGTCATTGTAGGGGCATTCCAGTCATTGCAGATGCATCCCTGCAGTACGCAGAGTGGCTCTCAGCCGTTCTAGGGACACTCAGCTGCAGAGAGACATCCCAACTTTCGTAGGGACCCCCAACAGTCTGCATAGAGGCATGCCATCCGTTGTAGGCATCCATGCATTCTGTAGAGTGGGGACCCCAACTGTTGTAGAGACACCACAGCAGCCTTATGAGCACCAAACGGTTGCTGGGACACCCCAGACGAGAACAACACTCCAGAAATTGTAGGTGCATTCTGCTCTTGTAAAAACCCTTTTGTGCAGTACAGGGGCACCTGACCAGCAGTCATGAGGGCATCTTGATCTCGTAGGATCTGTATCGGAAAGAAGGGAAACCAGCCAGGGATGGTACCCCTGCAAAATTGAACAATACTACATCTTTCGAGGAAAAAACGATCGTAGATTTTCATTACAACTGCATATTCGTAATATACATAAACCCAGCTTTCGAATGGCACGTGCGTCGTCTTTTGAGGGTCCCGGGCCCTCCAAACGACCCGGGACTATGGCCGCAATGGCACGTGTGCCATCCTTGGAGCGTTCTGAGCCCTTCCAATGAATCGTGACTGAAAATACAGGACACATCTACCATCTTGAAATGAATTGGCTCAAATCCAAGTGGTTTCGTGTAAGAGGAACCCTTTGGGCTTTCAGGTCTGATGGATAGGTGTTAGCGACATTATATGATATACTGTAAGCATACATATTGTATCATTGGCATCTAATTGACACTGAAACGGGAGTGGCAGAATCCTGAGCAAAATCAAAGCCACGAGTGAGAACTGCTTCCCTTCCTAGAACTGCTGTGTAGAAAGGCCGAAGGCACCAGGGGTATGCGTTGTCTCTGTGTGACCTGTGTGCACATGCACCCGTATACTAAATTTGTGCATCCACAAGCATTGCTCGCGTACCAAGAAATGCTTAAGGAACTGCGCAGCGCAATCCCGGCTCCCCCTCCGCTCAACACAGCCATCCCTAGGTTGCATGGAGCGCCGCGTCGAAATGAAAGCGAAAAATTATCGTGGCTGCGCCGCTGGTTCGCACCAGCCATTATTTGCTTGGCTGATGAAGCGAACAGCTGCTCCGCTGCTGGTGGTCCGGCAGACGCCACACTGTGGCTCGGCGGCTGGTGGTCCGGCAGACGCCACACTGTGGCTCCGCTGCTGGTGGTCCGGCAGACGCCACACTGTGGCTCCGCTGCTGGTGGTCCGGCAGACGCCACACTGTGGCTCGGCGGCTGGTGGTCCGGCAGACGCCACACTGTGGCTCCGCTGCTGGTGGTCCGGCAGACGCCACACTGTGGCTCGGCGGCTGGTGGTCCGGCAGACGCCACACTGTGGCTCCGCTGCTGGTGGTCCGGCAGACGCCACACTGTGACTCGGCGGCTGGTGGTCCGGCAGACGCCACACCGCCAGCCGCCGAGCCACCATCAGTGGTCACACACTGATGGCACACTGACCTGTCGCAACTGAACTCGGCACGATGCAATTGCTTCAAACACTCCCGCCTGCAACTGAGGCGCCATCAGCCCTATTCTGTGAGGCCACGCTGTCTCAGTCTACCTTCCAGATACACCTTCAGCGAAGGCCAACCAAGGTCTGTTTATGGTCAGCACAGCTCGCTTTCGGCAGCATGGCACCGTGCTTCTTTGAAGCTTAGCATACTAACGTGCAAAAAACTGGATCGCTATCGCTATGGTAGCATTGCCTTGTGCAGCGGTCACTTTCCCGGACCCAGGGTCACATGTGAAGGTTCCAACTACGGATCCGGCCCGTGTCAGGCGCTGTCTCCTCTGTCGGTACCACCTCCTACTGCTTTGTCGGCACCACCACCACCACCACCTCCCAATGCTCTGCCGGCACCACTTCCCACTGTTCCGCCAGTATCTCCGGCTCTGTCAGCAACACCTCCAACTGCTCCGGCAGCAGTATGGGGACCGGTGTCTGGTGCGGGGTGTCACCACCTGCATCGGCTGCGGAGGTAGTGCCTGGTGTGAAAAATTTCAAAATTAATTGGGGGCAGGGGTTCAGGTTGTGTTGCGCTAAATGTAGCACCGGTGGCCTCTACGCACCCTATTCTAGCAGCGATTGGGGCCCCCTATGACCCGACCCGTCCGATGTGCCTGGTTCAGATCCGACTGGGCCCGCTATGGTCCGGCCAGCCCGACAGGCCTGAGTCAGGCCCGACTAGGGCCGACTTCATAGCTCAGCCAGTCCGATCAGGCCTGATACGGTCGGGTCCGGCCCGATTGTGCCCAGGTAAAGATACCCTGAAGCCCGGGCAAAATACCGGTATTGTATGTAAGCCGGCCAACGACCTTGCAAAAGACCGGTTGAAAGCCCGAAATATATCGTGAGGACCAGTCAAAAAGTCCGCCAGTCTTAAACCGTCAGTTTGGAAGGACTACAGTTTCTACATACATTTGAAGAACATCTGTGCTGAGTCCGGCTCCACCAGGTGTACGCTCAAAGGATGTACCGGAAAGGATAACATGCCCAGAATATCAAAAGTTCCATCTATGATCTGGGATGTTCCCGACAAGAAATCAGCGCCACCGCTCAGTGCCATGTGGGTACAACAATTGAAGGTGGGTCGCAGGCCACAGAACCTTGTTCTAGACTATTGGCAATTATCCATCACGTTATCACCCATCGGGTGACAAACTTACAACCTTTATGACTCTCTATACCTTACCTTTCCGCAATACCCTTATATACCCTACCCTACCTCTATACCCTCTCTTCCCTTCCTCTCGATACCTTCCCTTCCTCAAACACCTCTATGCATTACCTTACCCCTATACGTGATCTACACTTTACCTCTCTACATATCATGCCTTGATCTACACACACGCCTTGATACGTCTTACCTTACCAATGTACCCAGCTGCAGACCAATGCATCTTAATCGATACCAATAGAAGCTGCATAAATTCGACATTTCTCTACTGTTTCAAATCTTTGGATTTTAAGCATTGGTCAGTGTGTCGCAACAATGATAACCAACATTGAAGCATTATACTGGTAAAAATTGGTTCAATATCTATGCAGTGTCAAAGCGTATGTGTTCATCTTCTGTTGAATTTAAAATAATTTCGTGTGATTTTATGTCCTAAAACTATGAGCACATTTATTACCGGTCATATTACAAATACGACAACATATTTCAACTTGAAAGGTAGGGTAAGAACATCCTGTTAGGAAAACGAATCAGTTTGCGGAAAAACGTATGCAAATTAGCCGCAAGTATGATAACGAGTGAAGCACCCTACAAAGACAATGGGAGGACGATAAACTTCCTGCTATCCAACAGTAAATGTCGTCCTGCTTGGACTTGCTGAACCTGGTACGAAAAAGGCTGGTGAAACAGCAATCGATGCATTTGTGCAGCCATGTACAATACGAGGAAGACAACCATTTGACGGCAAAAAAAACACAGCCTTGAGTGCTGTTTAAAGCCTGAGTGCACGGTGCGCCACACGTGTGTTGGCCGTGGCATGACCGGCCCCTGACACTCCTGGCGGCGCGGCGCCGGCCAAGTCCTTACGCCAGCACTGTGTGTGTGCACCGCCGCAACTCATGATCTAGTGGGCGGATAAATCCGACCACATCTCGGAGGGTTTGAAGGAACCAAAACGCCTGCGGACCATTTGAGGTACAAGGTCGGCTGGCTTACTGCGACCCTATTCAGTGTCGGTACAACGCCGGTGTGTGTGTGTGTGTGTGTGTGTGTGTGTGTGTGTGTGTGTGTGTGTGTGTGTGTGTGTGTGTGTGTGTGTGTGTGTGTGTGTGCGCCTGTGTATGTGTGCGCCTGTGTATGTGTGCGCGCGTGTGTGTTTATAGTCACATCGATCGATGCATTTGTGTGGCCATACACAATACGAGAAAGATAACCCCCTGCCAGAAAATACAACCTTGAGTGTCGTTTGAAAATGGTGCATGGCCCGGTGCGCCATACGTGCCCCTCATAAGCGTTATTTCGTACCGACTGGCAAGCTTGCTACTTTTACTTATTGACGAAGATGTGAAATTGCCATATGTGTATGGATGTTACTTGGATCGTGCAATATACAATACCAATGCATAGCGTACGGCAGACCTTACGGCTTATGAATGAGTAAGGCGTGAGCAATATACTCGATTATGGTTGGCGTCAAACACAAACACCATCCCCGCGATTCGCAGTGACAGAAAGAGAGGGCCTACACCACATATCTCCAAACGCGGAGTCAACTGACCAGTCAACTGGCGGTAGCTTTTATGGGGCCGAAACATGCTAACAAGTGAAGCGGAGGTGAGGAAATACTGAGTACGTCGGGTTCGTATGGAACCGGCTTCAGGGTGGCTGCATGAGCCCGTTCATCTGGTCCAGGGTTGGTACTTACGTCCGTTCGCCGGTTCCAGGATGGGCACTTGAGGAAAGTCTTGAGGCCCCGGGAACCTTGAGCTTTGAGCAGGTGGCAGTGGCGTCGCCACGAAATTCTTCTGAGGGAGGGTGAAGGATCAAGGATGAAAGGGGATCCCTGCTGCACCTCAAAGGAGGCCTCATAGTGCGTTTTCTTTACCTTATGCTGTTTCATGGATTAAGGGTTTAGCATAAATGGGTACTTAAGTAAACTAACGTTAAACCTCGCCAGAAGAGTTACTTTTATAATTCGATAATTCATAATGCAACAATCGCCCAAATGGCTGAGTGGCTGGAGGGACCAGTGAGAAATTATGGACATCCTGGCTGAGGAGCTGTAGAGACCAATGGGAACTGAAAGGTCCCCTGAGACCTGACGGAACCTTCGCCCACTTTCAAACTGTTGGTCCTTGTGAACTGGAGGGCCCCTGAGAGCTTAAGCGAATGGATAGCCGGTGGGGGTCAGATACCAACGAGAAGGGCCCCAGGAATGATGCGAGGGGCCCCTGTACTAAAATACGGGGTCCAGGGTTGATGCAGAGGGCACTGGACCGATAAAAAGGACTCAGCCTTAACGGAAAGTGCCCAAAGACAGACACTGACGGTCCCAGGTCAGTTCAACGTGGATGTTCTTCAGGCTGAAGCAGGTGTCCCGGGCTGGTGGAGAGGGCACCGACCAGTAAAAAGAGTCCCCGAGCCAACGGAGAAGGTATCTTGAACCGAAGGAGGGCCCTCATCCGTCAGTGTCCTAACCACCGGATAATACCCTGGGTCATCGAAGAGGACCCCAAGCCGGCATGAAGCATCCCTGGACCGACAGAGGGACCCAAGTCGATATGAAAGACCCTGGAATGACGGGGTGGTGGAGTTTTGTGTCGTTGGAAGGACCCTCGGGCTGACGGAGAGGATATCGGTCAGCAAATAGCGCTCTTGAGTAAATTGAAACGGCCCTGAGCTGAAGCAGAGGGTCCCTGGCCACCAGAAAGGACCGAAGCCATCAGACAGAGGCCCAGACGACATGAAGGACCCCTGGACCAACAAAGGGACCCCAGGCCGACATGAAGAATCCTTGGCTGACTGAGAGAAAGATGGTAGTCTTTGGAAGAGCACCGAGCACCTTGAGCCACCTTGAGCCAACATGGAGGGAACTGAGCAAACAGGGTTCCGGATCATCTGAAAGGGTCCTGGTCCGACATGCGCCCCAAGCCGATATGAAGGTCCCCGGGCTTGACATGCTACATGCCAACATGTTAACATATGTTCTGTCAGACGGGCGGAGAGCCAAGGCCAGTGAAGTGGGACCCAGAATCAACAGAGAGTGACGTCGACCCAACGGAGCGGGCACCTGAGCCAACAGGGTCCAAAACATGAGAGGAAATCTCACGGACCATCAGAGGGGCCCTCGTTAAGATATCGACAGATCCCCAAGTCGACATGAAGGGTCCCTCGGCTGACGGATGGGGCCTGGGTGGTTGGAAGAGACTCCGGGGTGACGGAAAGGGCCTCGGCCAGTAAAGATGCCTCTGAGCCAAGGAAGATGACCCCTGAACCGACGGAGAGCCCGTAGCCATCAGAGAGAACCCAAGTCCATTGGAGAGGGCATTTACGAAGGGGGCTTTTACGATGAAGTCCACTGGAGAGGGCCTTTACGTTTTCCCGACGGAGGGCCCTAGTCGGATATTAACCATCGCCCGTATAGGTGTGGGGGTGCAACCCCTAAAGTTTTTGTGTATTCCTTCCAAACCGATGAACGGATCGCTCTGAGATTTTCAGTACACCTGGGGCAACCTCTTGATAACTTTTAGAGAATTTGTTTTTGGGAGGTCATATCAAGTCACGGAGTTATGATGTCATAAAGGGGAGCACCTCCGACCAGCTTTTAACAAATACGTGATTATCGCATGTATTTTTAACGTACTTGGCGTAATTATGGGCATATCATGAAAAATACAGATGCCCAGATTGGCTCCCATTGAAAAATAATGTTCCAAGAATCGGTGACCTCGGCTGACCTCGTTTCACCTTTCAACCTTTTTAGCTGACCTACAGTAATTTTTATAGCTGAATTCGAATTCAGCGTCAATTTTTACCATAGGAACTATAAACTGCGAAATTGGAAACACTTTTCAAGTTGGATATTTGGGGTCACGGTTTGGACCTAATTTGGTGCATGACATATTGGTCCTATCACATTGTGTGACATGTTGTTATGTTCGCAAGGTCCCAATAAACATATTTCTGGCCATTGCATGTATATGTAGGTAGTAGTTTCGATATAACCGACGATTTTCTTAGGGGAAAAATTGACATTTCACATGACCGGGAAGGTTAACCATTTACCTTGGAAGGCCATACTGAATTTCAATCGCGAGATCCTGTCCAGATCTATAACTTTTGTCCGTGGTTCGTTTTCGTAGCATGCACGGTTTCGAATCGCAAGGAGGGGTCGTACCAACCGACCCCCCTACACCAACCCTATACGACCGAAGGTGGTAAAATGCCGAATTCTGGCGAAGGTTAAGGCCTCCTGGGCTGTTCATTGGCTCAAAGAGCGTCTTTGAGTCAACGAAGGCAGCACTGAGCCGACGGTGAGGGTCCTTGGCCACCACAAAGGTTCCTCGAATATTGGAGAGGGCCCAGAGCACATACCAATGGCCCCTGAATCGACCGAGGAACACCGAGGCGATGTGAAGGTTTCTGGACTGACGAATGGGATCCGTACCTTTGAAAGGTTCACGGGCTTTGGGCGTATTATTACAATAATATAATGGGCACGACGGCTGTACATTAGGGTGGAGTGATTTCCAAAATTTTTGGTGTTAAAGTCTTAAAACTTGCGTTTGGTTCTAAAAAGACGATCTGCAAAGTTTTAGAGCAATCTGAGGCCGGGAAGCCGCCGCGCCTCAGGGCTTTCTGAGGCCGAAATGACGTTTTTCTACCAACTTGCGGGATCAAGCCCGATTTCAGGAATTTAAATAATTAGATAGCAAATAAATATTTATTTCATTGCATTGTATAGTTTTTCATCCACCGTTGTGCTAATTTTCACTTCCCTAACTTGAAAATTGTGCCTGCCATGACGCAGAGTTCCGGAAGGTGTGCCGCCCGCAGCGCCACCACTCCCCTCTATCGGCAGAAGTATGAACTGCGACCATTCACCGTTCATTCCGCAATATAAGTATCTTTCTTGGTCAACTGGGGGGCAGGTAGGTGGCGGATTTGAGACAGTGCACAGTGTGCTGACTTCTTATGCGCACAGCGCTATTTTATTACGATTCCAGCGACTTCTATCGACAGCTACACACGATTGGAGCGTAGCCACAGCCGGCTTTGGCATATTGTGGCCTGCCTTTCAGCCTCCAAGCTCACAATGTTTACCTGAGATACCCTGCTAGCATGTTTTCTTGGCTGCATGTGAATTGTTGCTGCAGATATTTGAACTTAATTAATTTACTTTGGCAGAAACACTGACAATCCCACACCTTACTGGGTGGGTACTCGGTTGCACGACTAACGCATACCGCTCAAATTTAGCAGTACTGGCGATGATTGTGTACTCCGACCATCGATTGCCCACCAACTGTTACATTTGCTCACCATCACCACCATGATCATGGGTAAAGAGTTGCTTTGTAAGTTACCCCACTGGCGGCCAATATATTGCGCGGCCACGGCCGGGGTGGCCGAAGCATATTCTCCAACCATGACCATGGTTGAAACCGAAAATAAGGATCTACGAGGGCGTGTGTCGCACGCGGAATTTCCAATGCAGTTATGCACCCTGAACTTCCTGGTATAGCAAAAAAAAACTTTGTGATACATTTTTATCCTATGGCGAGGGATGAATTTTGAAACTTACCAGTTGCCTAACCAGTTTTTGCCTCTTTTCCAGACTAGTGAACCTATCAGATTTCGAGTATGAAAGTAAAAAAGGTTAAGGGAAGTTCATTCCGATCGAAGACGGCTCGCTTTGCGTTGGGCCATCCCTGCGAACTGCCGAAGAACCAACTGCCACTTCAGATTCATGTATACAACTTCTACAGACTACAGTCTAACAGACTTCGGGCTGTCGACAACCATGCAGCGGGCGAAAGGCAAATCGCCACGAGCGTTGCCAAGGGCGTTGTATACCTTTGGGGGAAAGCAAGCGTCCCTGTTAAATCGTTTCAGTCGATTGTCCGGGGTGTTCTGGTGATTATGAAGAAAGGAAAGGATCTAACAAAGACCCCAATAAAGAAACGCGCTGGCGCAAGCAAAACGATTCCCCTCCATGAGCTGATTGACATCTGCGCGTGCAGTTGTCCTTCGAGAAATGCCTGCAGCTGCCCCAGCGAGAACAAGGTTCCATATCGCGAGTGGAATTTCTTACAAGACCAGCGAGGTGAGAGGAAGCGAAGCATCGGCGGCATTGGCATGAAGACCTCCAATGCATTGGGGAGGAGGCGAAGAGATCAGAACCGTCTGCGGCCTGACCCGGCTTTCCTTCAGACGGACGCCAACGACTCGGATCCTGGTCCCTCGGGTCTGACCGAGCACAGCACGGGACACGAGCCCGAAAGCATGGACGAGGGAAGCAATGGTGACGATGCATATGACACAGGGAGTGTCCACGAACCAACACAGACTAGGGCTCCGTACAATATGATGCCTCTGGAGAATTTCGCTAAGGAGTGTGACCGGTACATTGAGGTCACTGATAGGATTGCAGCGGCCCTTGGCACCGCTCTCTTGAAGGACCTTGGCCTCGTCACTGAGAACGACACGAGGCACGTCATCACACGAGATAAAGTGATAAGAGCCAGAAAAAGGGCACAGGAGAAAGAAAAACGAAAGCTAAAGGAGGGCATAGGCGGTAAGGTGCAGTGCATGGGATTCGATGGGAGACAGGATATCACAAAGATACGAGAGAAAACAAATGAGCAAGACGTACGGCTTACGGGAAAAGAGAAGCATCTGGTATTTGTGATCGAGCCAGGTAGAACCTACATCGCTCACAGAACACTGACATCAGAAAATAGTGCATCAATTGCTGGCAAGGCTTTAGAAGTCGTTCGGGAGTGCGACTCAGAAGAATCCCTGCAGGCTGTATTGGTCGATGGCACTGCCGTCAACACAGGCCGCGAAAACGGTGCACTCACGAGGATGGAGCGCCAGCTGGGCCGTAGCGTCCAGTGGCTCATCTGCCTTCTTCATGGCAACGTGCTTCCGATGAGGTATGTGCCGCTTGTTTTTATAATAAAACAAGAATTGACTGAAATACTTCGCCACTATCCACCTGATCCTTACAAATTACATGACATACAATAATATACTGCGTCATCTGCATACCTATCTAGAACCATGGCAATTTGTGAGTCCGTAGTACAATCCAAACACTTGCCATGCCATTTGCCCATTTAGACCCTGATAAATGTTAATCCAATTCCTTCCTTGTCCCAATCCCATTCTGTCCTGGGCTTTTTCGCAGGCATGTGTTCGTGGAGCTGGATGAAGGCCACGGTACCAGTGGGTCCAATTCCTTCAAGGGCCCGCTGGGACAAACTATAGCTGGTGACATTCACCGCCAGCCGGGGATGGACTTCCGTCCCATACCACTCAACGCGCCTGACATCGCAGAGCAGGTTGTCGCAGACCTGTCTGCTGACCAGCGCATCCTTCTCCGGTACTGCCGAGCCGTCGCCACCGGCGTTGTCAGTGCTGAGCTGGCACGCACCAGGCCGGGTCCGCTTAGCCACACGCGGTGGCTAACTCTCGGCATCAGAGTGCTCGTACTGTACACGAGAACTGCGTCGCCAACCCTGGCTCTGACAAAGATGACAGAGTTTGTCCAGCAGGTGTATGCCCCTATGTGGTTCGACATCAAGGCGCGCCCACTCTTCACACAAGGAGTCGTGTATCTCTTCAGAACGATGGGACTTATTCAGACACAGACACCTGAAGTGCAGACAGTGGCGAAACGTTCAGTGCAACGAAACGCGTGGTTCGCCCACCCGAAGAACCTAATCCGGCCATGGTTGTCGACACTGAGAGGTCGATCCGGGAGAGGGGGGTCAAACTGAGCATGAGTGCGTGGAGTAACTCGGGATCCCGGTGCCGACAGTTCATGGTGCCCCCATTGAACTGGGAGGCGGCCACATACACCGACATGATTCAATGGGACCATGTCGAGGTGACCGAACCGCCAGTTACCGCTCACATGTCGAACGACGAGATTATGTCAGCCGTCGACCAACCTCTCTCGCTACCGGCATTCCCATGCCACGCACTAAGTATCGAGCGATGCGTTACGGCGTCCACGCGTGTGTTCGGCGAGGACAGGCGACACGGCATTATCGTATCGCGCCAGGCCAGTTGTGCCTCGAGACCGAAATCCGCCAAGAAAAGTGACTTCGTGTAGCGGTAAATGTGAGAGAGATGGGAGAGAGAGAGAGAGAGAGAGAGAGAGAGAGAGAGAGAGAGAGAGAGAGAGAGAGAGAGAGAGAGAGAGAGAGAGAGAGAGAGAGAGAGAGAGAGAGAGAGAGAGAGAGAGAGAGAGAGAGAGAGAGAGAGAGACAGAGAGAGAGAGAGAGAGAGAGAGAGAGAGAGAGAGAGAGAGAGAGAGAGAGAGAGACAGAGAGAGAGACAGAGACAGAGACAGAGACAGAGACAGAGACAGAGACAGAGACAGAGACAGAGACAGAGACAGAGACAGAGACAGAGACAGAGACAGAGACAGAGACAGAGACAGAGACAGAGAGAGAGACAGAGACAGAGACAGAGACAGAGACAGAGACAGAGACAGAGACAGAGACAGAGACAGAGACAGAGACAGAGACAGAGACAGAGACAGAGACAGAGACAGAGACAGAGACAGAGACAGAGACAGAGACAGAGACAGAGACAGAGAGAGACAGAGACAGAGACAGAGAGAGAGAGAGAGACAGAGAGAGAGAGAGAGAGAGAGAGAGAGAGAGAGAGAGAGAGAGAGAGAGAGAGAGAGAGAGAGAGAGAGAGAGAGAGAGAGAGAGAGAGAGAGAGAGAGAGAGAGAGAGAGAGAGAGAGAGAGAGAGAGAGAGAGAGAGAGAGAGAGAGAGAGAGAGAGAGAGAGAGAGAGAGAGAGAGAGAGAGAGAGAGAGAGAGAGAGAGAGAGAGAGAGAGAGAGAGAGACATAGACAGTGAGGCAGAGACAGAGACAGAGAGATAGCCGTGTGCAATTCGTAGTCGTATGGTGGTCCAGGATCTTATTTAGATGAGTAGGTCTTAGGACTAACTGCGCTTAGTTCGTTCTGTTCGTGTGCCTATTTGTAGGCATAACAACCATCCGAATATACCCTGTCTTAGATCCGCCCCCTCCCTGCCTTCAGTTGTCACAGAGAGGAACTAAAACGGAAAAACGGCCAATACCCACAGTTTACACTTCCACCGATAGAGGGCAGTGATGTCGCTGCGGTCGGTGCACCTTACGAGACTCTGCGTAATGACGGGCACAATTTTCAAGTCAGAGAAGTGAAAATTGGCATAGCGGTCAATGAAAGACTGTAGAATGCAATGAAACAAATCTTTATTTTCTATCTAATTATTCGAATTCTTGAAATGGTGATTTATCCCGCAAGTTCGTTAGAAAACGTCATTTCGGTCTCAGAAAGCCCTGAGGCGCGGCGGCTTCCCGGCCTCAGATTGCTCTAAAACTTTGCAGATCGTCTTTTTAGAACCAAACGCAAGTTTTAAGACTTTATCCACCCAGCGTTTTTACAAAAACGCATAAAATCACTCCACCCTACTGTTCAT